>JWHW01060438.1:157576-179431 GCA_000931545.1 Papilio glaucus
GAATGATCTGTCGCCAGCGGTATTTCCAAACCGATACTACTTAGGGTCCTTCAAGAAGCGAGCGTACTCCTTCCTTAAAGGCCGGCAACGCGTCTGCAGTTCCTCTGGTGTTGCGAACGTTCATGGGCGGCGGCGAACACTTAGTTTTAAGCGACTCGTTGCTCGTTTGTCCCCTTATCGTATAAAAAATCTAATTAGCAATAATAACCTACATCTATATTAATATGATAAAGAGAAAAAAGTTAATATGAATGAACCCACAACCACTAAACTGAGTTTAAAAATCTTTCACCAATACACGGCTCCTCCATCAGCGGGTAAGCTCGGCTGTAATCTATCCGCCCGAGCGAAACCGGGGCGAATTGATAGTGCAGTTTAACTCCTAATTATTTTACATATGTATATTATAGTCTTGTTAATTGTTTCGTAGATAGCAACTCGTGACCGCCGGTCCGTTCCTCCTGCTCATACCTCATTTGTAATATGATGTCACTGGAGAAATCTATCATGGTAGTATGGGCGCGCTGTTTGTTTCCGGAGCTTCATGCGACTTGAAACGCCAGGGATGACGTCGTAACGTTTTTAGATGTTAATCCCAAAATATTATTTGTAGAGTTCTGGTAATATTTATTGTTGCAGACGCCTACCCATAGGTCATTTGATATCAGTTGAACGAATTGCTTTGCCAGCTTCTTCCAGACAAAATCACGGGCAGTCATTAAGACTACCGACAGAAGTGAACACTCAAAACTGGCGGGAAGCAATAATAGTTAAAAAATAAATAAATAATTAACAATAATAACCCCTTGTATCTTAATTATAGAATTCAAAATTGAATACAAGAAAAATATTTGAAAAACGTTCGTCGAAACCGTTCCAAATTCAAATAAGCAATATTTACTGTTAAGTTATTGTATGTTAACTATTTTCGTGCGAAACAATAACTTTAACTTCACAAACAGTGAAGTTGACGACGGCGGTTCTATTTTACGGGATTCGATTCCATTAAAGTGAGTTTATGAGCCGGCGTAATCCCGCTGAGCCTTCCGGACGAGACGCGCTCGCTTGTTGTAGGGTTGGCTTGTATTAACACAGTATAAAAACATGAATATTATAGGGCTACAGCAGGACCTATATTATTATAGATAAAAAAACGCAACTACCCGAAAATATTTGAGACAATAAAATCTGTTGGTTTACAAACATAGGTTTAAATACAAAATGAGTTGAAATAACAACGGAAATTTGTGTAACGATTTTTGTCAGTTATAATTGAAGCAGAGCAAATTGGTGACTTAAAAGTACGTGTAAGTACGAAACGGCAAGAGATAGGTGTCTTATCTAATTCAGTGTCATTAAATTCATAATCTCTATCTACCGCCTTTAGGTAACGGGCTTACACCCGTCCTTATTTGATAATTTTTCTATTACTAAGTAATAACTAACTTTTCAATTCGTAACGCCGTTGAAATTGTCGTAGAGTCAGTGATAATGAAAACAAAAGACCAAACTGCCGTAAAGGAGATCGCCTGCAGTAGCAGGATCTAACTTTTGCAATTTCCTCAGAGTTTTTGCGCCGCTTCTTGTTACTAACCGCTTTTTAACTAAATACATTAAATTGAAGAATTAAGTAATATGCGGCTATTCTTTCTACGTTGTTAAAAATGTATAGTTAGCTGTTAGTTTTGGTTTGTAGGTTAACTTCTTGAAAATGTTGTTTAATAAAGCAAATATGTAAATAAGCAGATTTATGAAATGCAAAACCATCCATCAAAATTAAACGCCCCTCAATATGTGTCAACGCCTCCAATACTAATTCCGGCTGAGGGTCTACCTTCAACGCTGTCAGTGACTATATCCATGGCTCCCACTTGTATTTATCCATAGAAGTGTTGACGGCATAGTATTTTCGACCATATAAAGTCACAAATATTTAAATATTTTTTGCATTTAGAAAACAGTGTTCTTCTATGTTCAAAACTAGCATTTATCTTTGTGCGTTGATCATCAATTAGATGTGGGCTTGGGTTCAACGGTGATGTAAGCTGACACCCTCAGTAAATATCTACCATACTCCGATATATATTCCAAGTGTCCTGGCAAAATACCACCAGCTCTAACATTCATTTTGCTATGTATTCTACGTCATCACGTTAAATGACGTCATCCACAAACTGCAGAGTCGGTGCGTCAAATGTAGGGTATTGTTTCTGACATTACTTCGCTGTTTGACTCACTGATGGATGATGACGCATCACACCAATCAGTAGCCTTCGTCATCTTTTTATCATGTTTTGCTTTGGTTACTTAATTGTTAAACATTTTATTATTTATGTCGAGCATTTAAAAAGATTCACAGTATAATCCAAAAATTGTCGGGTCTGGGACCCCTGTCCCCCATCAGTGATAGAAATAACAGATTGTTCTTTCATAATTATGGTGCTGTATGATTGCCAAGGCATTATAACTATTATAGAAATATGTTAAATTTATAACGAAATAACTTATTTTGTACAAGTAGCGACATCTATCAGTTAATATGTATAATATTAAATAGGTCAAATATTGATACAGTCATTATAAATGTTGATAGTTTATGCTTAAGATACAACAATTTATAAGAAAGTTATTGAACGGATGCTTCCATAGACACCAAATAACAAAAACACAGGCGCGACAATAGTTCAAAAATAAATAAATAATCAACAAAAATAAACCCTTGTATCTTAACAATAAAAGTCAAAATTGAATGCGAGAAAAATAAATGAAAGAAATTAATAATTGTCGAAAATTTTAAGAACATAAATTGCAACAAATTAAAGCTTTCGAAGGTCGTGGAGTTTTGTAAAATGGCGGCTGAGCGCGAGTGCGGTGCGAGCGTTGCCGCCGCACATCAATCCGCTCGCTCTCAATAGAACATTCCATATAATTTAATTCCCGAACCATTCCATTCGCTCAACATCATACGGAATGTTTCACGAGATTGATAAATCATTTACCTACTTATCGTCGAGTTTTTGTTACTCTGAACTACTGAACGAAATAGGTAATTTCTTTATTTTAACACACGGATGTAGTTACATAGGTGATTTTATTGTCGAACTACTCCAATAGGTACAAAACAAATAGCACGATCTCAATAAATACATTGGTAAATCACTAGCTAAAATAAATATGTAATGGCGCTGTATACACCTGTATTATTTTTAACTGCTCATTTATTAATAATAATTTATATAAAAGCAAACGAATTGATAAGGTGTTTTAGTAAAAAAAGCTTTAAATATTTGAATAACGTCACCTGAGCACTCACGCCCGTACCCCAGAGGAACAGGCAGTGAGTACGGATTTCCATTTGGCGCGATCCTGGCACACATCTCTCGCTTCTTCAACAACTCGTCGGTTACGGGTAGGACCTACTCTGTAGGTCGCCTTTCTTTAGTATGTCACTCACCTGATCGAAATAAGTTCTCCTTAAACGTCCTCTACGAACGCTGTCACTCACTTTTGCAAAATTCATTGAACATGTCCGGACCACCGAAGCATACCTTTCACAATTCTAGCCACAACGTCCTTTATACAATACTATTTTTAATCGTTTCATTCAGAGTCATGCCCAGCATACTTCTTAAGGGTCGCATCCCAACAAAATAACAGGCCTCGCCTGCCAACCCCAGCTCTCACTTCCGTGCATTACATCGGGATTATTATTTAACAGTGGTAGAGTCCGCAACAACAACATCTGTTGCACGAATGTGCCGGCTTGACTAGTGAAATACCACGACCTCACAGAAGATAGGCGTGACGTAGAAGCTTTCTGCGCCTCCTTCTGATGAAAGGGAAAGAAAATATACTTTTTTCAGCTTGGGATTAACTTCTCTGTCCATTAAAGATCTGCATCTGCAACTCATTAGCTTGTTGCGGATGCCTATGGCTAGCTACGTTTTACGTTTGCCGCCTTTTTCCCAAAAAAAATAGCATTTTGATGTATTCTCGTCACTGCTGTACTTACAGACCCATTCATTTTATTTTCTTCATTAACTCGTTGCCCGCCATCTCTACTGAACATGCCTCCATGCCAAGTCTACAAACTCTTCCAGCTGTCCCACTTCTTTACTGTTAACTGTTATTTCAATTACTATCTTAATTAATACTTTGATATTTTTAATAGTTTTAATACTTTTGAATGTGTTATTCAAAATTTTATTAAGTTTTCATTAACTAGTCAAATTTTCTTGTAATGTTCAGAACATGAAAATAAAAAATACAATTTAATTTTTTCTTTCGTTAAAGTCTAGAACTTTTTTTTTCATAATTAACTCCATTATGAAATATTTATATTTTTTCAACATATGGCAAGGCAAGGTGACATCTCTCTCTCTCTGTTTCCTTTTTGTTTACGATCACAACTAAGTCAACTTCTATACAAACCATTCTATAAAATCGCCTAAAAAATTTGTTATTTTCACATCGCAATAGCTTCTTTTAAGGAGCAAGTGATATGAAGTCATACACATCTTCAACAAACAGATAAGAAAAAAAGGAAGGAGAGACGTATGGGCAGGGAAAGGGGATTGTGACAGCAGCTTATCGCAGATACAGTGGTTACGTCACTATAGTCCAGGTGTTGGTGTGCAGGTCACAAGGAGGCGTGCGGCGAGGACAGCAAGCAGCTGGAGCTGAAGGGCGGCGGCGAGCGGCCGCACCATGCGCTGGGCGCGCGCCTGCACCTCGCACACATACGCACTGAACACCTGCAAGGTACTCCTGGCGCTACAAGTGTTTATAGATGAAACATTACTTTAATACATGGAAGAAGAGGAGAACACAAATGTAGACGCGGTTCACCTAATGCTAAGTGAACACCGCTAACCTGAAACATCGACAACAATGAAAAATGCGTTTTTCAATTTATTTAGGAAAGCGGAGGAGTTAGATACATCCAGATTAGTAACATACAAAACAATATAGAGCAATTTAAAAATGATGTAAACTAATGAATGAACTGAAAAACAAAACACAAATGAGAAAGGAACTCATCCGATGACTAGTCCTAACCTATCACACGTCGACGTCCGCGGCCATGAGTCGAGTTACAGATGCTTGGCCAGATTTTTGAAGGAAGAATGTCGAATACAATCAAAGGTTTCAATTACAGTGACAACAAAAAGGAACAAATTATTGGAGTCTATATCTGTACTTTTGACTGTCGTTTTCACAGCTTCATTAAAATTGATGACATAATAGATGACTTAAAAATTAGTATTCAAAATATGAGCGAAAATATTCGACCAAATAACAACTGACCATCAAAACTGTACGACCTGCGAATTCGTTTATTCAATAGTTTTAAAGTTTCCTTAAACGAATGAATAATATGTACGTATCCTTATTAAAGAAATAATTATTTGTAAATCTAATACATATGATGTTCTAGCTTAATCCATGGGTACCAATGGTTGTGTTAACGCCTCGTGTGTGTCAGGCGGGCTGCTCCAACAGCAGCAGCAGCACGCGGGGCACGGGGGGCACGCGGGCCACGGGGCGCACATGGCGACGGTGCCGGTCAGCATGCCCTCCGCCGCCTCCGACAGCGACAAGCCCGCCAAGCAGAAGAGGCATCGGACAAGGTATCTCTTTACTTTCATCAAAATCAGAATTATATAGACTGAAATGTTACATTACGATCGAGACAATTAATTCGTAATTCTGTATCCACTGTTTGATTGGAAGTGTCTACTATAAGGAAACATATAAGCACATTTAGGTATCCTAAAACATGGATTTACAAATAATTCTGATGTCTAAGTTGTACGATCAATAATTGTCGACGAGATGATTGTCCAAGAAAATTGCCTGTTGTACTTAAGGCTGTCCAATTGCATGCAGAATGCTTAGAAAGCTAATTACAGTGGTTTTAGGTTATAACGACAATGAACGGAGCATTTTAATTCCATCGCTATAGCCGGAAGTTATAATATGTAGGTGGAAAGAAATAAATAAGTAACTGAAATTTAAATTTAATTCGAACTAATTACCAATCATTCATCAAAAAAGCGATCATAAGAACCGTTTATCATCTAAGGATGAAAATAATAAATAAGAAAGCATAATGTTGATATGGAAAATCTTTGTATTCGTTGAATCGGTCGTTATGTCTGCAAGAGATTCCTGGAACCTTGTTACTGTTGGTTAATTAAAACTAGAAGCTATAGACTAATTATTTTTCTTAGAAAGTATACTTTAAGTTTTAAAAGACTTTTACGGCGCTATGCATACAGTCCACAGTAGTAAAAAAATGTTTATGAAAATGTTAAATTAATGAATTTAGATTTACATGAGGTTCTTGTCATATACTTAAACGTTTTTATATCCATAACTCTGTGTGTTTTGAATCTTATATGAATGTAGTGAAATAGGATAATGAATTAGAAATTGTCCTCCAGG
Organism: Papilio glaucus; assembly: GCA_000931545.1. Classification (NCBI taxonomy): domain Eukaryota; kingdom Metazoa; phylum Arthropoda; class Insecta; order Lepidoptera; family Papilionidae; genus Papilio; species Papilio glaucus. Next base: position 164,024 of record JWHW01060438.1, read on the forward strand.
TTCACACCGGCACAACTGAACGAGTTGGAGCGATGCTTCTCCAAGACGCACTACCCCGACATCTTCATGAGGGAGGAGATCGCCATGCGGATCGGCCTCACGGAGAGTCGAGTGCAGGTCGGTGAAGTTAATTAACCTTTGATACATTTACATTTTTTATATTATTAATCTATTCTGTGTATGTAAAAGAAGAAACTATGTAATGTGGCAAATAGTGCAGTCTAACTATTTTGGATCAACTAATATTACGGATGTGTGGCGGATATCTGGATTGATATGGATAGCGGTAGTTATATATCATCGTATGTCCCATTTGGTCGTTTACTTATCACACAAAATCATTTTCAAACACTCAGGGAACAAAAAACGTTTAGTCACATCAAATAAAGTAAAACGTAAACAGTATTCCATCGACGATATCCTCCGTCGGTCTTTATCAAAAAATATAGAATCTCATAAAAAATAAAACGTCGGACCTAATAGTTCACCTTGCGAGACTCCCTCTTCGCACGTTGCATACAAAAGTTGCACCACGTCGACACATTTCACGAGACCTTCTACCTGATACAACCTTCGAATAACATGATATAGATCGCCTACGAGTTATTTTTATGCGTACTTAAATATCTGCCCATGATCCACGATGTCGAACGCTTCGCAATAAACTTTAGACATTTGGGAATTAAATTGCATACTTGTCAAGTTGATATTCTTTATTAATTTGTTTTAGTTTTTTGTCCAATTAAATACTACATGGTATAAATAACAAGAAGCAACAAACAAGCCTATACCAGAGTTTTCGGGTGCGATCTGGTCGCTCTGACGATCACCAAATTGTTTTTATCTACATGAGACGCTCTGATATTGAATCTATCTAACATTTCTTGTCTGCGGTATATGAAATACCTTTCGAAACAGCTTTCTTCATCCTAAGGGGATCTATCTAGATTAAAATTTGACAGTTCCGGTCATAGATGTCCGCTAATTGTCAATAATAATGCAAAATAAAATCTCAATACTACATTTAATCTCATTATACCCGTCTAAACATCCCGGGATAAACGCCGTTAACAAGTTGTGCTCACAGTATTGGGCGAAGATTTACAATGCAGCCACCGCATCGGCTGCGATCTGCTAACCGGCGCTTTGTCCAAGCACTTAGTCTCAACCGTAACTATACTTTGCGTTAGACATTAGGCTTAATTTGTGTCGCGCGCACACTAATATTTGTATTTCGTTAACACAAGCTACACACCGCTGTGGAGGATGGGAAACTATGAACCGCTGGGACATTCATAGTAGTTATTATGAATGTCCTTAATAAATTTTAAGTGTCTGGAAATTATAGATTAAGCCACTACTAAATTATAAGCCAAATAGTAAAACCTAGGCACAATTATTATATGATATGTAGTAGAAAACGTTGCATATTACATGCTAAAGTATTAAATAATTAAAATAATAATAATATAAGCTGGGTCTATCCACAACGAGCTAATTTGAGACGAGAAACGTAATGTTTATCGAACGCATCGTCCGTGTGTCACGTAAGAAGCCGATTGTATCCGGTAGTTACCAAAGTATCGTTAAGATCACTATTATCTCTATTGATTTGGATCCTATTAACCGGCCATTGTGAGACCTCTAAATGTATCAGCTCTGAACACGCTCTGTTTGATTTCCGGTAGCCCATTCTTTACCGTGCTTATGAATATGGATTATACGTTGTTTAATCTCACTTTATTGTGTTCGTAGTGTTTCTCTAATGACGCATCTTGTGGACTGTGCTTTACTTTACCAACAGAACAGTGACAAAGTTTTAGACCTGGTTCCTGTTTTTGTAAAGAACCTCTATACTCTGTAAGACTATAGAACCTGTATTGAACAGCCACCTCATTGGCTACCAAGAAGAAAATATTCTCAGCGATCTAACTCTAGAACTGATTAGATCGGGTTAAAATGTCGAAGTTCTAAGGTAACAAAGAAAAAAGAATGAATGACTTGAGTTCTTCTCTTAGATTCTTCTTTTAGATCTTTTTAGAAGTCAGTTAAAAATCATTATTAATAAACTCTATAACAACAATACGAACTCTTTTCAAGCACGTGGAGTAATGGAACAATATAAGTTTATTTTTAAATTACTTTTATTGAGTGATCAATAATTGGACTCAATGACTTTACGATTTCGCGACCGATGTCCACCATAATGGTTTCTTTTATCACGTTTTCGCGCCTTTTGCTGTTCGCTGCGTTCTCTATAGAATTTAAAATGTTTAAATTCGTTTCAACAACGGCTACGCGATGTTTTCTCACCGGCCAGTCTTTTTATTAGTGACGTTTGGTACTAAAACATATTTGTAAGGGATTTTAATTTTCAAAAATTGGTTCCGTATATTTTTGTTGTTATTGTTAATATATACACACGTTTAATGGTGTAAAAAGGATATCGTAATTAAAATAATAAAAAGTAGACAGCTAGTGTTTGCTAGTGGACAACAACACATGATGTAAACTATAGGAAAAGCGTCCCAATTGGAACGCTTTCGAGTCTTCACTTTTCGACCACTAACGGCATATCTGATTGATTTTTGTTTTATAATATAATTGCAATTAAAGTAAAATTTTCAGAAGGAAAAGTATACTTCTACGAACATATTTAGAACAATTTTGCTATCAATTAATATTCTAATAAGTACGTACTAACTATTGCTTTAGCACGCATTCGTATCCGCCTCACTGGAAATTTATGCAGCTTGATGTAGCATAAAGAATTTGGAATTATAGGTAAAATCGATGAATTGTCCCTGTCCAAAATTGTAACGGAACCCAAAGCACCGAGCGACTAGTCCGAGCAAACAGAGCTAACCTTGCACCTCGGGGTCTTTTTAAAAAAGTAGCATTACAAAAAAGAAGCTCGACGCACAATAAATAAATACTATGGCCGGCGGAAGAATCTCGCAGTGTGGCGCGAAGTGCCCGCCTCGCCACAAAACGTACAAGACGTCGATGTGCCTGTTTGTGCGCGCGCACCTCGCACGCACCTCGCGCGCCACACACAAACGCTACTGTTTCGTGGCCCTTTAATTACAAATATGGAAACGTTTCTCGGTGTGTGCTTTTCAATGCACAATAGACGAGTTTGATTCAGAGCGCGGTACATGCTCTAATTTCTTCGTCAAACTATTCAAAGCGCGGACTGAATGGCCCACTGTGTATTGTTGCTCGCTTAGCTAAAGGTTTTAACTTTTTATATTTCACATTAAGACTTGCATATTAAATTAAGGAACGAAGTTTGCCGGCTCAGCTAGTCTATTAGTGAAATGATTTCAATTTAAGATTTTAAGATAAATAAAAAAATATTTAATAAGGAAACCAGTTGAATTAAATAACATATTTGTTAGATTGTTGTTTTAAATGTAGGTTAAATGGATTCGAGGACAAATAAAAATAAAATAACAAATAAATAAAGGAAGATGATTGTAATCACCATAAAAACTTTTTTAACTAAAATGCTTAGTTCCTTGATCTTGATTTGCTGCGCATAAAATCTAATGAGGATAAATCAATAGAAAGTTGAAAATATTAATTGAATTAAGTAAACCGCGGCTCTGCTAAATGTAGTGTTAATAAGAAAAGTAAAAGTCGCCTAGCGATGAATAAGGTGATCATTGACGGGCCATAAAGTCAGTTTTCTACACAGATGGAGCGAGAGACGTTATGTTTGTCAGCGTGTCGCCCGATGAGTAATAAACTGGCCACACACGTATGTAAATATGAAGCGTGTGTGGGAATTCGCGTAAGACTCCAGAAAGTCATCTACTGGTTTGTTTGTTGTTTACTACGTTACTATTCAATGTACATGAAAGATAAAAGCGGGTAGGCAGTATTCGCGAATTTCGTCATCGGACAACACGACAGAGTTCCAAATTCCATCCACGTCAACTTGATCATTGGCTTTTTCTACCGCCCGGTTTTTGTGTTACTTTCTGCCTCGTACTACGCCTTGTGGTATGTCTGCAGCGGTTTTACAAACCAATACGACTGTGGTTCAAGGTAAAAGCGTACTGCTGTTCCTCCCGTCCGTCTCTGGCGTCCACTACCGACTACTACTCTTTCACTCTAGGTACTCTAGAGTGAAAGAGTAGTAGTCGGTAGTGGACGCCAGAGACGGACGGTACTCTAATCTACTGCCATTTAAAAGTGACTTCTCCTGACTGGATTAATTAGTACTAGTAGCGTATTATTTTATTAACTTTTAATCAATCACCTTACTATAACCTAATTCGTTAGGGGTTAAAGACAAAATATATTATATAATTATTTTCTAATTTATAATATTAATATACAAATTATTTAGTTAATATTTTTTTAGAGTTTAAGAAGTTATCTAAGACTAACAATGTAACAGTTCGTTGTATAGTGGTAGTTGGTCGTATAAGACTGTCTCTACCGTATATGAAACAAATTAGCTTCCGCTGTCTGTTCCTTTAGGTCTTTCAAACTACGCTACAGATTTTAATGCCGTTCATCAATAGACAGATTGATTTAAAAGGATGGTTGTTGAGTATAATACATGTATATTATAGTAGACAAAAGTAGAGATTTTCAAAGATTTGTAATGTGATTTCCTCAAAAACTTATTTTTGTCGCTCTTGCAAACGCAGGCTAAACCTTACCAGATATATTTTTTTTACCAGTATACCCTAAGAATTTCATGCGTTTTATTCATACAATTATCTTTGGAGTTATTGCATAATAAAAACTAATGCGCGCGAAAATAAAATCAAGCGCGGGTCTCACACCGATATCAGCACTGTCCGCTTGATGCGACCACTTCCGGGCCCCTGCGCGGCGCGTCAACCTTGCTGTCGCCCACGTGCTCAATGTGCTTTCAATAAAGGGATCGACAAGGTTATAATCCAAAGCAATTATACAGGTAATAAGATAACAAAACATAAACTAATTGTAAGACGCAACAAAGTTTGCCGGGTCAGCTAGTAAAGTATAAATATTGACTTTTATATCACACAAGTAAATGTACTCCTATGCTTTGCTTTAGCAGTCATATGTCGGTCGGTGTCCGAGTGAGTGTCGGCGTCGGTGACGGTGTCAGTGTCGGCATCAGGGTTAGTGTCGGCGTCAGTGTCAGTTTGTATCGGACCTTTTGTGATCCAATTCTAAATAGTCCGACACAAGGTGACGGCACGTGCAAACAGCTCAGGAACCGAACCGAGGTACCGTTGCAAACACGCCGCCTCGATTTCGTGTTCAAATAACACAAGACTTTATAATAAATGTACTCGGATTCCATTCAATATTTTCCACATAAAAATATTAGTTTAGTAATAAATAAATATGTTTTATAAACGGAGTGTAACTTTGTTTCGATATAGTGTTAAAAAGGTTCAAGGAGACTTCATCGACCATGAAATTTTTATGGAAAAAGGAAGCAATCGAGCAAGCGGTTTGCGTAACGTTGAGTGGCCATCGCCATCCATAGACATCCACGTGAAAATGAGTTGTGCGTTGCCAGCCTTTATATCAGGCGGAGGAGGAGTGTAGTTAAAAAATGTGTAAAATTTATTTAGGCTTTTTCGATATATTTGAAGAATAGTATAAATGTTCAGCTTTGAAGCCCTCTAGCTTCCAAACTAGATAACTCTGGATATAGGTTAGTTTAACATATTTTCGGAAAAGGAATCTGTTGTCCTCCATTGTACGCATCATTTCCGGACAACCTGTATAAAGAAAATGAAGCGGAGGAAGAGTTGAGAATAAGAAGACTCTCTAGCGTCTCACAGAACACGAAACGAAGAAGATACCAGGCTCTCATTAATCTATAAGAGCCATTTACTGTTTTATGTTGTATTCTTTGACTAAAAACCCTGTGATGTTACTTTAGAGATTCGGGATCTTCTGCGTTCAAGACGCACCTAAATGACTATCAGGTCATCTTTGTTCGTTCACCGTATCGTGAACTTGTAAATGCTCGTGTACAGAGGATATGACGGAGGCACCTAGTTCTGTCTTAGTATAATGTAGTTTACTGTATCAAGCGATGTTTGTTGACCTAACATTTTATGAAGTGTAAAGTGCGAGCCAATCAAACATTCTTTCAATATCAATGTGCTCTGGTTTTAGCGGAGCAATAAAATTTTAGAAATCGCATCAAAAAACAAACAGCCTCGCCGTTTGTGTCGGCTGTGCGTGAGGCATACTGTTTGCCCAGTCAGTGCACGCCTAAACTATACACGAATAGATGTTAATACATTATTGTAGATATATCTTATGATATGCAAAAAACTATTTGGTTTTTAAAACGCCAAATTACGGGAACTGATAATTAAACATGTTAATTATAGTAAAATCTTTTCCACCGCCAACCATCTTTTATAGTTAACCTTTTATCTTTTGAATGCACATGTACACAGCGCAGTAAAATACCACAGTTAAACTTAGCAAATACGACTACGTAATTATAAAAAAATCACGGGCATTAAAATCCAATGCATTATTAAACGCATTATAAATGTATAGCGGCACTAATTCTGTCGCGGTGTCAAATAAAAATAAATAAAAAACGTCCCCTCAACCCCCGGCCGTGATTTGCACTCTGTTTACCAAAGCCGTTCATTATTAAAAAGATGCACGGAACTAGTGATGTACCGTACTACAGACATAGACATCGATGAAAATAAAACACTCATTTGTGATTCTCGACAACTGGACAGCTGATACGTGGCCGCCGGCCTACAAGGGAAAATACTTTTCCAGCTATAAATTATTCCGAGCATCATGAATTCTTTTGTGAGCCCGTGTCCATTATTTAATGAGAGTGTTTATCGAAGCGAGTCTGATATTGTCTGTCTGTACCGGCGAGCCTTAACGCAGTTATTTATTTTTATCTTTTTAAAATTCACAAAAGGAATTTAAATATTTTGTCATTTTTAAGTCGTTAGCGGATTTACAACTTGAATAAAATAGAAAGTCAAAGAAAGGGATAACACGATGATAGTTCTCGGAGGTAATTCCATAGAATCTAATCTTTAACAAGAAACTTAACAAATTGTTATTAAATTAGAAGTTGTAAGTTTTAATTATACAAACTAAATTAATATTTAATGTAATAAATATTTATGAAGTAAGCTATCTTTGTGAGCAATGTCAAGTGATGTCCCAGACGAACTGATATCGAAGAGATTTGTGATATACTAAAGACAGGCGACGAGCATGTATATGTATGAATGCAGAAGAAACGAAAGATGTGTGCTTATATCGTTTGGGTTACGAGCGGGAGTGATTTTTTATTTTATCATAATACTCACTGACCGGGCAAACTTGGTTCCCTCTTAGAATTAATTTATGTTGTGTTGCTTTATTGATTTAGTATTAATTGCTGGATGGGTTATACCCCGGTCGATCCCTTTATTGAAAGCACATTGAGCTTTAGCACAGTGGATGCCGTGTTGGGGCACGGACAGCGCCGAGGTCGGGTCGCTTATTGTGAGATAACCGTCAAAGATTGAGATCGCTGATTCTTTTGTAGATCATTTTAAGATATACAATTCCGTGATACATTATTTTGATATTTATTTATCATTATTATGACCAAAAATAAGTTTTTTTACGACAAGTCTTTGAATTTCTCTGCTTTTCCTTAAAATAGTATGTATGTATTATACATATTAACCTTCCTCTTGAATCACCCTTTATATTGATGTAAGCCACATTAAAATCCGTAATAGCGTAGTTTGAAAGATCTAAAGGAACAAATAAGTATGTGTGGCGTGTGTGTGTGCTCATTTTAGATTTTGACATATGACTGTTGTGATCAGTAAGCAAAAAATTTTTTACATTTTACATATACTTATACAATATCGATATCAATTCCGAAAAATTGGCTTTACTCATACAAACTTATACAAATATCTAGATGATTAGTAGTGTTACTGTGTTGTTGCTTTCGGTAGCGGCACACAACATACGAGTCTAACTTCGACATCCGGTGGAACATCACTAGAGCATTAGAGGGCATTAGCGCTGCCCGGCGCTGTATTAAGATTTATTAAGCCAATAAGTTAGGTGCCAAGCTAAGTTCCGCGCGACACCGACACCGATGAAACTTATATCTCTTGAAATATAACTTATAAGAAAAACTTGACGATCTCGAGTATGGAATCGTTTCTTTTGTATTGTAGAAGAAAATGTTCTTACGATAGCTGAGTTATCTTTTTAATTTAATGTGCTTTGTACTTATATTATTTTAGGATAGGATAATCGACTTTCCTACTTGTAGACAGAGTTTTTTTTTACTTATAGACATTCTGCACTCTTCAAATTTAAACCTTCTGCTGTAGATTGTTACGCAGCTATTACATTAATCGTGAGGTAGTACGTTAATTATTACTGTTACAACGTGATCACACATTGTTATTATCTCTCTCTTTCTCTCTCTCTCTCTCTGAATTCACGGTAATGTTGGTTAGTTAGGATTGAACGAGACATTGCGATAAATACTAGTGTTATCACATTTTCCGGACACCGCCTCACCTCAGCTTATCAGATTTGATGAGTTAGGAAGGAGCTATCGCACTATTATCACTGCTTCCTATCAAAATATCAAACAAAGGTTTTCACAACTGGGGTTTAAGAACTCTTGGCTTCACCTGTGTAACGAAATCAGTTCAGACGTTTCGGAGCCACACACACACTTACATCGCCTTTTATATCACAAATGGCTTATTCATATATAGTCATACCAACCTGCTATCTTTTTTAACAGTCTTCTTCATACATGAGCCGATTTCAGAAAATCTACACGAACTATATATATATCTAAACATTCACTTCAAATCACTCCATCCATTGTTAAAAATCGTAAATGTGCTGAATAGGTTTTAGGTCATCGCGTTCAGACGGACACGGCGAGGGGATGTTGTTTTATAATATGTAATCGAGTAGATAATAAATCACAACCCATAACCAACTACCCTCGCATCCATTTAACTAATGGACGATACAAAATGAATTAAAAAGCCGCCGTCACCTGCGCCAGGTGTTGCTATCGATAGACTGTCGACAGTTCGACAGCGCAGCACTAATCACTGCGGTACGTCACTATTGTCCATACCTACATTACACCACAATACTTATATCTATGTGTAATCATTATGATTGGTAAATTATAGAGAACTAGCTGTTGCCCGCGGCTTCGCACGCATTCGTTACTCATTCTCCACGCTCGAAACATGTATACGATGATTCCGGGTATAATAACTTCGAATTATAGATAAAATGTGTGAATAAGTTGTTGTTGTCAAGACATCTCCTTATAGGTGATAGTTTGAAAGACGAAGAGTGTGGATTAAGAATGGGTGAGATAGTTGTAAAATGTCTCTTATACGCCGATGACCAGGTCGTGTTTGCGTCATCGGCGGAGGACTTACAACTTATGCTGAATGTAGTGAATGATTCATTAGAAGGTAAAGGTATGAAGATGAATGTAGATAAGACGAAAGTGTTTGAAAGGGAAGAAAGTAAAACAATAATTGAAATAAATCTTAACGGTAAAGAATTGGAACAGGTGGATGATTTAGGATGTATGTTCAATAGAGATGGTAGGCATGTTAAAGATTTTGTACGAGGAGTGAATGCAGGTAATAAAATGAATCTCTGCTTACCCTTCTGGGTAACGAGCGTGAGCACATTTTTATTTTACTAATAGACATCATTTGCCTTAGCTGTCACTCGGTCCTGTACATCTTTGATCAGATCGTACCTTCGTAGTCAGCAGAAAAGCAATATGTAAAAACGATCGCAGACAACAGTTGTTCCTTAAAAGCCATAGCTTTATGATCGAGGTATAATGCCTTTAAAAATATAAAAGCCGCAAAAAAATTCTCGTCCGCAGTACAAAGAGCTCATGAACACTTTTCTCAATAAAAGATAATGTTGCCATACCGGGAAAAAATATACCCCGAAATTGCCCCATACCCGACATTACGGGGATTTCCCCGTGATTTAGCATTATTCGCAGCCATTTGCAATAAAAACGTATTGAGGATCAGTTGCGAGTTAATTTGGCTGGCGTCGCGGGGGCGCTGTGATAATAACTCGCTGGGGTCAGTCGCGCGGTCGCGGGTTCGAATCCCTAGGGATTGTGAACGTAGTGCTTCGGACGTTGTTAAATGACCACCGCCTTAACACTGAATGGTGTTCTTTGACATGAAATATTGCGAAAAGAAAAATCTAATGTCGTGATCGATCAAGCAGTAAGGAGTTTTTCGTAAAATCCCAATTCTCGAAGCTCTGCAACGCATGAATTTAGAAAAATTACATGATGCATCATCACTCGCTCTATATAACACTCGCTGGTAGGATGATGAAATTTGGGACTTAAATTCAAAAACATTAGCATCTATTATGTAAAAATGCATCTAGAAGTGTGGTACAGGGACAACGAACATTCATCCATCTAACAGATTCTAGAAGCAGACTATAGGACACACATTTAAAGCCTTTTAGAGGTTGTTAAGGCGCTTCAATTTCAATCAATCCTCCATTAAGATAAGTCATAAAGAGCGGTGGTTGTCTGGCCAACAAAAGTGAACCAATGTCCTATAATTGTAAACGCATTAGAACGACGTATCCCTTCAATACTAGAGCGGTGTAGGGTATTTTAGTTTTGAATTAAATTACGAACAGATAACATCTCCACCGCATGATCAACAAAAGCGACCAGCGAAATAACCAACACCTAATTGAGCGTAGTAATCCTCGTTAATTCTCTCATCCACCCCCCTACGGAGACGGTGTGAGGATAACGATTTAAAAGTCAATATAGCACGTTGCGAAGGGGAGCGTGATTAGGGTGGACCTGCAGCGCTGCGGCGGCGCGGGGGCGCGGGGGCTGTTTCTTGTTACATTTACAAATCTTTTATTATTAATGTTACTCCTTTTTATCATTATGGTTTTATTTATTTTTATTGCCTTTTATTACTCTCTTATACACGGAAACGTTTCGCTCATCTGTATTTTATAACGCACTAGTGATCCGCGCCGGCGTCGCCCCGTTGGTCCGGTTGATCCGATCGCTACCAAATCTGAACATTTCCTGAAAATTAAATCAAAATCGATCCATCAGAGTTTATAGGGAACACACACACCGACCACAATACCACCTCATGACACTAGCTTCACGTTAGCCTATTCGCTTTTCTTTTGATCTTGTTTCGACGTGCACACTATTTAAGGTTATACCATATAAAAATCTAAAATAGGAAACGTTGTCCGGAAATGTACGAAATATGAATACATAGACATTGAAGAGTAAACCTAAGATTTTAAATGCTTTAACCTGGTGTTCGTAATCTTTCACTGGGTTTAGTGAAAAGCTTTTCCCACCGTCTTATGCGATTGGGTTATCTCTCCTTCAGCCAACAGTAGACCATACCACTGCTGTAGACCCATGGATCAATACAAAGATCCAACCAGCCGCCCTCATCCAGTGGACTCCCGCAACCATGACCAGATCATCGGTCCAACTTGTGGGAGGCCTACGCTGCGTCAACGTACGGGTTTCCATTCTAGGATGACTGAAAGATACTACTGCGTAACTCAATGGGGTGATCAGACATACACAAATACCAAAAACTAATCAGACCTTATAGGACCATACCGATATTGAACTTTTAGCAATTATGACAGTCCCCTATTGCAGTCTTAGTACTCTGTTAGAAAAATAAAGAATTTATTTAAGAAATAGGTATCAAAATAATTGTTCTGTCCATTCCCCAAGGGAGGGCGACAAGGAAACGCACTACACACGCCTGTACTCCGCGGCGGCTACACGCGAAATGAATTAACCGTCCCCGGAGACTCGTCCCCACCATTGCCCCACCCGCGCCGCTAACTCGCATCTGGCTTTTTACCTTTACTTAGCTCGATGTATTGCTATTGTTTATTTTCTCATTTATGTTATCAAATGTTAAATTATTAAAGAACAAAAAAACTATTAGTTGACAACCACAACAAGAATCCCACCCGATGTTAAGTGGCTAAGTAGTTGACAAATGGATCGGACTAGTTTAGAACTCAGCTATATGTTTTCTTTAGATATGATAGCTATATGTTTTCTTTAGAGATTAGATACGCACATCACAATCGGATGGAAAAACTTACAACATGTTCCAATACTTTGCAGTACGCAATAAAACAGATATTGATACGTCTTTAGGACGTTTACAGGCAACACTGCCACTCGCTTTTGCAACATGAGTATATAGTCATCAGACATCCACATTATAACGGTGATTTTTTTACAAAATTCTACGTTTTAAAAGTTTAGGAATAATTTGAACCAATTAACGCCACGTCTGCATCCAATCCCCTACTAATACTTTCACTCTTTTCTCATCACATTGAACCAACGCGTATTAAACCTATTTTAGTTTCCATTTTGCTTCGCTCCCGTGATGTATTACCGGGTCTTGGTGCAGCAGCGCCGGGGGCGGGCGGTGTAGGCTGTAGCAGGCGGCCGGGTGGCGCGGGCGGAGGCTGTCAGGCATTTAATTAGGCAGCGCCGCGAGCTCTGAGCCGCTTTCAATTGTCGCACAACTCCTAAGCCGCGGCTCACCGCACAGACGCGAAACTCGAGTTTCAAATCCAAATTGTTTCGTCTTAATTTAACTTTCATATAATTACTTTTCCTCCATATTCCTCCTCAGCCCTTAGCTTGGAACGTCTGCAACTCATCCGGTTGTTGCGGATGTCTATGGGTAATGGTTGTCTTAACATTTCTTGAACCTCATCCTCGCTCGCCTTCTTCTTTCACAAAAGTGAAATGGAATTTTAATCTGATATAAATTCAGCTGTACTATTTGTAAAAGAAGATATCTCTATCATAAGAGTGGATAGAGGAAGACGAAGAGCAAACACATATCTAAACCATTTTAATAACACAATTCTAAGAAACATAAAACACAAAATGTTCCTCCAATGGTCACACCTCACAATTGTTGATTTGATATTCTTATAATCGACAGTGTTATAATTTGCAGTTTGTCAGTGGTGTGCCATTGAAACACCATTATGTCAACAATAACAGAATTAAAATAGGAGCACTCCTACGCAGGAGCACTAACTCATCTCACTTGCGATAACGTTTAACTATTGGTAACTTTATTATCATAACATAACTACTGTAATGTGACTTATATTATCATGGAAACGTTTCTTTTTCTGTCCCCGGAAACACTTTATTTTCTGTACATAAAATCCGTTTATGAACACAATATTGAACAACAATAAATACGATCGGTACACAACTTTAGATTATTATCAATTATGAACAAACATAACATTTTTACATATATAAATAGACATAAAGCATTGCAAAGGATTCTTTTGTAAGTACAAAGTTGCAATTTAGGTCCCCTCGGGGGCGGCGCAATTAAATGGGAAGCCTTTGTGCTCCGCGAGCGTTGCTGAGTCGTCGCTGAACTGCGGCCTCGCATCCGCGGCTTTCTTTATTACATTTAAAACTTATAATTTGCCCGCTGCAGACGAAGACGCATTTAATTTTATATCCTTTTAACTGATTTCAAAATGTCGAAACCGCCCGTAAGAACTGTAGCCAAAACCGATACAGCATGGCCTACGGTCATATTGTGCGGACCCCACATAAGAAAAAGGAATGATGATGACAGTTTTCAAAAAAAGTAAAAAAGATGTCGTATTACTGGAATTGTTTTAGTCTCTTCATAACTTTTATTAGGACTCAAACTTGTGATTAAAAAAAAACCATTTGCTTGTAATGTAAGGTCAACTTATATACAATTATAAACATCTGAGGAAGCAAGCGGGATCTTTGTATTAGTCTTTGGACCCTGAAAAATATATATTAAACAGAAGCTATGTATGTTTGTAATGTAAGTAAACGAACACACTCTGCGTGCGTATTGGATCACATCAATATGTATTTGAAGTGCTTATACAATAAAGGTACATGTAAAAAGAGATATATAATATTGCAGGCTGTATATTTCATAGTAACTAGGTACAGATTGATAAGGGAACAAAGGCTGTGTTACATGGCCGCTGAGTCGGAAGTAACAGGGCGGGTGGGGCGCTAGGTCGGGGCGCTAGGGCGGGCAGCTTACAGACGCCGACTATCGATAAAATAATACTATTTATAATATTTTTTAATTAAATTCTAGATTTTTTATTTTTTATTGAATATATGACTGTCACGTAGTCTTCACTAAACCTTTGTATGTCATATTTTTGTATCATTATTTACTATAGAGTGGGTTAAAAATCGTATTCCATATTTCCTCTCATGCTATGTGATTTTCTCTCCGACCTACGTTAAGTGGCCTGCGTGTACCATAGAAATAACCAACCGACCAACTGGAATAGCTTGTAAGTTAGAGACTCGTTGCTTGGCGTTTCTGATTTCATTTCACACTGGAATAGATGTCAGAGACTTACAAAACGAAACGCGGCAGTGTGTCTATACTGCTCTGTGATGTCGTGACACAGAAAATAGAGTAGTTAATTAAAAAAATATTATATCGATACTATTATTTGTATACGTTATTTAGTCGATATTATCGATGTACACACATCACTGTTTGCGGGCAGGGCGGTACGCGTGCGCGTGTATCGAGCGGCGCCGACTAGGCATGTACCAAGCTATGTATATACATATATATGTCGATATCTATCGCATTCCGGTCGTACCTGGCTGCTGAACGTTGACTGCTTCTTTGTAGTTCTTATTGAAATAAAATCCAGTCAATTTGAACAGAACCCTCGAGTTTAGGTTTAGTTTATATAATTAAATTTAATTACGACTAGTGATTGTGATTTCATGATAGACATATAAGATATGTGACCTCGGTTGTAATCCTAACATCTTCATTCTCTCGTTTGACTTATGATTTGAATGTATTGCGGACATGTCTCTGGATGCCTATACCTAACAATAGGAAACAGTTGTCAATGGAATGACTGAGCTAAGCTCACATAATGTCATGTCTTTTTTAATATGATGTATTATTTTTTCGAGGTTGTTTTATAACTGTTTAACAAACAGACATTTATATATATACATCTTTAAAAAATATTTTTATGTAAATGAAGACTTGGAGTTCGATAAAGTTGCCACATGCATAAATATGCCAAAAATGTATTATAATTGTTTTAAAGGAATTTTGGCATTATATGTTTCTATACTTATAAAGTAAGTTAAATAAAATATTTATATAAATATATTTATTATTAATAACAAAATTCATAACCGAAAGCGTTTTGCTACAAATATGAATTTCACTAGTGTCTTTAAGATGCTATCGTTTTTATCGACGACTTGCAACTAAACTGGTATAAAACGA
This sequence comes from Papilio glaucus, assembly GCA_000931545.1. Taxonomy (NCBI): domain Eukaryota; kingdom Metazoa; phylum Arthropoda; class Insecta; order Lepidoptera; family Papilionidae; genus Papilio; species Papilio glaucus. The sequence goes on from JWHW01060438.1 coordinate 179,419, forward strand.
ACTCGTAATCTTT
>JWHW01060438.1:179817-192678 GCA_000931545.1 Papilio glaucus
AAACTGACGCCTTAAACAACAAACACGTGCCATCAAAAACATGGCCCCCGTGGTACCCGGCGGCAGGTTTTTGGAATCGGTAGTGGCATTGTCGTCGGCAGTGAAACCTACTACACGTTTGTCATGAGGGACTTCATCGCGAAAGTGGGCAAACAGTATGGAGATGAGCTGCGAACGCACAGTTTTAATATGGACACCGGAACCAGCATTAGCATCTCTCTATATCTTTCCTCTTTAAATTATCAGATCACTTGGACAAATAGTTTTGACATCGCGTTCGATGGCATGCCATCTGACGACCATCAGCAAACTAATAATGCTTTAGAAGAAGGTGGCAAATGAGCAAGCGGTTCACTTCGATATTAGGCATCATTCCGGTATGTTCCTTAGGAGATTCCGGAAACCTCTCACCTCGGACTCGAACCTACAGGGTTTTAGTGGGTAAAATGGCGTTAGAAGCCAATGAGTTGCAGATGCGTTACCTACATTAACTGGACAGAGAAGGCAATAAACAGAATAAAAGGATATTTCCTTCACCCATACATCCCCTCCTCCGTCAAATCCTGTTCTCCTTCTTACCCTTTCTTTAGAAGAAAAGGATAGGAAGGGGAAAAGGAATAGAATTAGGCCTCCGGCTACTCACTTATCACACGAAAACAGTTGAGAGGTCGTGTTATTTCACAAACATTGTGCATTCGTGCAGATATTGTGGTTGCGTCTTCCACTGTTTTAAAGTTATTTTTTGAGTTAGTATATTTCACATACATTACGTAGCTTTAGTATGAATAATACAGTTTGATCTATGACTATGGCATGGTTTCGCAACACGTCATGCGCCGCGCTCGGTGCGTGTACACTCGACGCACGGCTAGCAACGGGAGCCGTGAGCGAGGTGTTTGCCGACCGAGTTCTCAGCTCTGAAGAACTTCCATAAGGCATAGGATGTCGCGGGAGCGGGTTCATATACAGAAATATTTATAATAAATAGAATTACTCTTATGTCACATTACTTTAAATCTTTGTACATATTAAAACTGCGATCAAGTCAATAAACTAGAAGAAGTAGCTTTCAAATGATTTTAGTTGTATAAGAGATTTTTTAATCCAATATAACTAAAAACGTAATAATAATACTTTTTTTACTATTACGTACATATTTATATGAGTGTATATTTCCAAGAGAGCAGTGGTGGCCCAGTGGTTTAGGCCCCAGCTTACGTACGGCGGGTTCGAACCCAGGCAGGCGCTTTACTTTGTGTAATTTTTTTCATCACCACTGCTCCAAAAACGGTGAAGGAAAATCTCGTGAGGAAACCGGCATGTCTTAGAACCGTCGAACACATGTGACATCCACCAACCCGCACTGGGCTAGCGTGGTGGACTACGGCCCATTCGTTCTCCTAAAGGCCTGTGTCCCTACAACGGGGAAAAATACTAAGAAAGGCTGATTTATTATTATTGTATTTCCTAAATAAATTAAAAAATAACTTAGGATCCTTTAAAAAAAGATCTTACTTCTTCCTTAAAAGTCAACAGCCAATCCGCGGTTTCTATGGCATTGTGGGTGTTCATAGGCGGCGGTGATCACTGAACATTAAGCGACTCGCTGCTCGTTTCTGTAAAAAAGAATCTTTGTTTTCCAACTGCCACCCGCTCCCGCTTCCGCCTTCACCATGGGCAATAGTTTCGTCCGACGCCGGCGCGCACGACCGGCAAACACTCCGCGCTAACTGCCTGCTCACGAAACTTAACGAAAGCGGGCCTCGATACTACGGCGTTAATGGACTATGAATTTGGAGGTTATCGACTCCCCGCGAATTACATTTTTGCGCACTTCTTCAAAAATGTTACGATTGGACTTGAGTTCTCGGAAGAATTTGATTTTTGTCGTAACATTTCACTTTTGTTTCCCAAACGCGTCAAAACAAGGATAACTTCAATAAAAACTCAGCGAATAGATATCGCTTAGTGTTGACATACAGACTTCTTTGAATTAAAGAAAAAAATCTTGATGACCTTTATGACGGAGAACACGAAAAGAACGGATCGATCTTTATAAGTATGTCAAGAAAGTAAATAGAATTCAAATACATTCATTGAAAGAACACTGAAAATGAAATGTACTGAAATTCGCGCTCGTTTTTTTATCCTCCTAGAACATTTTAACAGTGGCAGAGCCCGCAACAACATCTGTTGCACGACTGAGCTGACTCGACCGGTGAAATACCACGACCTCACAGAATACAGGCGGGAAGTAGAAGTATTTTATACTTCCAATGAATGAGGTGTCGGAGGCTCAGTCTCAGTCCTCTTTCCCTTCCCATCGTTTCCTCATAAGCATAGGATGGGAACGGGAAGAGGATTGGACGGGGAGGGGGTTAACGGGGAAAAGGACTTATTCCTGCCCTCCTCTGTCCATTGAAGGCAGGCAACGCATCTGCAACACATTTGCTTGTTGCGGATGTTTATGGCTAGCGCTCACATAACATCAGGTGATCCGCTTGCTCGTTTGCCACATTCATCCATAAAGTTAAAAAAAAATGTCTAACATGACGCCCATCCGGCACGATTGATAGCCGATGAATCAATTCTGACGCGGCTCTCGAGTCAATCTTCTGAGCAAATTGAAGGATGACCCGACGTTTAGCTCACGACGCACGTCGACTGTCTCCCAGAGGTTGACTAATGTCTCCGGATCAGGCGCAAATCGCTTTCCCTGGGAAGAGTTATTGATTCCCGCACGGGTCGACTCCCCCTGAGGTCCCGAGGGTGTAACCTTCTGAAATACAAATGGCTACGATGGTATTCATCGTAGACGATTATATTCAAAATTTTAAGCATTTGGATGAACTGTGCAATATGTTCTAATTTGAAAAAACAATGTGTACAATTCAGAATTTTGCAAAAATATATTTTGGATTTTTTTACCTATTTATTTAAAAGAGGTTGTTATCAGACAAAATTTATTATTTGCTTATTCCAACAATATATTTTCTATAACAAGAATTTCGCTGTTACAGTACATACCAATAAAACTAGTGACATGTAATGAAAAAAACATAACAAAACCAGTCCTCCGTTTCCCAACAACGCGACGGCCCATAAATAATAGAGTTTGTCGCTGACAGTTGCCAAATGAGTACTGCCTTCCCGCTCTCGACGGGAGCCTCTCTCTCGCACGCATTTATTTTTTAAATGTGTCGTTTACACGTTTCACAAACTGTTGTAGCTTTATGCCGCAGTTCATTTTCTTTTATTTTACCTTTACAACTTTAGTTGTCGTTTAATTTAAAATGAACTGTTACCTTTAAGACGTCACAACCTCATTGAGAAGTAGTTACAGGTTGTGTTCTAAGAGTATCAAATAAGATGCATCCTCTATAATCACTACCAACGGGAATGTTAGGTGGAAAAGGAACTGTCTGTCTATCTATCTCTGCATGATCTTAAAAATGCTGACCGCTCTCAGCAGAGCATCTCCTCGTACCATCTACACCATCTTGATTGTTACCACTACACTATCGTGCGGTTTTCGCGAAATTTCCTTCTCACAACCACGCTGGAATTATTTGGTATTCGGTATATCCAAACCAAGACGACTTAGGGTCTTTTAGGATAGTGGTTCATCATGTTAATCATCTAATATTAGGCTACCCGCAGCTCGTTTGCCCCCCTTATGCTATTAAAAAAACAAAGTAACAACTTCTTTTCAGCTCTTTTAATTGTCAAGATATTGAATATTGTTATTCATGGTTAACATCACTACAACGCTTCATCCACGAATAAAATGTTTGTTATACCTGACCGAACTGATCTGAACTGAACTGTTCTTGAATAGAATAAAATGAGCGCGCGTCGCGATAATGAATAGGGTCGGATCCGTGAAGGATGAACCGCGCGGTGACCCGCCGTAAGCCGACCGATTCCACGGACACCCTTCTGCCGAACATTGATAAATGATGATCGAGCATTTATATTTCGATCGGTTAACGTCTCATGTTAGAAGACTAAAGTAAGAACTGAACTGACTGAAGTATAAGCTGAACTGACTGACTGAAGTATAAGTTGAACTGACTGACTGAAATATAAGCTGAACTGACTGACTGAAGTATAAGCGATTGTGCTCATGTGTTCGACAGATGTGAGCCTAATCATGTATAAACTACTATTCCTCTTGCAGGTGTGGTTCCAGAACCGTCGCGCCAAGTGGAAGAAGCGGAAGAAGAGCACGAACGTGTTCCGTTCTCCCGGCGCGCTCCTGCCGTCCCACGGCCTGCCGCCCTTCGGCGCGGGGGATGTTTGCGGCTCGGGGGTGTTCGCAGATCGGCCCTGGTCTATGCCTTCTGGTGAGCCTCTTTGTAAGCCTTTACATATCCTTTTAATTATTACCACTACTTGCTAACAAAATATAACAAACAGACAATCTATAGAAAATCCAAAACAAGTACAACCAACATAAAAATGTTCTCAATCTGAATCCGATTTTAATTTGGAAGATTGAGTTGTAAAGATAAATGATAGCAAGATTAAAGTAATGTTTGAATGAGAATAAAGTAAGATAATTATTGAAATAAACGTTAACGTTAACTTTAACGTTAACGTTAACGCTGAGAACACGATGAATTTGTTTATACATACATTTATACTTACTTATGTATACTTCAGGTGCATCTTTAGCGGAAGTGATAGGTACTGTAAAGATTTCTTTTTTTTAGGAATGTCTTGATCAAATAACAGATGAGGGTATAATCTTAGACTAATGGGTTTCGCTATGGATTTTCTAGACGAGTGTGATATTTGATTGTGTGTTGTGGTTGCAGGGCTGGGACAGCTGTCGCAGTCGGGCGTGTCGATGGGCGTGGGCGTGTCGGGCTTCGGGTCGGGCGCGCTGCCGCAGCTGGCCGCCGACCTCGCGCCCTCGCAGCAGTACCAACACTACCCGCTCAACTCCATAGGTAACACCCGTGTTCGATTTTCCTACGTATAGTAAACATAGACGTCTTCTCCTCTACGTAGATCATTACTTACAATAAACATCAGTCCCTACCAACCCTAATCTAGTGGACTCCCGGAAATTTTACCACATTTCAAATTATTATCTATTTGCAGGGGATTCGATGATGTCATACTGCGGGGGACCAGGCAACTCGAGCGCGCCCGCACTCGACGGCTCGCCCTCCTCGCCGCATGGGCACTGCAACACCGCCTCGCCAGGTACGCCAGGTACATATACCACCACCACACTTATACCCCTGGTACTAACACTTATTGACCGACGATTTGAAGCTCTCTTTACTACAGCCTCTCCAACTCGAGTGGTTGTGCCTTCTAATAATTATAGAGCAAACCTTTTATATCTAATTTAATCTCTGTATGTGTGTACAGGAGGAGGCGAGTGCGAGGAGCAGTCGTGGCGTGGGCACAGCATCGCGGCGCTGCGCCGGCGCGCCTCCGAACTGTCCGCCGCCATCCCGCCCTACCTGCAGCTCAACTACGACGCACACAGCCCCGTATACTGACCGCCCACACGGCCCCGCTAGCAAAACAACTGTGACCAAAATTTCCACCTCATACCACCATAGAAGAAAGTTGCAGTACAACTGTGACCACCGATAATTGAACACACACGGCTCCCTCTCCCGACCACGCAGGTAACAGTAAGCATACACTGTGACCAATGTTCCAACCTGACTGCAGCTCTATTGACGGTCCATCACTAACGATTACAATTTCAGTCGTAACTTACCAGCTTTGATGATGTTTTATGAATCATGATTATACACAAATTTGATTTGACATGGCGAGGAAAGGCAATATTAAGCGTACTCGTAGCCGACGAGACGAGCCGAGAAGTGGGAGAGGTGTGCCAGGACAGTGCCAAATGGAAATTCATAATCTGACTACCTTACATTGGTTACGGGCTTGATTATTTATTTATGTTTTTAGTCAAGCTTTCGGAATAGATCAGTATTTCTGTTAGGCTCTTTGCACATCACGTTTTTTTTGTGCGCGCAGACGACGCGCGTTAAACGCGATTACGACGCCCAGCGGACGCAAGACCGTCGACGCGTTGTTACTTTGTATCGCCACAAACGCGTAGAGGACGGGCTCATTAAAAACGCGCTTCGTCTGCGCGCACAATAAAAACCTGGTACCCGTTTTCACTTCAGCACGATTTGGTCAATCCGTTCTAATTGTCAAACCAGTGCCGCTACAGCTGGCTGAGTTGACATTAGCTTCCAATAGATGGAGTTAGATATAAATTTACACCGTTTCTTCCTAAAATTCGTATGGTCTCATTTGCTCCCGTTTAGTATAGGATTTGTCCACGTAAATTATATAATATGGGCATAACCTCTGTACTGTATCACAACAAAAGAAATCGATTATTAACTTAGAAAACTTCATATTAAATTTATTAAATGAAATACCTTTCAACCGTACATTTTCGTTACTTTTTAAATGAATAAAGTGCGAAGAATTATACATATTTCATTTAATTTACTTTTTACATTTTATTTTATTTTTACATTGATTTATTGAAGCGCAACTATTTTTAAATAGTGTTTGTGTATCGATCAAGAGTTTAAAATATATTCGATTAAATGAGAATTTAAAGAAATATGGCAACATTAAGCTGTATTCGAATAAATACATGTATACGCGTTCGTACAATAATAATTATAATGATAGTTTGTAATCGTACAGTATTTATTTATAAGTAACTATTAAATATTTAATATTTAGATGTAAATCTTTTGATGTGACGGCGACTGTATTCGGTTTGAGGTGTTCGCCTTTTACATATAACAAACATTCCAACTCCTAAATTATGATAATTTAACTCAGACTAAAATTAGGGATGTTCGATGTTGGGTTATCGATATTGGAATATCGATGTTTTTATAATCTGGAATTTAAAATAAAATTGCTATAGATGTAACTAATTCAATGAAATTACTTTTTAAAAGGTACTGTTATAAAATGAAACTTTATTATAAAGTAAAGTTTAAAATACTTTAATAAAAATATTTACAGCATTTCGTGTTAAAAACTCGTCATAACTTTTGCTTTGTTTATCTAAAATTCATGTTAGACATTTTTTTATCCGCTTAAAATTAAAAAAAGATAATTGAAATTGAATAAAAAATTACCTTTTCACAACATCGACATCACTAATAATAAATTAATGCAATTTTTGTTCAAACAATTCCTTATTAAAAAATATTTTGTAAATTATTTGATGGATATCATTTCTCTGTGATTTGATTGAGAACGTATCTTTTGTTTAATTATTGTAGTTTGTTTATATCGCTTTTGAATTGGATAATTTCTCGAAAATGTTTTGTTATTTATTATTTTTATTAAATGTAAATAATAAATTACCGTCGGGGTAATAAATTACCGTCGAGGTAATAAATTACCACCGAGGTAATAAATTACCGTCGAGGTAATCAAAACGAGCAACGCAAAAGTCGTACGTTGTACTTATTTTTATTTTTTATGTTGATAATCTTTGTTTTTATTTTCCTTTGCATTCGTACCTAGGTAACTGTATACAAATATATGTATGTAAAAATTAGTATACGAAAAGTGAACAATGCAGACTAATGTTTGAGCGTGAATATGTGTAGATAGAAGTTAATGATGATGATGAAGTTTGATTTAATTTCTGGAAACTTGCGGCCACTGTGTTTATAATTACTGTAATGTTAGTTGGGAGTGGTTCATAGTTCCTATTTATTTATGGGTTCCGAAGACAACATACAAAATCTCAACAGTATTTTATAAAATATTAAAAGGAACATAAGAAATCTGTCTGTATTTTTTTTCGTATCTTTGCAATTGTAAATCTAACTTCGGGCCCGAGTTCAAGTAATGTCAGTTATACAAATGCACTAAGTTATAGCAGTTTAGAAACCAAAGCTACGTATCGCGAGGTCTGACTTAATTAAGTCGAGTAAGCAACAACGTACTGTAAGCTAATAAACAATATAACAACGTTCATGCGATAAATATATGTACGCTTAGAAATGTATTTAAATACAGTTCTTTTAGCATTTATATATGTTCAAGGATTTTCCCAATGAAATAAATAAGGCTTTATGTACACTAGGGCTACTTGTAATGATTTGTATTATATAATGTAATGGTGGCAGTGTATTTGTAAAAATGAACATTAGTTTTCTTTTTGTATTAATTTCATAAGCATTTATTATGCGCAACTGGACCGACAATGAATCTGTATACAAAATGTATATAATATATTTTCTTTTCAGAAATTTAAATGTTCTTGATACTTTTTGGTTCGAAGCGGTTTCGAACATTTAAACACACATTCCATACAATAATTTCAACACTTCAAGTAAACACTTTACATTTATGCGAATGCTTTGTTTTGTAGTTGCCATGTTTTGTTTTTGTATTTATCCGAAATTTATTCTAAAATTAAGTTCGTATCAGAATACTTTCGTAGTTGTACGAACTGAAGTAATATTTGAGACAATTTTTTTTGATCTGGCAATACCTATAATTTTGACAGTTGACATTAGTCCTTGACGACATTGGCATAGACAAGGAAAGATAAAAAATGTACCGATATGGAGTGAGTAAGGCATATGAATATCGAAGCTTGCTTTTATATATACGTTTTGATACAGATTATGTTTGTGAGTGTGTTTTTAAATGTTCGTTTGTTCGCCGTGCGAGGAGTGGCGCCACTGCCGCGCGCGTACAGCCGGCGCGTTGCCAGCATTATACATTACTGTAGGTCTCTAAGTATTGATATATACAAACAATAAAATAGACAATGTTCTCTTTGTGTTTTATTGCTTATCGAACTGTACATTTTGATTCAGATAAAAGTCAAATTAAAGCTAACAAAAGTAAAAACTTACTAACAAATTACTAAGGACACAGGAATGAAATTAAAAGTACACACACTATAATAATAAAACCAAACGTAGGTCGTCGAGGAGCACGTTACCGTGGGTTTCCACTGCCGAAAACATTCACACAAAACATATTGTCATCTCATTTTTTTGAGCGAAAGATAGAGAGAAACGTTGTATTGTATTCAGACAAGTTTCTACGCCAGTGGAAACCCACGGTTACATACGGATGTATAACGAAAGTTCACTTTGGACATTAGAATCTTGACCTAATTGATAGCGTTATTGATGTTAATTCTCACTATGTTGTTGTTCTGTTAACAATTGGAAGATCTATAGATGTTAACCGCAATTAAACACTAAGCGTTGACTTCTGTTGGTATTAGAACTGACACAATAATAAATTCATGACAATGCAACTGCACCATTATACTTGTTAGACCACCAAGACAGATCCACATTTTTGTAATTCGCTCAAAATTTACCGATAGATGCCATAATAATATATTTTCGTACTTGATTTAATTTGCTTTTTTTAAAAGAAGTGATAAGAAGAGATTGAGAGATTGTTTAATAATATAATTATCTCTCACTAGTAAGTCATCTAGATGACTTATAACAAAGTGAACTACTCCATCTATAATAAACAATACAGCAACTCAATGGTACCCACGGTTAGTTTAAGCTTACTGCTGGAAGAAGTTTCGTACATGTAACACAAGATGGCGCTAGACTGTTCGAAATTTCATCCTTATAACACAAGATGGCGCTAGGGGCTAAGAATTTCGTCCATTGAACACAAGATGGTGCTAGACTGCTACAAATTTCATCCATGTACCACAAGATAGCTAAGAATTTTGTCCATTGAACACAAGATGGCGCTAAATGGCTACGAATTTCGTCCATGTGACACAAGGTGGCGCTAGATGGTTAGACATTTCATCCATAGAACACAAGATGGCGCTAGATGCCTATTTTAATTTTGTCCATTTAACACAAGATGGCGCAAACGAAAAGAAAGAATTAATTCACTTTTATTGACTAAACAAAATTGTATTGTGATCCGAGAGAGTTTGTGTTTCGTAAAGTACAAAAATGTCTATAAAATCTCAAAAATCGCTAAATGAAGAATGTTCGGAGATATTCGAGAAAAGCTACTCGGTTAGAAGTTTATCCGAAGAAAGTCTGTCGACGTATGTATTTTTTTATGTTATTGAAGATTTTATTTTTCATAATAAAATGGCTTTATAAATAATATTTTCAAGCTCATCAATGTTTGTTAATTTCCATTACGATTTGTAGTTAAGCTTTGACTGCAACTACTATAAAATAATAATAATAATCTGTGACTACACAGCTACCAGTCAATATCCGCATCATTAACAAAAAGAGTAATAGATGCGTTAACAGATGTTTAGTCTGTAAAGAGGCGGAGTGAGTTCAGAAAAAGGAGGAGAAAAGGAAAAATTTAGCCAATGCAGGGACCAACAAATAGATATAGAGTGAACAGTGGTAGAGCTAGAGCAACAGCAGCATGTTTGTATGAATGGGGCTCGACCGGTGAAATACCACGAGCTCACAAAAGACAGGCGTGAATCAGATGTATTTCTACACTCTGGCTGATTAATGTGGTGCCGGTGGACTAATTCTGGTTCTATTCCCTTCCCACCTCTTTCAAATAAGAAAAGAATGGAAGAATTCTTTTTTTGTGTATCCTCTGAACATTAAAGGTAAGCAACTCATCTGCATCTCATTAGCTTGTCGCAGATGCTATGGGGAGCGGTCGCTTAATCGAGAGATGAACTGCTCGCTTGTTTGCCACCGCCTGACAATAAAAAATCAATTTAGTGGTTAGATTGTAAGGTAAATAGTTCTCATTTATGACGTGTTAGTCTTGCGCTTGTTTCCAGCGAGGATGAGGAGAGCCTCTCCCGCGACCTGTTGACCAAGCTATCACCGGCCGCGCTCAGCCAGCTGCGTCGCCGCTTCAAACGGAGTGGGCAGAAGTCGACAGCCAACAATATAAACAGGTACAGATATATTACAAGTTAAGTTTTAACAAAATAAAAACACACGCAGTCTTAGGTAATAAGGACTACCAACAAAAGATTAAACTCAGAAATGATCAACTTTTTTGTTTTTTTTTTCCCCTAGCAAATATCGTCTAACGCAGCTTAAAAGTTTACCAAAACATATGAGCATTCACGCCCTTTACTCAAAGGGGTAGTCAGAGATTACGGATTTCCATTTGACACGATGTTGGCACGTCTGTTCCGCTTCATCTGTGAATACATGCTCGTCGGTGGCGGGAACACTTCATATCGCTTTATCTTATGTGTCGTCAATCTGCTCGGTAAGTTCCTCTAGGACGCCACCTAGCGACTGGGCCACTCACTTTTACAACATAAAAATGCCCTACCACTCTTTCGTCGATCACGATTTCAGCAAAATAAACAATCTTTGTTTGACGTAGTAGTCCTCAGGCGTTAGAAAACTAATTCTAATAGAGTTAAATAATTTTGTGAGTTGTATTTGCAAAAAATGTATACATTTTTACGTTCAATGAAATTAGAATTTCCATAAGGTTTGTATATAGGACAAAGATGCATGAGACCGTGTGGCCTAATGGATAAGGCGTCGGACTTCGGATCCGAAGATTGCAGGTTCGAGTCCTGTCACGGTCGAACTAGCGTTTGTTTTTGTTACAAAAAAAGACAACTTAAAAAATAAAAAAAAGCCTAGCATGTTAAACATTTATCCAATTGGACTAGGCATATTATGAACTGTCGGCAAATTGCGAACTGATATTTTGCTTACGATATTACGTTAAAGTGTAACTTAGAACTGAATTTATAATATGATATCGAAAAAAATGTTTGTCCGTGTGATACGTGAAATTGTCAAAGATTCGTTTAGTTTAGTTTAGTTCAAAATTAGCTAACAGTTTCGGTGAACGCAATCGGTTGGTGACATATATTACTACTCTAGGAAGGTGGAAGAAGCAATGCTGGTGGCAGCGCTACAGGAGGGGGTGGAGTTTGCGCCTACTCCTGCTCACCCCACGGACTCGCTGTGGCTGGATGAAGATGGCTTTGTGGCCGCCATTGATGACATTTTTGGTAAGTAGCCAAAATGACAAGAAGAGAGTGATGCACGAGGAGAGAACAAGATCGCCGGCACATGTTCTACAAGTACCGACCGACGGCGACAGATATGTTAAGTGATATATGCCGCTTACCGTAAACATCAGAATTGATTGAACAAGAATTACTGGTGCGTTGCTAGCGTTATCATAGACTAATAAGTAGAGTGAATACAGAAGAGTGTTTATTCCTTTATTATTAAACTGTGATGAATCTATTGGAACCTTATCTTTATCTAACCTAACCTTATCTTTGCTATCTCGGTTGCTTAGTTAGGCTACTTGAAGTGTACGTATGTTGTACCCACGCACAGGTGAGCACAAGTACAGTGCGCACGCCAGGCAGCTCTGCCTCGAACTGGACCCATTGCGCAGCGGCCGCGTGCATTGGGGCGCTCTGCTTACAAGACTGCTGCCCACTCCGCGACCCCCTCGCGCCCCCGTCCTCTGTGACAAGCCCCTGCGCTTGCCGCATTGTCAGGTGAAAATATATTTTATACAGTATTTTGTACAAAAATAATAACTACTTGGCTACTAATATAACGAGGTTATTGTTGTTACTTCCACGAGTTAATTGAATATTGTGGTGATTTTGCGATGAATTGCTCGTGTATAACAATGTATAATGTTTCATGGCTCAGAGGGAGTGCATAGTGAAGTTGGTGAGCGTGCAGGTAGAGGACACGTTCTGCTACGTGGGCGTGACGCGCGGCGGCCGAGCCGGAGTCTATAGCGGGAACTTGCAGCCGCTCAACACTTATGAGGTCAGCGTGCAGGTACAGGACACGTTCTGCTACGTGGGCGTGACGCGCGGCGGCCGAGCCGGAG
>JWHW01060470.1:17667-67035 GCA_000931545.1 Papilio glaucus
GAGCACCCCAATACCAGCTTCTTCCATTTGACCGCATACAACGGCGAGCGACTCGAATCGTCAACGACCGAGCTCTTACCGATCGGCTTGATAATTCGGCCTTGGGGAGGTACGTCAGTTCCCTCTGTATTTTTTACCGTATTTACCACGGGGAGTGTTCCGAAGAGCAGTTTAGAACGATTTCTGCCACCGAGGTTCGTCATCGGACGACACGACAGATACAAAACTATTATAAGACCTGTCATAATGTATGGATTGGAATGTTGAGATGGATGTGTGGAGTAACACGAATGGTTATGGTACGAAACGAGAATATTAGAGGAAGCCTGAAAGTAGCACCGATAGTGGAAAAGTTAAGGAGCAAAAGGTTAACATGTTATAGTCATGTTACGAGAAGGGAAGAATGGCGGGTGACAAAGAGAGTTTTAGATATTAATGTAGAGGGATACATATATCGGTAGGGGTAGGCCTAAAAAAAGATGGATGGATTGCGTGAAAGATGATATGATCAAAATGGGAGTGACCACTGATATTACGGATGATAGAGCGATGTGGAAGTCAAAAACGAGTTATGCCGACCCCACATAAAGCGGGAAAAGAGAAGGAAGATGAGAATCAAACCAATTCGGTACAAAAACTCGCCACAGCTCGGTACACTAACCAGTAACAATAATACCACGCCGTAGTGGAGAATGAAATATTCGTAATAAATAAGCGTTGTAACATTTGTGTTGTATAAAGAGATCCGTTTGTACGGCCTCTGATAGTTCATGCGCGAAATTGTTTATTGGAACTACGTGAATTCATTATGATATGCTTGTTTAACGGGCCAGCCCACGGTATACCCTGCTCACCACTCGATTAATATTAAAGATAAACATGAGTAAAAAAAAAAAAAGAATAACAACTTAAAATTTTGTATAGGTCAGATGTACTAGTGTAAAATCCCTATTTTATTTTCGAGGCCAGAATATATTGAATAATAAAAATAAAAACCTAGACAAGTTTAGACGTTTCATGTAAAACAAGGTTTTTTATTTTATTCTTTTTTAATTTTTTTTGGATATTTAAACATATAATAAAAATTTAACTGATCGCTGTACATGGAAGATAGTTCAGAAAAACTGCAATAAAACCCAATGATTATTTGAATTTTTGTCTCTTTGTCTGTGCGTTTGTTACAGCTAATCTCAGAAATGGCTTAACCGATTTGGGTGCGATCACTAATGTATTGTGGTAAGCTTCACTTAACATTTAGTGTCTGTTTTATCTCAATCGGTTTATAAATAAAAAAATTATGTCAATTTAACTATGCTACGGCTATACTGTGTCGACCCCACACACGCGGGTAAAGGGCAGTGAGATGATGATTAGCTTACGGTAGTATTAAGTAGGTAATATCATTTCGTTGAAGTAAAATTACAGGGCGGGTGAGACCGCGGGGCACAGCTAGTTGAAAATAATAATTTGATTATAAGTATTTTCGATCCAATTATATTCATTCAAATAATAGGTAACATGTTTGAAACAGTAGATATTGTCAAAACATAAAACCCTATCGGGTTAAAAGATCCCAATTTCCTTTTTGGAACCTCTGACAATGTGAAGAAAACATAAAAAAAACACATGGTAATAATCATGTTATGTATTAATGTAGAGTTATAACACACTCTACATTCACAACGCAAAAAAAATGATCATGGAATTTCTGCGAACAAGACGGCACGCGAAACTTGATTAAATTTTCATGAACGAAAACTTCCCTGCAGGAACATATTTACACGTTTAGCACTTTCTGTCATTTATAAAATGTGAGGTGTTTCATGATGTTAGATTTACCGACCTGAATCTGAAATTACTTCAATACTTTTTGTTAATAAAGCTAAAGTAACCACCTATTGTTAAAATAATATATATGTATTTGTATATGTTGTTAACTTTATTAATAGACCAAGAAAAAGTTATTATAATTCAAATATATACACTTAAAAAACGATATAAGTAACACGCTGAAGTGTCAACATTTTTATTTATTTATTTAAGCTTCGTTGAAAATCTTGGTAAATAAATGTCGATAATCCACTAATATTTTATATACATGCCAAAGGTGGGTTGGCGTCAGGCAGGCGGCCGAACGTAGATTAACTATAGACAAAACATATCCCACATAAAAAGTGGGGAAATGGCAGGGAGAAGAAGAAGAAGTTATAAGAAATATGCTCTCTAATAGAGTAAAGTGATAAAAAAGCCAATTAGTAGCGAAGGCTTTCGCACTGACTTTGTGGCAATCGCATATTATGGCAATGGTTCACAGAGCTTTGTACATTTTAGACAACAAAATTACACATAACTTCGCGTAGCGCTTGATTTATATTCTTCTGTTCAACGTTAATTTACCTGACAGCCGCTAAATTAGATAATACGGAATGATTGGATTTCAAGTCTTTGTATTTGTGCCAAGGATTATTTATGTGAATAATTCCCTTCCTATTTTATATGAATTGCAAATTGTGATGTATCTATTACTATGAACAATGCGTGAAACTCGCGTACTGAGGCCATCTGGTTTTAACTGTATTTTTCCGTTCAACTGTGAAACAATGCTTTATAATTAAATTTGAAAGTACATCCAACATGTGTAGATGCCTTTGTTTAACATTTTAAATTTCTGTGAATTTTCGAAATTAGCTTTTCCTTTTTATAAGCATATTTAACTGTATTTATTCTATTTAAATAGAATAAAATACCATTGCATAACGTTTTATATTCACGTAACGTAGAAATAACAAATGATGTTCACATTTTCGAGCATTCAAGCGAGGGTTGATTAAATTTGCACAAACGAAACTTCTTTGCGTATTTACGTTTATTAACCTTTCCATTGTTTATGCTACTAAGGACTTTGTAATGCTCTTGAAATTCATAAATATATTGGAATTGCTGATATGAATCTGAAGTTTCTTCGAGACTTTTTCGGGCAAGAATCTCTGAGAATGTCACAACAAGTTGTTAATCGGTTTTTTGAACCTCCTACTCGTATTTATCCTGAGGCTCCTCTGTAGAAATACATTTTTTCATGTTTTAAATTTATATCATATATATTTATAGCTGTTCCCGTGACTTCGTCCGCGTAGACTTCAATTAAAATGTGGGGTACATTTTAGGTTTTGGGAGGCCAAATTCGAAATCGAAATATTTTACACTTGATCGAATCAAAGGTTTTTTTTAACTGTTTACATTAATACCACTTCATAGAACAGGAAATTTGCCACTTTCAAGACGAATAAAAGAAAATCCATTTTAACCTTAACTTGTACTTAATATACGAAAACAACATAAACGCAACACAACATAACATAACGACCCTCCGTAGAATTAAGTTACTTCTACAAAATCGTCCCTTCAGAATAGAATGGTATGAAATTTGTCGAACACAAAATTTGTTATAACATTTTTCATAGTGGTTCTAGAGAATTGATTATTTTCCTATACATTTGAAATTAAAATTATTGGGCATTGTTTTTAATGAAAACACCGAATATAATACATGTATTTTCGAATTTAAGAGTGTTTATGTCCATATGTAACGATTTATTATAGAAATATCTGCGTCGTATGTACATATGTAACCTTATTCGTGATAAATGTGATAGAGTCATGTGTACATATAACTTTATTCTTTGTTAGAACGTGTTATTTTGAAAGGTTTTACTTAATAAAAGGTGCATATTACCTAATACAAAATTATACCTTTATTATATTTAAAAATTGCAATTTTTCATTCCATAGTTAAACATCAAATCATTAAGATAATGTTATTTTTAAGTTCTAATATTCTCAAAAAATAAATTTCCCTGTGCCACATTAACCAATTAAAGAAGAAGAAGAAAACGTATTCTTTCAGCAAACGGATATATCAATAAGATTGTGGTTATTTTTCTTTGCTATCGCTACCAATATTGTCTTATTATTCTTATTGATGTTCCAAGGTAAAGGTCTAAAAATCTCAAATTGAGAAGGTATCATTGCTAAATTAACTTAACTAGATTAATGAAATCCTTATAATTATCTCACGATAAATGAAGTGGCGTATTATATGCTCCTTTTAAAGTTGTTAAAGAAGATATTTGAACAGAATATTTTATACTACTTTGTGTATTGTAATTTCATTGAGCTTTACACTTAATGTCGTTATGGTTATGGCACATAGCACAATAGCATGTTAGATTCTGATGACCAAATCCACAGATACGTCTCTAGCACCATTTTAGTACTTAAGTAGCCCAGTAACCCCATCTATATTTCTTTCACTAAACATTGCTATTCATGTGCACTTTTAAATCAAAAAACTTAGTTTTTATCTTATTCCTGACGTTGTAAGGGTCTGCTGTACGTGTGGCCCAACGAACACAGCATTCGTCCGGAGTAAAGATAGTTTTTTTTAACCTTTAGCCTTTCTACAAGAGTGTAAAATTGTATCATACATAATTGTGCCTTGTTTGTGTGTGTTTCAAGTCAGACTACTCAGATGTACGACACAACCGATTCTTGAATCTTTTTTTGGGCGGCGTAGAAAGCTCAACATCGCATCGCATAAGTGTTACTAGTTAATGGTTACATTGTAAAACAGTCATCATCATGAATTAGACAGAAGGTTATGTGTATTAAAACGACGGGTGTAGAAATATTTTATGTTAAAATTGATAAAAACTCGAGAATAGCCACCGACGGGGTTTTAGTGGTAGGTAGTAAAACCTCACAAAACCCAGTCTTTCCCCCAGAACAGGGTGTCTTGGTTAAGATTCTCTCCGAAACCAAAAAAAAAGATTACTCGCGAATAGCTTTCTATCGCTAAAAAAATTAACAAATAAACAATCAAATCTTTTAAATTTATAGTATGATGAATATAGACAAAAATAGTAGTAATGGGAAACCATAGCATGCATGCATAGATGTATGAATGCAGAAGAAGCCAGAGAGGCGTGCCAGGTCCGTGACAAATGGAAATCCTTTACAGGCGTAAGTGCTCATTATTTTTATTGGAATAACGAATTTTGTTTGTCTTTACGAGTACACTATGAGTGATTTTCTTTTGACCTCACACACACACATACACACAACTTAAAAACTAGTGGTGTTGGGACAATTTTAGACGTAGTTACTTTTAATTACTTGGTTATGGGTTCTCCTGTATATGTGATATATGTAGGTAGGTAGATCTACTAAAAATTCAAGTCTATATGCAAACATGTTATTTTATTACAAATACCATAAATTTTGTCACCAGCTTGAAGAAAAGTTATATTAAAAGTTCAAGTATCTCGTAAAGATTCCGAATGTCTAATAGAAAAGTCATAGTTGATAGCAGTGCCGTCTTGCTGAAAATTTAATCAGTCGGATGACCTTTTAATATACGATTTTATTTGTTTGTAATAACTTTATTATATTGAGCTATATCTGAATATAAAATACATCAGATAATATAAAGTATCTATGTCTAAAAAAATATTAGCAATGCAAATAAAAAATAATATTGATCCAAACGTAAACTTAATTCAAGACAATATCCCTAAGTGGACATAATATCCCTAAAAGTGGCTAGTTATATTCTGGTGTATATTTGGCTACGTTGAACCATCTGCTGCATTAATGGTACTTTTTTTATTAAACACAATATGTACAAACGGTCTTTGCTCATGTCGGTGGTGTGACTGTGGGTCTCCATACAAACATTGTTTTAGTTCAATTATTAATTAAGCTAGTCTATAATAATATTTTCTAAGTAATTTCTTAAACACACGTTTATCGAATGACTATAATTATTATTATATAAAATTAGTGGTGATAAGGTTGTATTGGATTGACTTGAATCAAAATTTGTGTGTTCTAACCAGTTCTAACCACAGACAGCTTTGACTAACGAATGCCACCTTTTTAGACTTGTATAAGCACCTGTTAAAATTGTTAACCTACACCTCAATATAAGTAATCAAGATACATATGACATTACGCCGCTTAAAAAAAATGGAAACAGTCAATTACTATATAGTGAAGTTATATCATTAGGGATTACAGTTACACTATTTAAATACTTCATTTATTGATATCTTAAAACATAATTAAATTTTAGTAAAAACCTTTATTTGGTTATAGTTATAACTAATTCACCCATCCAATCAGTGACCATTGACAAGGCTAATAATTGGATGTAATTTCAAAAGTTCGCAGTTTGATTAATGTGTCGAAGTTAACGACGCCACTGACTCGGGCTCGGTGCCAATTTTTATCTCGCCCCCACTACTCACAAGGGCGCCCTTGACAAACTCTCATAGCCTGACCTAAAAGGCAAAAACCTTTCATTTTATTGTATTCCTAGTGACCGCTACGAGTAGATAGAGCATACGTGTTACAAATAGAACAATCCGCATTTTGCCGCAGATTTATAAAAAATTATTACTGACTGAAAAAAAAGAATGAATTAAATAAAAGGGTTTAAGGTGACGGACTAGACACCCGGCCGTCATGCCACTAGCACCATTTTTCATGAGAAAATGATCAGGAGAGATCTGTCCATTTCGGAAAAGTCGGTGCCACAGACAAGACCTTGAGTGCGAGAACGATCCAGTATAATCTGCCCTTGCCAAGTAAATACAGAAATTAGAATTACAATATGTAGTATACACTACATCTCTGTATCCGTGGTTTAAATTCATTGTTTTAGTGATTCTTTAGCATCGTATCTAAAGCACAATATTCTGAAATAATAAATGTGAATGTTACAATGTTCAACAGCCACCCTCTTAACCCACATTTCAAACTAACGTTAAGTGCTTCAATGATAAGTTTGGACGCAGTGGAAAAAAGCGGTTTGATTTGTTTCTCTTACAAATGTAAGTTAAATAGATAATTTTTCATCGTCTGTTGTAGCTCTCTGGAGTATAAAAGTTTTACGCTTTGTTTTACAATAGCTAGGAAGTTATCGTGTAAAATATTATTAGAGTATGGTGAAATAAACAGATATTTTAATATAATCGTTAACGACCGTTTCTCAATACGTTCGGAGAATTCTTAGCGAAGTACCCTAAATTACTATTCCATCTAAATATAAAATAAATACTATAAAATTACATAAACTTAATATACCTTTAAATTTAAAATATCTATCCTAAACAAATAAAGTATTATTAACTAATGGTTCCGACGACTATGCATGCGTACATCTACATCTATACTATAATATTATAAAGGGTTAAGGTAAAGTTTGTTTGTTTGAACGCGCTAATCTTAGGAACTACTCATGGGGTTTTTAAATTATTTTTGAATTGACAAGCTCAGCTATTACGACATTTATTTTTTACATTACGCTATGAAACTTAGTAGCTTTCCGGCGTCATCTCGACCGGGGTAAAAATTTTGTTTTTTTAGGAATATATATTTAGAACTTGAATAATGTCATCTCCCTTATGCTAGATTTTTTTTATGCTTTTGAAACTCTAGGTCCCAGTAAGCTGTTGTTACATTCTTGTCGAAGGAAGGTCTATATATCCTTCGACAAGAATGTAAAAACTGCTTACTGGGACCTAGAGTTTCAACCATGAATAGATGAGGTAGAGATAGATGACTCTTTAAAAAAAGTTTTTTTGTGGAATTTCTCCTATATATATTTAGAAATAAAAACCGAAGAATGTTACAGTTCAAGTTTTAACAGTGGTAGAATCCGCAACAACAACATCTGTTGCACGAATGGGCCGGCTCGACCGGTGAAATACCACGACCTCACAGAAAACAGGCGTAAAGTAGAAGTACTCTGCGTTTCGTCTGATGGGTGAGTTGCCGGAGGCCTAATATTAGTCCTCTTCCCCGTCCTACTCTTTGCTCATAAGGATAGGATGGGAATGGGAAGAGCATTGGACGGGGAGGGGTTAACGGGGAAAAAGAAATATTATTTTTCCTGTCTATGCCCTCCTCTGTCCATTAAAGGTAGGCAACGCATCTGCAACACATTTGCTTGTTGGAGATATCTATGGGTAGCGCTCAATTAATATTAGATGCTTCGCTTCCTCGTTTGCCACCTTCTTCCATAAACAAGTTGACCTCAGATGCATATGATGAATCATATTAAAAAGGTTTAGCTTAGTCTGGATAAAGTCACTTGGAAAGTACAAAATATGAATAACTTAGTATCTACAGACATTGTATGAGAATGCATTAAAACAATTGAAATATGTCTATTGGTTACTAGACATTGCCACCTGACAGCAAATTTGTTTATTCAAAGGAGCTTGTTGACAAGCACGTAGTACCTGCCAGTATAACATAATAAGTTAATGAGCTTATTATACAAATGTAATAATTTAATAAAGATATTTCAGTTATTTATTCATAGAATTTCAAATATTGAATACGTGTGACAAATTTATTAATGGTTTGTAGGTACAAAATATTGATAAAATAATTTATTATTTTTCTACCCTTTGCTCTTGCCTTTGTAGATGTAGGTTTTGGTGGTAGACATCTTCTTCTATCCCCTGTTGGCCGTTTATACTATGATCTTGTTCGTAGAGCTCGCTCGATTAGCAATTTTTACGTGAATTAACGCCTGCGAAAAGTAGTTGGCAAAGATGAAGCAATGTGGCAATGAGGTACATATGTTGGGCATACCCTAACAGAACCACGGTCACGAAACGATATGAGAAACCCTAAACGACCTGCGACATTCCTCGGCTAACGGGATTTACAAACTTACATATATATACATCTTGTTGTGTAACGTGTAACGTCTTGTTTTGGTGAAATACCTTGCTAAAAAAGATAAACTGTAACGTAAATTCTTTAGATGAAAAAGGTAATTAAATTACCACTAAGGTATTTGGTTTTAAATTCAAACACGGTACGTGCTTGAGTTTCCGTCTACTATTCCCGTAAGGTTTCCCGCGTTTCGACTCGAAACTCATCGGAACTACGTTCGGCTCTTATTTGGTTGCGCAAGCTATGACCTAATTAAGAGAGTGTCTTGATGACCGACTTTACTACGAAAACTTTCAGTTAAAATTTTATGGATTTTGTGTATTAGTCTCTATCCTCGGCTATGTTTTATTGAAGTGGAAATTTCTTTAGCAGCGTCAGACGATCGTTCCCGAATGGTAGGGGAAAATGATAGGTTCGCGTGAACAACATTATCAACATGCGGTAGCAATATGTTTATTTGAACTTGTAACAGTTTCGATGAAATTTTTGAAGTGAAAACTTCTTTTAGCCGCTTTAGACGTTATTTTGTAGGGGTAACTCAGTTTTACTTATGTCGGCAGTCCTTATGCCTGCCTGTGTCTTTTATCCTTTTGATTGTCTTAAAAATAAACTTTTATAGTCGAAGGGAATTGAGAACTAGGCCGAGCAGCCGAGCTCTCAATTCCAGTCTCACCATATTTCATTTTGGCATTCCACAAGTGTTTGGTTTTCATCAACTTTCTGCAACTGTAGATATGAAGGACTGATAGATTTCTAACGGTTTTTCGAAACCTATACAACTTAGGATCTAGTAAGCCCGCACCGCACGTACAGTCATCTTGTGTTAAGCGCAGACGGTAACCAGTACGCAGTACTGGTTACTCTAGTTAATGCACAACAGGTAATAATTAGCAGCAGAAATATTAATCCATAGTTAACAGTTAACAGCATGAATAATCCAAATGCAAATTAAATTCAAACCCACCATAATAACTCATTTTTATTCAACTATTTTTTGTAATGTATATGGTATACATGATAAGTTAAGTAAGAATAAGTTTATCAATAATTTATATCACATATTCGTTCCATGACAGTTTTTGCCATGACTGAATACTAACTGAATATCATTTTGCTAAACAAGTTCATAGTACTTTGTTAGTTATTCATTAAGGAAATTTGTGAAAACTAACCACTATACAGTATTCTCAATCTAATTACTCGTACTTTTCGCAAAAGAAAATCTTTATGAAAATATTTTTGCAGCGCAGTGCACACTGAAAATTCAAAGAGAATACGATGGGAATAACGCGTTTTCTTTAGAACGATTATAACAAACCACTTGACACAATATTTTAAAATGAATTACTGTCTGGTTATTAAAATAAACATTTTCTACAGTAAAAACTGCCGGTTAATGCTAACGACCTGAATTTCGATGTTTGGATTCAAAGCTGAGTTGTACTATCTACATATATAACTATGGTATTTGAAGTGAAAACTTTTTAAACTCGTTAGACGATATTTGGTAAGGGAAAATCTCATAGGTTCGCGTGAGCAACATGCTTATTTGAATTTGGAACAGTTTCAATGAACTTTTTTTAATTTATTCTTCTTGCATTAAATTTTGAATATAGCCCCTCCAAACTTTTTTACTTAATTAATTAATAAATAATTTTTGATAATAATAGCAATACGTATAATGTACTTTGTCACAATACAAACCAATTTCTTCAATGAAAAACAAGCTAATATATATATACCTTAATGACTATTGACTGACTTTAAGGGAGCTTTAAGTTTTATAGCATCCTAAATCTTAGTTATTTTTTGTTTATGTTGTAAGTAATAGGCGACGCGTGGGAATTTCAAAAATTTTACATAACTAACCGCTAAATACGGAGAGTATGTGAATGGCGCCCTTGGTTAGTGTTTATAAATAAATATACGCTGACGCCCGCAACCCAGAGGGGTAGGCAGAAATCATGAATTAGATGTTAGTGGTTAATACAGATTATCAGTTACTATGTAATAAAACTGGATTATTAGGTTGAATCGGTGAGTGTGATTAGTGTTCCTTCCTTGTAAACCATTTAGTTAGTAGGCCATCTAACCAACGTAAATTACCTGTAACAGATAGACGTTACTTACCAAATCAAAATAATATGTTTGACCTGCAAATAATTAAAGTGCGTACCTAAAGCTGTCAGAAACAGGCGGGAGTTCCTATCCTAGTAACGCAAACAAAGATAATTAATTGGCACGGAGCCACGCCGTCGACATTCTCGCCGGGGTTATTAAAACTTGTGACATTAACGCTTTTGTAAGGTTACAAAAACACTTTCAAATTAGTTTTAGATACTCACTTACATCAAGCAAAAATTATTTGTCATGTTTATAATAGTTTACTCGAATCAATTAAAAAATAATAAATACTTGTGTTTTTTTATATACCTATGTTGTTGAACTTAACTATTAATTTCTTCTTTCTTAAAAAAAATGTCAAGTGACCACCGCTACAAACAAAAGACACAACTCTGTAAAAAAATAAATAGCGGTGGTTACTTGAAATTAGAAACTTCCTTGTCTGTCTTCTTTTACTATAAAAAAAGTTCAAAGCTCGTATAAAGTTCAAGTAATGACGTCTAACTGCAAGAAAGCTGCTGAAGGCGAATAGCCGTCGATCTGTATCTACAGTAAAAGTTTACAGATGGTGCGCTTGTTAACGAATTCAAACAAAAAAGAAAAATTCCCGCTGAAACACTACAGTGTTATTAAAACTTCTCGTACTAAACCATACATCTTTGCAATGATCTCATTTTTTTGTGAAAACAAGAGCTCAGGTGTACAAGCAACGTTTGAAATTAAACGTTACCATCGCTCCAGACTTTCCTTCCTAACAATTCTTAATATTAAATATTATTTTTAACTACTGTAAAATTTGGCATACTTAACTTCGTTTCTTTCATTAAATTTACAAAAAATACGTCGGCGTTGTTTCTAGTCCGCAACACACCCTAGATAAGATTTTGATCTACGTGGGCAAAGTTAAGCTTAGCCTAACCGAAATATTTAACGATAACTGGCATGCAACTTTGAGCGTAGCATTCTCACCCACAGACGAATACATGGAACTTAAAATTAACGCAATTAAACAAGAATTTAATTATACAAAAAATTTTACATCGTAGCAAATTGTCTAAATTCATAATTTTAAAGCAATATTGGGCTATTTTTAATTCGAGATTTTTGACGATAAAAGATACGATACCTCCTGAGTATCGTATCTTTTACTATGAACGTTGGACATCTTGCTTGCTGTTTTCGGATTAAGCTAACGTTTGTTCGGTGCGACACCCACTGAATGGTATTATAAATCCAAACCATCTCGGGACAGGCACAAAATATTATCAATAACATACATAAATTATATTTATTATAAAATCAACAATAAATATCATTTATATGAAACAGAACTGGTTCTTCTTTCTTTTAATTTAACCCGACACGTACAGAATCCATTCAAATAACGTGCGAAATTAATTTACATGAATGTCAGCACTTGTTTAAAATATTAAATTTGCGGTAACATACCGTTTAAAACGTGAACATAATTGGTTTACAGTGAAAATAGTCCGTAATATTGTTAAATGTTCTTTACATTACGTGCTCAAAACAGTTTATTTGTTTTCAAAACAAAAACCCGTACAACGGGAATACTACAAAATAATGTCTCTAGTGAAACTTCTTTAGGCGAGTTAGACAGTATTTGGTAGGGGAAAAACATATAGCTTCGCGTGAACAACATGCGCAACATGCAACACGCGTCAGCAACATGCTTAGGCCAAAGCAACATTTCGTTTTGTATTCTTCATTACAACACAACTCATATTTATGTCATAAATTACATCTTTACTTTTTTTTTTATTTAAAGCGGTTACTTTTATACGATGGTTAATATGATCGACAGAAAATGTAAAAGTAAAAATAATAAAATTAAGGAGCACAATAAGATAAAAGATCGTTACGAGTGAACGAATCTAATCGATTCGTTCAAACTTTTCTCAAAGACGGACTTTTTTCAAAAGAACGGAATTATTTTACATAATACCCATCTTTTTTCTACTTACACGTTACAAGTTTATGAAAATAATGAGCCATTCTTTTCAGTACGTTTCCCCACTGCAGGGAAACAGGCCTCACCAAGAGAGGGAAAGGGAAGACAATATTATGTCTACACGTTAAATATAATTTATCAAACTATGTATATCAATGGTGTAAATTATACAATATTTGTAATATGAACAAAATTTCGAAGCACTAAGATCACAATGAACAGGAAGTTCGAAACTTCAACTCACCCTTTCCTCCTCCTTGCATAGTAAAAGTTGACAAAAGATAAATCTGAAAAAAAAAGATAAATTGGCTGTGCGCCGCAGCCATTTGTCTGTCAGGTTATTAAAAGTTTAATAAAAGAACCGTATCGCTCATCTCTTCAACTTTGTTTTACTTTGCCACTACATATATGAGAAGTTTTTCATTGTAAACTTTTGAAAGTTTATATGTATGTGTATTTTATTTTTATGGAACAGGACAGGGTGCAGATGACCTCACCTAATACGAAATCATGTCGACTGCCTACGAATATCCGTAACACTAAAAGTGTTATAAGTATGTTGTCAGTCTTCATTGACGATCCTTCATCGAAAGAATTTTCTTTCTCCCTGCCCTTTTCGCACTTATATGCTATCGGTACAGTACGGCCGTGGTCCGTACTGTACCGATGCATAGGTATACTTCTTGGGCATACGTATATGTACCAACAGAAATGAGATAAATAATAATTGCTAAGTGTATTATTAAATAGTATTACTTCTGAAAGTACGCGTTTGTGAGTCGTAGTAAAATACCCGTTACCAACTAAAACAAATGTTAGCACTAATCTACTTTTCTATGGGGATTCGGAAGCATTCACCATTAATCAGATTATTTTAATTTCATAAATAATTAAATTCGTTTTTCTTGTCAAAATTAATTTTATATTGGTTTGAATCCAAAATTTAAAAATTTGCTAAAATTGGCTATTTTTTTATTTATGTACATTATATTTAAAGAAAAACTCTACACTAGACTTATACATAGACTTGAACGCATTCAATTCACTCTGACAATTGACAATAAAACATTGTCAAACCGTGCCGTCAAATTTATAGTTAGCAAATGCTAAGTCCTCGAAAATCGATACTAATGCTTAGCGATTATTGCTAAGCCATAGCTTGAGTTTCCTCGAAAGTAAATGCTGTGTATTGTACTGTGTATTATATACATATTATATTATATACATATGTAGGACACGCTTAGAACGTCGCTAAGCATTGCATGCTATGGCTAAGTAATGGCGTATCTAAGTAACGTCTAGTTATTTTGAAGATTGAATCAAATATATTCTATTTAATTGCTAATGTGTGTC
The DNA here is from genome assembly GCA_000931545.1 of Papilio glaucus. Taxonomy (NCBI): domain Eukaryota; kingdom Metazoa; phylum Arthropoda; class Insecta; order Lepidoptera; family Papilionidae; genus Papilio; species Papilio glaucus. Next base: position 31,865 of record JWHW01060470.1, read on the forward strand.
AGTGTTGCTCCTGCAAGCAAACGTGGAGTTGAAGGAAATGAACCAATTTTTTACCCAGGGTAAAATAAATTAAATCTTAGTAGATTATCGAAATAAATAACCAAGGTTTCTTTTAACCCTTCCAACTAAGTTGTTCCTCCTGCTAGGACGTGGTTCATGACAATAATCAAACGACGGCTTGGAACCCACGACCACGTTGTTTGTATTTCGCAGACAAGAGCTTAAGCATTAGGCTACTTTGGAAACACAACTGTAGACTTTTAATCCTAACAGGTCGTTAGTCGCAGGATAAACATAACCTACTAGATTTGTTTGAAAACACGGCCTTAGAAAATTTATATTTATATTTTTATATAGAACAGAATCTAAGGAAGTTAAACCTTCGTAAATAAATTACGTAATTAATGATCGTGTATCGTGTTAAGCTAAAAGAACACAGGTCACGCTGAACAAGGGATTAAAGAACAAAACGGTTAAACGCGTTTTGTTCTATTCATATATCATCTATAAGTATTATATCCTTTATAAATAATGGTCTACGTAAAAGGTTCCTTTCATCCATATTTTCTTTAAGAGCATCTTCATCTGTAGATGTTTTTTCTAGAAAAATTGTTTAATTTTGTACCAAAATATGTACTCGTGAAGAGTTTGTTAAATACAAGAGTATGCTACTTCTCGTACCTAAAAATGTTTGTTTCTATGCGGAAATCTTTTTTTCTAAAGAGAAAGACTATCCTACTTGACGTCAACGGGACACTAGTTTAGCATTAGCCTGTTCACTCCTCTTTAAGCCATATCATAATTTGACGGAAACACAGACACTAGCAATTTTTTCCAATCCTTAGCTGTACACATGCACCTGCTAGTGGTACAACCTCATAGTTTTTTGCTATGTAATAACCTTGTTGAAATGTTAAACATTTAGTCTACTTCCAATTCGAGATCCGCTGATTGCATTATAATTATATAATTTAAATGTTCTTAAGCTACAAAGTCTTGTAAAGAGTTTGTGTGTGTATACGCATAGTGAAATAAAAATAAAACACTTTTATGGAAAAAAAACTTTTACAAAAGAAGTTCCATCTGAATCACTATATAAAGTAGCAAACAGTGGTACAGCCCGCAACAAAAACATCTGTTGCCTTGTTAACCTCACAGAAAGCAGGCGTGAAGTAAAAGTAATAAAAAGTAAGGCCTAATTCTAGTCCTCTTCCGACCATTTTCTAATAAGAAAAGGATAATTAAGGGAAGAGGATTTGATATAGGAGGGGATGGATAGGAAAAGGAAATATCCTCTTTTCTGATTATCCACTGTCCTCTGTCTATTAAAGGTAGGCAACGTATCTGCTACTCATTAGCTTGTTGTACACCTACGGGTGGCGGTCTTTTTCATTAGGTCATTAGGTGAACCTAGCTTGGTCGTTTGCCACTATTATATTTAAAAAAAATGAGATAGTTTTTTTTAAAATAAAAGCTTTAAAAACTTAACACAGGAACGCTTACTGTTATGACACTATAACGTTTGAATAAAGCAGAAACTATTGAAACACATACACAAGCAATTTCATCTCGCAATGTACCCATGGACGGTCGAACAAAGCGCCGCGTACTAATTCAACGATGAGCTGACCGCATACTCTTTGTTCTTTTTTCGACCGCTTTGCGCGATATTGCTTGCAACAAACAAAACCTCTATGCCTGTTACATGATACATTTCCTGCATTGAGTTTAAACATTTCAGCGTGCTATTCGAAAAGTATACTTCTTCAATTTATTGAAATGCTATTTTTGAGATCGAGCTATATAAATTAAAAGAGTTTTAACCATTTGCATTCGATTCTACCAGTATCTAACAGTACTAAATTCTAACCAACGTTTTGACATCTGTCAAATGTATGTGTGGATACTATTTGTACTCCAATATTTGCTAGCAAAGTTTCTTACTACACAATACAGAATCGTTTATCTTCCCAGCAGGACGCCACAAAAATTAAGATGTAATGTTGACTGGCCGTTCTATTCGCTCCGGACGCATTCCATTTCTATGATCAATGATTCAGTAGAATTATAATCATTCTGATCGAAATCAAATATTTTTACATAACAAAAGATGCCATTTATTCATTTAATATGAAAGTACCACAACTTCTTCCATTGCAATATTTTCCCCACGTTATACGTTTCTCATAAGACAATTGCATAATTTTCTATTACTAGTTAGTTAATATATTTTATGAACATTATAAAATAAATTTATTTTGTTACTAGCACTCAATTAGAAAGCGAAGACTTTTTGAATATTATTAATTTATTTAAACTACTTAAATTTACGCTTTTCAATTTTTAAAATATCAAGGCACCAAAATAATTTTAAGTGACGGCATCGATGATATAGTTTTGACATTAATTTTAAAATATCGCCAATATGTTATGGTTTTTTTTAGTAGAAGGTAGCAAACGAGCATGCGGTTCACACGATATCAACTGATCGCTACCAATAGACATCTGAACTAATTAATTAGAGCCAGAGGCACTGCCAACCTTTAATAGACAAAGGAGAGAATAAACAGAAAATGGTCATTTCCATTTCCTTTTTATTCCCTCCACCGTCAAGTCTTCATCCCCTAAAGGTGAGGACTAGGAGAAGAGGATTAGAGGTAGGCCTTAGGCTTAAGGGTATCGAACATTAGGTCGTGGGTTCTAATTCGATTATTTGGAATGGTTAAAACTAATTTTAGTAAATTATTTCAATAATCTGCTAATAGTTCAATTTCACCTTGCGGCGGAGGGTTGGCGTCAGGCAGGCGGCCGGCCGTAAAAAACTGTAGCCTAAACCGTTACAGTATTGACTTCGGTCGTATTGTGTCACCCCACGTCAGTCGGAAAAGGGAGGATGGAAATGATGATTAATTTTAAAGCAATGTCGTGATAAATATAAAAAAGATCTTAAAAACGTATTTTAAAAAATATAAGGAAATTACTTCGGACGGGCGTGTGTCCCAAATCGATACTGCCACTTATTTTACAAATTTTTATGACTTTACTCTTTCACAATTTACTTTCTTTAAACGACCGAAGCAAATCCTACTAATTCCTGTCTGTTATGTTTTACGGGTTACGCTTTGGCTTATTGGTATAGTTCTTGTTCTCGACCCTGGATTTAAATTGGAAGTCCACGTCGACCAACGTTGTAATGTCACGTGTACTAATGACCTACGCGTCAATATATTACGTACGCATTATTTCGTAATATTATTATAAGTTCACTCAAACTTTTATAGTATAAAATAACATATTTTTAGTACGTTGCACTGCAGGGGCACTGGACTCTCCAAGAGAGGGGGAAAGGCCGTAATCCAACACGTTGACCCAGTGCGGGTTGGTGGATGTCACAAGCTTACGAATTTGGTGGTTACTGTTTTTGTAGCAGTGTTGATGATATAAATTACACAAAGTAAAGCTATGCCTGAATTCGAACTCGCAACCTACAGTACGTTCGTCGAACCTATACCACTGGGCCACCACTGATCTCAAACTATTTATAATCAATACATATATAGATTTGCAAATCTTCAACAAATACACGGTCAAGCATTATGATTATTCTTTTCACAATGAATTTTTACATCCACATAAAGTTTTTAAAAAATAAGAGTGATTAATTGCGTGTACTTGAAATAAAACTAACAAGTTTTTAGTTACTACTTTAAATACAGTTTCTTAATCTTCTTAAGATTTTTTTTTATTTAGTGATTTGCAAACACAATGGTCTTCACTCTAGTCCGCTCTAAAAGCGTTTGTATTTCGTCAGCAAAAACAAAGTTCAGACTGTTTGCTGTAGAGCTCAAGAATTCTGTTCTTAAGTATCATTTTTCTTCTTAAGACATGATTTAAAACTTTTTTTTCTGGTATTTATGTCTAAAATATCTCTAAGCTCAAGAAAATTAATAAGAGTCGGAAGGTCAACAATTTCTTAATATCAATCGAAGCTACTTTAAAAAGTGATTTTATTGTTTTGCTAGCAATGCCGGCGAGGCAGAATAAATTGGCTTCTAGCCACTCTTGTGTCACCTTTTGTAAACATTTTGAAGTCTAAGTTCAAATAGGCATTAATTTTGTGAACAAAAATCTACACGACTGTAGAACTTGTGTGGTCTAGAAATTACAACATATTTTAATTTAATCTACGTGACAGGTTATGAGAACATCGTATGTTAAAGGGGGGATCAATGGTACAACGTTGCTTTTTTTTTTACTTTATTTCTGACTAGATGCTCTATGTTCCATGTTCCTCTAAAATTACATTTTTCAGAGTAGAATTTAAACAACGGTGAATAAGTTTCTCAAAAATTTTGGGAATCGCTGAAAGAATTGAAATTAATTTTCAACATCATTTTTGGGGCCTGATTTATAAATTGGTGTGATGTATGCCATCTTCCAGGAACTAGGGAACGTTCCGGCCGCCAAGCTTTTATTAAAGATGATAAAGATAAAGAGCTTTAAGTATATTGAGCTAATATTGTCCGGTCCTGCACCTTTATTTGGATCAATGTCCCGTAAATATAGACGGACTTCGTTTTCAAAAAGTTCGTGGTTGAAGTCACCAATGATCAAGAAAGTAGAAAATAATTCTATAGCAAAAATATTATGTAAATTGTTCATATACTTTTGATAGACAATGGTGTTAGAGGCCGGCGGTACGTAACATGCGCATAATAATAGGTTACAGTGTAGTGGGGAAAGGAGGAATCATGTTTCCTAGTTACATTTCTGACGATTCTGATTATTAAGAATTGATTCTTATGTTTAATTGCGTAAAATTATTTTATACTTTTAAGTGCATTTCTTGTTTTTGAATATAGTTTTTTTGAAGTCGGTTTTGTTTTTATTTAAATGTATTTTTTTTCTCGATTTTTAGTGAATCTAATTTATATGGGGCTTTTGAAATCACATGCGCGAAGTTTTTACTTACTTTGTAGTTTAAACTTTTGATATCTTCTAAACTATTGGTCAGAATGATATAGTTCAAGGAACAATTATAATCTACATTAAATTCTCTTGATAACTAAGACATTTAAATGGATAAGGATTCATACCGAACACGAATAATCGCGTAGTAAATATCGAGTGCGTTTTAATTAATGTTTCCTAAGATAAAAATAGTTATTGTGAGACAACTATAGAAGATAGATATATGTCATCGCGGACTTTTATTTAGCTTTTATAAAGAGCTACAATTATTTCATACATTATTTTAATGTAAGTCCTATAGTTTAGCCTACGTAAGCCAAGAAAGTAAAATTCAACGTTGTCATATTATGCATTATTAAAAATAACTCAAAAACTACGAGTCGGATCTTGACTAAAAAAAATGGGACCAATCGACAAGCATTAGCTCTCGAACAAAAAAAGAATCATCAAAATCGGTTCACCAGGAGCGGAGTTCTGAGGTAACAAACATTAAAAAAAAAACATACACACGAATTGATAACCTCCTCCTTTTTGAAGTCGGTTAAAAAAATAATTATCGAAATCGGTTCACCAGGAGCGGAGTTCCGAGGTAACAAACATAAAAAAACATACAGACGAATTGATAACTTCCTCCTTTTTGAATTCGGTTAAAAAAGCGGTTTACCCTCTCATAAGAAGTTATCACTTCAAAAAACAGAACTAATTTTATCCAAACAAACTTTATTTAGATTTAGAAAAGAAATTCACCTTATTTAATTTGTTTTCGTTTGTTCGTACAAATACTCTGTGTAGTCTAACGAACTGGTCAGTCACATTAACCTTTTTTGTAGAATTTTGTTCGATATTGCTTCGAAGCAATAACAACCCCTTTGCGTCGTGCAAGCGACCACTCCTATATCGACCACTTTCAGGCAAAAATTTCACCAACTCTTTTGCGTTAGCGATTGTGCTTAGCAGCTGGTACATAATTTTATATTTTATTTAATATATGTATGTATGAAAATACCACGCATAATATAAAATTTACGAATATTAAACACGTTTATCCAAATAAATAGTTTTCATTGCACAGGAGGTTTGAATTGTGATGAATCTTTAAACTTATAATTATCATAATATTTATTTAGAAATATAAAGCTATTTATGGTTTAAATTCAATAGAAAGACCCGGTTAATATTTTAATTTGATTGACAAGTTTTGTCGAATAAATTTTGATTAAATTAACAAAATTTTTGATCCATCGACTCTTACACCATTTTTTCAAGCTAGAAGCTATGGTTTTCATTTTATTTTAAATCGAATGAAAATAAAATTGAAGTTTACAAATGCATTTCCATCTTTATAAATTTAGTAAGCATTTTTAAGTTTTAAAATTCGTAATGAAGCATCTATTATCAGCCACTTGTGAGTTAGCAATAATAATATACCTTGTTTCATAGCAAGATATTATTTTTGTAAACAAAAAAAGTCATTTATTTGTCAGCCCTTACACTCTTTATACTTTCATCGGAAATCTTGTAGTATTGTGTATAAAGTAAAGTTCTAGTGTGTAATATGGATGGCTGATGTTATTAGTAAACGTGAGAAAAAGTTGTGAGTGTTCGAAAATATATTGGAATTTACGAGGTTTTACGTAAAAACCTTTGTTTACAAAAATCCCATCTTACTGTGAAACAGGGTATACTAAGTACATTGTTTAATCACCTGCTCCGTTACTATTCGATAGGGTCAGCATAACACGTTTCCTTCTCCTACGCCTTTATATCTACCGTCATCTCAGTAGTCACTCCTTTCTTTCTCGTGTCATCCTTCAAATAATCCATTCATTTTCATTTCACACATTCATATCGATAGACACTCTCTGTAACATGCCATTCTTCCCTTTATCCCCATACATTTTATACCATTTCTTTCTATATAAATCTACAGACTGCGGTGTTTTAAGACCATTTGTATGAACTTTCTGACTTCTGTAACTGAATATATCTTCGTGTCAGATATATTCCTATCTCGTTAGGTATTTTTACATTTACTCGGATTTTTTAAGTTTAACTTTTTTTATTCCTTATGTTACTTTACATAAGGTAATGGGAATGAGTAGGGGCTGGGAACAGGATGGGGACTGCGGCACCTTACTCGTTTGACAAAACACAGAAGTACATATAAATATCAATACTCATCGCTGTTTGTATGTGGCCGTGGTACTACCCGTAGATTCGACTCATTCAAGTAATAGCTGCTACCGTGTTACTCGCTGCGACGATTGCCAATACTGTAATATGAATTGTTGGCTAAAATTAACGTTGTAGAAATAACCATGAACGTATAAAAAGAGAGGACAATTTTCGCTAATAAAACTGTGTCACTAGAGTCAGCCAGCTCGCTGTACGTACAAGCCACATACACACATTAGTCAACCATTACGCGCGCAAACGTCAGTATTGTCAATATTCACGTCTTAAAATTACCCTAAATATAGGTAATTTAAAGTTTTCATTTATTTAATAAAATTAAATTATTAAGTTTATTCATTAGTATTCTAGGTACTCTATTCAATAACTAGGTATTGTATATCATATTCTCTTTTACCTGGTTCTTTAAAGAAAATACGTATGTCTAAATTTTATTTAGATTTTCTAGGGCTAAGTTTTCATTTTTCGAAAAAATTGGAGTTCCGTCCGGCTCTTTTTATACGTCCATGGAAAAAACAGAGTCATGTTAGCTATCATTATGATAATTGAGGTAAAAAAATTTGCCGCGTTGAGAGATAAGCGTTCATCGTTAGCACTCTTACACTACTTCAACTATTCTAGTTTGCATATTAAATTCTAATAAATCATGTAGAGTAGTTATATAAATTGTTATCCACGAGCGTTCTTCAGAATATCCGTAAATTCGTAATTAATTTGAAAGCTGACAGCGACCGAATGCCAAAGCGACAACTTGTAATAAAAAGAAAATTATACATCTGGCATTAAAACATTTCCTACGACCTTTAAAAAGGAAAGCCTAATATTTTGATGATTAAACTAATTTAAATTCGAAGCGTCCATAGCCCAATGGTTAAGGGTAAGGACTGACGATCTTGGGGTCGTGGGTTCGACTCCGCCATTCGACTATTGTCGTGAACCATATCCTAGCACAAGCTTTTAAGCTTAGTTGGAATGGTTAAAAGAAATATTAGTAAATTATTTCTAATATTTTACTAATATTTAAAAAAAAAATATATGTAAAGACGAAAACTACTGTTTTTTAGTAGTTTTAGGTTTTCACATTTAATATTTATTGTTTTATACAACGTCAGTACTCAATGGCTACTTATTTTTTTATAATCCAGTGGCATCACCCAGTAAACGGAAATGGAGTTATTAATGTAAATTTACTACTGCACTATACTACTTAGGTAATTGTTTTGCACTATTATTTTGATGAATAAGGGTGTTATTTACAGCAGAAGCTCGAGAGTTTTTACGCAATAATATTTTTTTTTCTGTACCTTTTTATTTTTACTATATTACATTAAACGAACAGCAAATTTTAGTTTTGGCAACACCTAACGCGCCGATAAAATTTTTCCCATACGGTCGTAAAAGTGACAGAGCGACAATTCAAACTTTAACAATATCTTGCGCATTATGATTTTAAAAGTTCGTGCACATTTAAAAAGTTACGATAGAAATCAAATAGTCTATGATTAAAGTAAACAATTTCATAAAGAACCCTTCCAGCCAGTCGTCAGAATGACGTGAAACATGATATCATAATAATAATTGTGTAAGGTTTACTACAAAATTATCAAGGAGGACTGGTTTTACCGTGGGTTTCCACTAGCGTAAATTTTCTCAAGACTGAGGTGCCACAGACCCAAATTCAGTTCTCTTCCCTTTGTAATCATTTCCAAATAAGAATAGTATGGGAACGGGAAGAGGATTGGATAGGGAGGGGATGACTGAGGAAAAGGAATTATCCTTTTTCCTGTCTTTCCCTTCCTCTGTCTTTAAAAGATCTTGTTGCGGATGCCTATGGTTAGCGGTCACTTAACATCAGGTAATCTGGCTGCTCTGTTGCCAAAGTCTTCCATAAAAAAAGTGAATATGGTCATTTGTTTATATATTTTAGCATTAGGTATCAAGTCATAGTCGTTACGGGATTCATATATTCATATTACATATTCATGTTGTCTTTTGTCCCTTAGTTAAAAAAAATCAGCTGTATCCGGACCTCACTTAAAACTACTTGCCGACTCCTGCGCTGTCATAATGAGTTAAAAATCGTATTTGAATTTGATTGCCTCTTTTAAAAACACAGGCGCTAAAACGTAAATATAAAATTGTTCACTGTTCGTATGGTTAAAGTTAAATAATAGTCAGAGACAGGCCATGCCGTACCGTTTTTATGATGTAATAGTGACGCAGAGGATTTTATTGTTTAATTTACAGGCTGGGGCAACTAACAACAACTCTAATATTCTTTTCAATTTGACTGCTTAGGTCAACCTATGATCATCTCCAGACTGAATTATTGCTAACTACCGTAATGTGGACGCCTTTTCCTGTTTAAAGGGTTTAATAGCAAGTTACATAACAGATTTACCATCAGAGTATCGACGACAAAAATTTTGATACATTAGTTAATATTATTATTTATCATTCAATATAAATAACTAGCAGAGTATAATATCATGGGAAATTTACCAGGTTATTACTGGTTGCGTCGTTTAATAATATAAATATATATTTTTCAATTCAAATCAACTTGACCAGAAATTCAATTTAGTCAAACTGTGTGCGTGTATCGTCGGCTTAAAATTCACATTCACGTTATACAAAATTAAATTCGATGCCGGCGACTTGCAATAATAATTTCTGTTTCCCTTTTAGGGACGATTGAGGTTAACATCATAGTATAATGGTTCTGCAAGCAGTAAAATGTTATGAATACGATATTTAATAAAAAAAAGTATAAGAAATAGCAAATTCACGTTCTTAAATAATAGGCATTGAAAGAGATTTAGATCAGCTATAATAATATGCAGATTTATTTTTTAATGTTACGTTTGGCTTGAATGTAATAAACTATATACTATAATATATATAACTATATACTAATGAAATTGTTTTAATAAACATTATTCATTAGATTTGAATCTTAAGGATGTAAGTAAATAATTTGCCAGGATTATTTCAAACTTTTAAATCAAACCCTGAAACGAGGTGGTAAACACACTATGTAATGAAGTTGTTTCAACTTACTAATCAAATAATACTTGCAGGTAAATTAAATAACTATAATAAAGACAAAGTCGTCGCGAAAAGTGACAAGGTCGCTTAATCCTTATTTAATCTTGACAGACGATCGTAAAATAAAATATGATGTAGAAGTTAAACGAAAAAAATGACTAGATTAATATTGAATATCAAAAGTTGATGTTTGTAAAGGAGTGGCAAAAAAATCAATTTATAATTATCGATATGACACAACGCATGAATCAAATTCGAGTCGAAAATACCCGCATTAGTTTCTCTTACGTCTGTCTTACGTGTAACACTCCGTATATATACTTAATAATTGGAAAGAAACTCGAAGCCGACCTTGACGTTCACTACATGTTCACATAACATTTGGCTAGTCTCGTGTCGCGCCGGCTCCGGTTACAGTTGAAACGTTCGTATCATATAGCGACCGTTTCATATGCCACATGCCTAATATTAAATCGGACACTCCATCTTCCACATTACCAATGCAATTGTTAGATTACAATAGATTAATTTTAAACAAAATGTCAAATGTCTTCGTTAGCTTAGACTGAGCAAAGCAAAGTCAAAGTTTCAATATTCCATGTCGTCTATAAAATTTATGCAAATGTAACAAATTAAGTAAGCTTTATGTATGCATAAACCTGTTAAGCATTTTAAATGGGAATTAATGTGATAAAGTACTATTGATTCAACTCGAGAGACTCTCAGCCCACAAACTTCGATATTAAGTTAAACTCAATCATATTCAACTTTTAAAAATCAAGTCAATTGAACCGTTAAAAAGTCATCTTACCAGTACAATGCTCTTTCTCAGTACCGTAGTTTCGTACCTGCCACAACTTTTGTGGAATAATCTGTCTTCAGCGGTTATCCCAAACCGATACTACTTATGGTCCCTGAAGAAAAAAGCGCTCCTTAAAGATCAGAAACGCTACTCCTTTGTTTTTGTAGATGCTCGTGGGTAGCAGTAATTACTTACCGTTAGGTAAACACAACCCTTATCCCATAAAAACCTACGCCATTTTGTACGAACAGAAAGTGTAAGAAGTTATAGCCTAAAAGTTTCAAAATTCCGATTAGGCTATATTCATAAATATAACATAACCGCACGTTATGACAAATAATGAATAACATTTTCGTCTTCTTACAGTATTTATTATGGGCATATTCCGTTACATATTGGTTCAATCAATCTTTAGCGCAAACAAATTGTCGTTGCGAATTAATCGAGACCAGTTTCCTAACGACCAGATTTTTCCAAATAAAAAGAAAGCAAATGTTTTTCTTTTTATTTAGTAGAGTAGAATCTTAATCGAATTTAAAGTGCACATGCCATTGGTTAGTGTTGGATGCCTCTCATACAAGACAGTAAAATTAATGTAAATAGATGCGAAAGAGCAATTTGCTATTTGTGAAATAGGATGGCAGGGTTGCAATTGTTGTTTGAAAAAGCATAAGTTTGTAATGTACGCTTCGTTGGTTTAGGAATATTAAAACGTTGAATTATATAAAACGATCGACAAAAAGTTTTGACGCACAATTTCAGGGCTAGAAATAGTGTTATAAGAGTATTGTAACTTGGTGGACGATAGTGGAGCTAGAACTTTAAAAGATAATCTTTGGTGAGAATATTGAAAGGACGAATAAAGGAAAAGAGATTTAGAAAGTTTTGTTGGAAAATACGTTTGGACCTACTTCTGTGGTTTGGAAGTATTAAAAGTATAAATAAAAAGAAATTTATAACGCAGATAGATATAAGATATAAAAGAAAGTCAGTGAAGTACATTTTGAACAAACGCTATAGGCGCATTGGTCATACTATTCAAAGACGCCATATATCTTGGCCAAGAAGATATGTATCAAATTTCTTAGTGTATGTACGATTATATCTGTATATACAGAATAAAATAGTGAAATTTTCCGTTCCATCCACCAACTAAGTCATCTTACAAACCGCCTCGCTTATCTTTATTGCTAACGCCATTATCCTTAAATGGTTCAAACAGACACCGAAAACGAAGCACTCCATATAAAACGATTAAATAATACTACGTTCTTTTATTATAAATATGCTTAGAGCAAAAATGTTGGTACATTGGCCGATTATAAAAATAAAAACCGTTCAGGACTTTTGGAAATTGTATACTTATTTACTACAAGCAACCCGCCCCGGCTTCGTTCGGATAGACAGACAATTAAAAAATAATATAGCCTAATATAATCATTCTATTTGTGTGAGGTTTTTTAAATTGATTCAGTAGATGTTTGAATCAATTTATAGTATAGACTATAGACATCCATAAACTTATATTTTACCGGCGAGTATGTAAGCAATGTAATGCTTGCATACCCGCCGCAATGTAATGTATGGATATAGAAGAAGTGAGACAGGTGTGCCAGGATCGCGCCAATTGAAAATCCGTAATATCCGCCTGGGTACATATTTATTTATTTTACTTTAAAACATTGATAATCACCGCACAATTAAGGCAGTTGTTAAAGTCAGCACTTTTTTTATTCAATAACTATTCTATAGGAATGATTTTGTTTGTGTATAATGTTTTGGTCATTCTTTTACGATTAGAAAGCTAATTAAAAATAACATCTTGAAGTAACATGGGATATATATTTTTTATCAACATGCGTTGTCAAAATTTATAGTGTCAATAGAAAGTTATGGCATAAAATGATATGATATTGAGATAGGCAGAAAAGGAACAGCTATATTAGATTAAACTGTCACCAGTGTGAGTCAATCGGCATACGTTATTAACCGACATATTTCTTTAATGTGACACTTGATACTATTTTGAATATCCCCAAATCTTAGGTTCATACAAAATGCGCTCATGCCCGTAACCCAAAGGTGTAGGTTTCACTTGTTACGTAATGACTGAAAAAAAAAGAATACAACTACAAATTTAAAAATAAAGTAATGTCAGTTTTTCGAAAATTTGAACATGCTACATGTCACTTACGTTTGCTATTACAGCTAGTCCCTAGGTAAGATAAATAAAACATTACAAAAACAACAATAGCGTGATTTAAAATATTTCATTGTAATTAATTATAAACATTTACTTATGTTTATGAATTTAGTAAGCTATTTTATATTTGTATAAACATTAAATAATTTAAATTCAACATAGTTACAAAAGAGTTGTTATAAAAATAATATATAATATAATGGAAAATGCTATTTTTCTCTTCAATTAATACATATTTCTCTGATTAGGTCATTTTATTATTTTACAATAGGTATTATTTAAATTCATATCTCGATGCTATAAATAACCTTTCCTTTAATAAAAACATGATTAATATTTTTAAACAATAGAAGGACGCAAAGGACGTATGAGCTAATTGTTCACCTTATGATAAATGACCACTAATCATCAAATCCGCAACAATGAGAAGAACTACTGATGGCCAGCCTTTGTGTATGATAGACAAAGGGAGTGGATACGAAGAAAGGCAGAAATATACATAAATGCTTAAACCCTACGCCTTTATTCTGTGATGTGTGGATACTTATGCGGTTGCTTTCTCTACCATTGTTAATAACTGATTGACGAATACGAAGAAACGCTTATTTATTTTTTATCAGCAAGCTACAAGAAGGGCAGTATATTTCTCGGAGGGTAAGTCTCACTCTTAAGTAGAAACCGTTTAAGCCAAAAAGTAATTACTAAATACAATTTAAATTGGAGAGTGTATTTATGGTGCACCTTTTACTGTATTTATATTAAAGAAAATTAATGCTACCATCGCTTTTAATGCCTACAATATATAACTGTCTTAATCATTACCCTCGCTACTTAGGGAATATGTTAAAAGTTAGGACGATACATATTTTTTTAACTGTTAAAACCAGTGAAATGCAATGAAAGCAAAATGTCACGCATGATAATAAATATTTTTGTCATATAAAATAACTCATACTGACTATAGAATGTAATTTGAGAATAAAGTAGTAATTTATTCACTAGTATAAGTCAATGATTGAAATCCCAGTACCAGTATTTCTGGGTTTTCTTCTCTGGGTTTCCCAGTGGAATACGAGGAAACTTACGACAAGTTATTGTCAATATCTGTTTCTATGTCAATGTATTTTATTAAATTTTAAACGTATTCAGCTTAAATACACCAGAACGAGGTCGTTAGAAGCACGATTAGAGAAACCTGCAACTTTACTATGACACATACATACATTCCGATTGATATTTCAGGAGTTTCAAAACGACGGTCCGCAAACAATACTGCAGCGGTTAAACCAATGCTGCCATAATACGATTCAAACCCTGCCTTTTTACACAGATTACATAGATTTAATACATATTCCATAAATGTTAAAAAAATGTAGAAAATTTAAAATAATTAACACTTTTGCACACGAACACTCGATAAATGTATAGTCTAAACACATCTTTAAAACTATGACCAAAATTTTGTAAACTGATATAAAACCGACAAGTTGCGATATGCGAATGAAATCATGAATCATTTGTCGACTAATAAAATTTAATGATATGTTTAAAATATTCGTACACTTTACTTTTAACATAAATTGTAATTGCAAACACAAATCGAATACCTACACTGCGAATGCTTGACAACACATTTGCATTCCAAAACTATAAAACTATCGTTTAAATGTATTCATGCTTGCTCACCTACTGCTGCTAATCCGAAGTAGCCCGGGGGTATTTCAATTTTGTGCGTTACTATTAAACCATTTAACTTCTGTTACTTTTGCATATTGTATAAAGCTTTCTAACGCAAAATGAATTATTAAAATCGGTTCTGTAGTATTATAGGGGAAGAGTCTGGCTTAAAAGTGGATGTTGGATTAGAATTGAGAAAGGTATGCTTCGGTGGTTCGGGCATGTTGAAAGAATGAATGAAGAGAGAATAACGAAACAAATTTATGTTGCAAAAGTGAGTGGCAGTATTGGTAGAGGACGCCCTAGGTAAACTTATATCGATCAGATTAGAGGCTTACCAAAAATTTTGTAATTAAGAAACATGTTAGTTTTGTGATATCGAATGGATGAATAAACAAAGAAGGTAAGAAAACTATGAATAGAGTTTATTACAAAAGTTGATGGCAGTGGTAAATGTGTAAATTAGAACGTTTGGACCGTGGACATTTTTAAATATGGAAGACGTAAGAGCTTTAGGTTCCTCCTGTGAATCATTGGCGAGTGTGTTTTTGGGAAATCCAACCAAAAGGTTATGGTCGAAAATAAAATGATTTGCCGGTGCGAGCGACTCACGATCTGGTGACGCCGAGGTCGTATTAACGATGCTACTTTTTTCGAATTTGAAATCTAATCGAGAAGGTCACGATAGCGGAGTAGTTAGCTAATTCTCTTTCAATCCAGGATACTGGAGACACTTAATCGAATATAGTGCTGCTTTCAAGGGCCTTTCCCATTTTTTTTGATAATACACCTCAAATTCGAATCAAGAAGATTCTTTCGTCCGATTCAAAAGAAGAGTTAACATGTAGCTAAACGTCCCTACCACTGAACGAAGTTCCAACGTACGAACACATCGCTACATATTAAGTAGGACTGTGGCCGCTTGGCTTAAAAACTAGCGCTTGCTAGTTTTTAATTTAAAAAAATCTTTAGCAGTGACTATTTGACGATAGGGGAGAGATTTTAAAAGCTTTTTAATCCTTTTGACAACTTTTTTGTCATACATACCATCTTATTTTGATATGTACTTTTACTTCAATCCTATCTCTCATACAGGAACACTGCATTAACACTGGACCACATTCAGCGATCCTGCTTACCTCTAACGTTTAAACCTAATTCGAACTAATAACCTAAATTCAAAATATTTCCGACGTTTTAAATTATGTATTATATCGCAAATTTACCTTTTCCTCAACCGAATATTTTATTTATTACAAATAGCTTTTATAAGCAAGATAACCAAACTTTAATGTTTGATACCAGTTATAGACTAACTGTTTGAAGAACTCAAATATAGAGCCTTTATTACTTATAGCGTGCTGTATTTAATGACTTATGTACGATTTCATAATAAAAAATAAAGTAATTGAAGCAACTACATTAAATATTTCCTTGCTTCTGCAATGACGGAGGTATCCAAGGCAAGTTCTACCACTCCACGCGAGGAAGTAAGGCAATACTCGCCTAAAATTTCAATGAACCGTGACCGGTACTTAGCATAGCTATAAAATTTCCTTTTGATCTTGCACAAACATTTTGTGTATAGTATTTATAAATTTTCTAACGTAGCCGCCGCTAAAAAGAGACGACTCTGTTTTTCTCTTTCGCGGCCAGTGACAGCGCAGCGAGGTTTCAAAGCCGCGCGTCGCAGTCGCGCAAGTAAAAGTAACTTTTAACAATACCTTGGCGGCGCTTGCGCGCTGCGTACGTCAGTTTCGCCAACTCCCATTGCGCGGCAGAACCTATAACTTTTTTTTCGTCGGTGGCCAGTGTTTTTCGAGTCTAAAAAAATAGAATTAAAAAAATACACAGTGTCAGTATTAACTTTACACATGAATTTTGGTGACGTTTCAAAAGTTTTTTTACGTTGACAATTATTTTAAAGTTGTATGCTGAAGTTTTTGGATGTTATACACGATTGGACGTAAGTAATTTTGTAAATATTTTTTTTTAAATAATGAACGTACATATTCTAGTCTTGGCCATCGGCCTACACGGATATGCCTCACATCCGTTTGCAAATGTTATCTTTGCGAACAGCGAATCAAACGGAGAGTCGTGAGTACTGATATGGATATTGCATTTCATACATAACTATGTGATAAATTTTAAATTGTCCGAGTTATGTTCATGGTTGCATTTCACACGGTGGTCAGTTTACAAATCGTGTGACGAAAGTTGTTTACGGGGCCCCGCCGCAGACTGGTCAACGAGCTAGTATATTGCCTACTGATTACTTATGGACAAGCCGTATTCAGTTCACTTCGAACTGGTTTCAGTTGTTGCAGACACGTGTAGCCTTGCTAAAGATAGAGAAAACTTATATTTTCTGTACACCTTATACAAATTGAACTTACACAATTTATATCCCTATTCTGCTCTGCTGTTCAGTGTCTAACTGCTACACATATCACTCTAGCATCTTGACGGTTCAGTTCTTTTATAGTTTGTAGCCTATATGCATCCAAAATACAAAAAAAAATCCAAAGAACACCTTGGTACCGCTAAGTTCGTATAATCGAATAGATTCAAAAATGTTTCCTAATATTTAAATCTTACGTCCTGCATTTGCATTGAATAATGGTCAAAGTATTATAATAATAGTCCACGCTAATTGAAAAAAAAAGGTATATTGTATGACAATAAATATAATGTCATATACAATTAAGTAACAAGCTATTACTTGTGAGCTGTATTACTTAACACTTCTGCCATTATTCGGCATACGTAAGCACGAGGTGTATATGAATGGCGTACGTAGCGGAGATACAATAAAAAGATAATTCGATATGTGTAAAAAGCAAGCATTGCAATGGTCATAACTTAAAAAGGACCTCTTGCCATCCTCGCACTCGGACGTATTTCTAAAACATTATTTATGCCTTCCATACCTTTACCCTTTTTTTTTGTCAGTTAATGTAATAGATGTTCACATTTTTACTTAAAAATATAATAATAACAATAGCGACAGTTGTTTTATATACGTGGGTAAAGAAGATGGCGACAGGGTAGAAAAAATATGATATGCTTGGACAAATGTAAACTGAATTAAAATCGGTTCTAATTGATTTTAACGATAATAAATTAAGTAGCTAACATAGTATTCACTATACACTTATTATTGTGTTCTGCACTTACAAAAACACAGGCAGTCATAAGGACTGCCGACAGAAGGGAAAACTCAATACTGGCGCACTTTAGGCGCAACAATAGTTCAAAATAAATAAATAATCAGCAAAACTAAATTATTTTATCTTAACAATAAAATTAAAATTGAATACAAAAAAATTAAATAAAAACAATTTCGTCGAAACTGTTGCAAATTCAAATAAGCATGTAGCTGATATTGCTGACGTATGTTGAGCATGTTTTTCACACGAAAGTATAAGATTTTCCCTTACCAAACGTCGTCTTACGTGACTAAAGAATTTTTCACTTAAAAACCTGTTAAGTTTTAGTAATAATCTCGAAAGCTTCATTTATATCTATTTATAATATGAACCAATAAACCACTATTACCCTCAAATAATATATAAGACTTAATTTATAAGCCACATTGACAGCTAGAATCTAAAATAACAGACGACTTTTATCAATTATCGTGTCTAGTCTAATAGATTCGTTGATTTTGTAAACGTGTTTTAGAAGTTCGTACAAGGAAAGCCAGTGGTCCGCGATTACAATGAGTTATGTAAAGTCGATTGAAGGTCAAATGACCAGACATCGCCGACTCCGCCTTTCAAATAAGCAATTAAATATATAATGTCAAGCTAATTGTGTGCAAAAAATATTATTGGTTTGGCCAACAAAGCCACAATCAAAGAATGCTCGCCTCGAACCAACACGGATTCGAGGATACATATGCATATATAAGTTTTTTAATTATGTTATGTTTATCAAAAAAAATTGGTTGTTGCGTCTGGCTTGATACGACAAACTGTCAATGATTCGATCGATCTGATGACGGTTTGTTATATGCGTAGTCCGATTATAAACTGACGAAGTTCCCAATAGGTCGGTGTTATAACTAACAAATTATCACTTAGGGACCCTAAGAATCAACCTTGCCCTTATGTTATTGTGCGCAATGTATTCCCTGACATAATAGAAATGACCTTTAATAAGTATAATTTCATATAAACCGGATAATATTACCTGTTTCTCGCAAAAACGAAAACAATGATCCTCCATCTGTGAAGAAAAGAAAATAATTATTTTATAAATTGATTTCAAATATTAAAATATAAAAAAATAGTTGATAAAACCACATCCTGTCTGGACTAATTTATGTGCCTATCAAATTAAGCTGTTTCAATTATAATAAATCTGAATACAAAAAAATATCTAGAATATCTAGAAAACTCATCGGGCCAAATTTGACATTTGTTTTAAATTTTATTTTACTAGCTTTAACCAAACAGTAGCCATATTTTCAATGTCAACAGTATCGAATCTTGACTCCATGACTGTCCCTCTGGTAGCTTTGAATTTTAATATTAATAATAAACTATCTTTGTCTCCGAGACTGTATTATAAAGTATAAAATCACTTAATAAACAATCACATATACAAAGTATCTTTTCTCATCCCCCATTGATAAGATTTTTTAAGGGAATAAACAATATAAGATTACAATTTACCATCTTACTACTGTTTAGTATCGAAAGCAAACCCTATTGAACACACGTATCGTCTTTTACTTACAAATTGCGTGTATGTGTGACAATTAGCTTTCTCTTGTCAGATTTACTATGCAATAAGCGATAGTTACCCCGGTCACAATTTAAGGACGTGATCTTTAGATAAACTGTTAATAAAACAAATTCAATAGTGGTAGAACAACAACATCCGTTGTTTGAATGGGCCGGCTCGACCGGTAAAATACCGACCCTTCCCAACCTCCTCTAATAAGGAAAGGATGGGAAGGGGAAGAAGATTCGACGGAAAAAGGGATGGATAGGAAAAGGAAATGTCCTTTTTTGATGTTTATCTCTTCTTCTGTCCATTAAAGGTAGACAACGCATCTGCAACTCATAAACTCGTTGCAAATGCCCATGGGTAGCGGTCAGTTAATATAAGGTAAATTGCTTGCTCGTTTGCCACCTTCTGCTAAAAAATAAAAACCTAAGCTTGAGTTATGAGCATGATGATGTCATGTAAACATCGGTACATGTGTCCCGTGCGAAGATGGCTACATTCTGTACAGTTTATATACTGATAAAGGTTAGCTCGTTATTAATAATCTTTATTTTATTTAGCTTTGAACGTAACTAAATAGTCACAGTCAGTAATAACTTATTAACAGAAAGTATAAAAACAATCTTCGTCACGGTTACGCAAGTAAAGTAATAATTATCTTAGAATTCCTACATCTTAATTAACTTATAATTATCTAAAAAGAATACAACGCGTAATGAGATACTTTTGTATAACTTTTTCATTATTTTGTCTAGTGTTTTAATTAAAAAGTCTACAATTTTATTTTATTCAAACTTATACTTTTATGCTGATGGTACAGGAAGCGTTTAGTTGTTTCCGTTTTGAACAGTTGAAAGCTCGAAAGAATTGTAATTTTATTATAAATATTCATGTATGAACTCTTGTACATTGTACAGACTAAAGCAATTTCTTGTTTTAAAATAGTGATTGTAGCAGTATATCAAAATTTGTCACTCACAAAACGCTGCGAGGCACATTCGACTTCGATACGTTAGATATCTTATACACGATCGATGTCGTAAATTATTATGGTCTACTTTATTATAATAATACCGATCATATAATAACTCTTAGGTTAACGTTTGTAATAAATTTTTCACCTTTGCAATACACATTTATTGAAACAGAGAGATTTGGCAAATTGACACCTACCCTCATATTGACTAAGAACCAAATTATCGTGCAGAGGCGAACGAATCGAATAAATTCGGCAATTACGTTAACGATTCTTAACATAAAATGAGATCTCTGTGTCATACGTTAAGCTGATTATTACATGTTGATATCGAATATATGTAATCGATTTGTTTAATCGATTCTCAGACGACCTTTAGGCGGTGGCGCAACTAACGCGCTACCGCGATTCGCTTCAATGGACACTTTCCAACGACCCCACTGGACGCCGACAACTTGTACTCTTGTCGGTGTCTACTCTAAAAATAACCTTGAATTTTGTTTTAGAAATTAGATCTTTATTGCGAAATCCGGTTCCCACAAAAGTATCAAATATTTTAAAAAAAATGTGCACCGGCTAACAACCATAATAAGGTTAATAAAATTTATCTTAGACCTTGAAGTACTTTTTATCTGAGCTTTTTTAAATTCGCGAGATGTTTGGGATTGGATTTGGGATGCAAGTATGGATGAGAAATAGCCTTGTTAGGGAAAAGTGTGGCTTAAAAAAGGACGTTTTGGCTTACATTGAGAATGTTAAATAATATGTATAATGTAAGTATCGGTGGTTGGGGCATGTTGAGAGTATGAATAAAAGAAGATTGGTAAGAGCAATTTATGTTGTAAAAGTAAGTGTAAGTTGGGGTCGGCCTAGGGCGACTTATACCAGATTGGTGACATACTAAAAAAAGGGGGTAGAGTATCCATAACCGACGAGCATGTATGCATAGATGTATGGATGCAGAAGAAGCAAGAGATGTATGTCAGGACCGTGTCAAGTAGAAATCCGTAATCTCTGCCTACACCGCTAGGTTAGGGGTGTGAATTCAAAAATTATTACCGTGGGTAAAAACTTTTCTTTACTTTTTTCATGTGAATTGTGATGCTTGGACTATACCATATAGAGTACTTGCATAAAGTACCTACATAAAGTTCAGGAAACATTAATTGTAACATTAAACATTTATAATTTTAGAAAAACATTTGGTCCTAATCGACAATGTAGTGGAAATTTAATCGATGGTAATTTAATCGATAAGTTTTTAGATTATCAATCACGTAACAAATTCCTTACTATTTCATAATTAGTGTATACTGAAATTGTTTATTAAACAAAAGAATAAACATCGTAACACGCGAGTATGCGTCAAATTTTGTAATAACACAGTCACAACACCTACATCCATATCTACTAGTGCAATCCGCGTTTCCCTTCGAGCGGCAATTGGATAATGAAGTGTTTCGACAGGTACTTAGCATTCGACTGACACGCCGGCCTCTGACAATGCGGCATATGATGAGTTTGATGCATAACGACCTTCAAGTGTAATCGTACGCATCTAATCACAAATTATCCATCGTAAATGAACACATGGAAAGTTGGTAAAGGTCAGGGCGAGATCTGTAGGTTTTTTTTTTAAAGTTACGATGAAGATGAAGATAAAGGCACGATGTACGATAATATTGCGATATACGTATTCATATTAATAATTTTATTTAACGTAGGGAATTGTCTACGCATATTTCACTATGTGAGGGCGGAGAATCGAATTATGTCGTATTCACGCCGATTTGTGGTCGCCAATAGTGCTAACAAGGGGTTACGAAATTCAGAACACAACCGTGACCTTTTCTCGCCTAATGGCTAGCTCGCTAAAAGGTAATACTAGGGGATGGTTAACGAACAATCGTATTTTGGATTTGACCATACACATCAAACTATTAGCATTGGTGCTTGGCATGTTGCGCGTCAGACGTATGTATATCTATCACCTAAATTTGAAATCAAGTGATCCATTCCGGCATCGCGCGCGTAGCACGTAGGGCGAATTATGTTGATCCGATCGCTACCAAACTCCACAGCATTACCCATGAAAATCTGAACATTTCCTGGAAATTTCGACGAAATCATTATAGCCGTTTCATCGCCCATCGCCTTTTATATGTAGTATATATAGAATAGACAGAAGACAGAATGTAAATTATCTTTTCACGGCAGAATCAGATAAGAAATCCATTTTTCTCCTATTAACGCCACGACCTCTCTTGGCTGAGATCAATGTTGTAACGGTAAACTGTTACTACATAATTAAGTTATAAAAGATTTCCGAACAGGAATTCAAAGTTATCAGAAGACCTTCAGTGACCCCGCTGCAACTTTTTGCACAAAAAATTTCGTCTAGCTCAGCGCATCTCAAAGTTACAGGTAATCGCAAAGGTATTATTATTTTCTTACACAAAAATACACAAACGAAATAAGAATAAAACAACAGTTACGTACGGAAAGTTAAAAATATAGATATACATATACTTTATAGATATCAGAGGAAATTAAAAATTGAAAAACGGAATAAGATTTTTTTAGGAAAATGTATAAGATTATGCAAAAATATTCCACATTTAATTATTGTTTCTAGAATTTACAAAATCAATATAGTTGAAATTCAATTTTATAAGCTATGAATTAATTTGTATTATTAAATCGGTGTAAGTTTTAAATAGCTTTAATTTTTTTTTCGTTTTAAATCTTATTATTACACTTGAAGATATGAATGTGTTAGCTACTACCTTTTAAAAAAAATGCTTGCTAAATTTATTTTAATTAAACTTAGCGAAAAGTACAATGCATAATGTAGATTGCAATAGTTTCAAAACCTTAAATCTCAAATCCTAAAGTATGGGTATGAAAGGGTTTGTATGGAACAAACGACAGGGCGAGTGAAACCGTGGGTAGGATAGTGACTAGTTCATTATAAAAAAAGTATCTTATATTTAGCAGATCAACAAGTTTGACAAGTAGTGTCGTAGCTTGTAAGGTCGCGGAATCGCGTGGAAGACACCGCGACGCGATGCGCCTCGTGCAGCTGACGCAAGCGCGGTGAAGCAACTTGCATTACGTGTACGCTATGCTATACGTGCCACCTCTCTACACGATGACCCAATTTACGCCAGCGCCAACTTAAAAGTCAATGTCTGGCTTTCTTTTCAATAACTTATAGTACGAGGTAGATGACACGATGCATTATTCGATTTATACCTCATTTTTAATTTTCCAAAAGAATAATGCCAGCAATTTCTTATAGTAATAAATAATAAATTATCGTAATTTTTCTTATTTTTTTTTACACTATCTTACAAGTTTTTTTCTTATAGTAAGCTCTCTTAGCTTAAACATGATGTATCAATATTATTACAATTTTTTAACTCCTTCAAATTATTTTTTGTTAATGAAATTAATTTTAATTTTTCCTTCCAGTATATAGCACATATTATATAGTTTTCAAATAAGTCAAATTCAGGTTTCAATTAATTATAAATATTAAACAAGTCATCAAACAGTCGTTACTTTTCCTTTATTTTTTTTATGTAATTTTAGTTTAATTTAGTATATACTATTATATTATATCTCCCTGCCCTTTTCCCACTTTATGTGGGGTCGTCATAACAGGTTTTTCACCTCCACATCGATCTACCATCCGTTATTTCAGTCGTCGTCACTCCCTTCTTAATGATGTCACCTCTCACGCAATCCATCCATCTTTTCTAAGGCCCACCTCTACCGACATATCTATCATATCTAAGACTCTCTTTGTCACATGCCATTCTTCCCTTCTCATAATATGCCCAAACCATACTAAAACTTGCTCCTTGACTTTTCCACTATTGATGCTACTTTAAGGCTTCCTAATATACTCGTTTCGTACCTTATCCATTCGTGTACCTGCACACATCCATCTTAACATTTGCATTTCTGCCGCATGCACTATCTTTTCATCCGTTCCTTTACAGCCCAACACACCGATAAATATATTATGACTGGCCTTATGATAGTTTTGTAAATTTCCCCCTTTTTTTTAGGGGAACTCTTTAATATCAAGAGCAACTCGTCTTCGTGAAATAATTCGCAGAACTTACTTGCGATGACTTCTGAGCAATAATAATTTACTAGTTAAATAAGTTAGTTCTAGTTCCATTTTTATTTATTTATTTGCGGAGAAATTTGTTCCATATTTATTTGCGGAGAATTTCAACTCTAGTACTGTAGATATTAAAGATTCTCACACCAGAACTCACATGTGCGCTTGACTTGCTCGTGTAGGCCTATTCGTATTAAATACTAAGTGGATGCATTAAGCATATAGAGTAGCAAGAAATACGTACATTGTCGATGAACCCTTCTAAAAATTTATGAGTGGCCTCGACCCAGAACTTATCTGTGGCTTTCATGTAAAGAAATCTGCCTATCGTAACTACGTATTTTGTATTGGTAATCTACATTTTAGAACATTATTTTGGAAACACTATTAAGGATTTAATATCTACGGATGTTGAGTGAATAATTAGACGAGCCGTAGCTCGTTTGTCATATCCTTTAACAACAATTAGAGCGTATATATGAGACAGAACTGAAATGCCTACGGAGGCAATAACTTCCGAAGAAAAGAAGAATCAACCAACTGAAGTTATGATTTTTGTTACCTGTGAAGGATCACAGGTCACAAAAATCATTACGATAATACCGCGGTGAGAGCTTACTATTAAATGCTTTCGTAATCATATCTATTAAATAAGACATCAAGTAAATTTTATCAACTGTGATTAGTAAACTAGTACTGGGTATGTTGGCTGTCAAAAAGCCTACATCTTCGAAAAAAAAACAATGTAAATTATCGTGTGCATTAATGAAACAAACCCTGATGGAACTAATTATCGCGTCGTGATCGGGAAGCGGTGCTAATTACTGCGAAGCGTTACCTGCTACATGTACGTGTGTGCGTTATAACAGGCCTCTATTAATAACCAACGATAAGCAATCACGGCTGGGGCTCACGCGAGCCAGAGATGCGCGGGTCGTCGACCCAGCCATGTGTAAATACTCAACCGGTGACGCCGCATACCATACGCATGCAATCGCAATGTAATTGGGTCCCCAATGCCTTCACAAATAAGCTCATTTTACACTAAGCCAGTTTTACACTTCCATTTATTTGCGAACAGTCGCGGTCAGTCGGCGCTAACATAACTCTTATTCTTCGTTTTATTTCGTAGTCAGCTAAACGTGCATGTAGTTTTTTAATGTCACATTAGACAAACACTTTTGCATGTGTGGCTTTTTTATGTTAAGTGTAAAAGAATTCCTGCAAATTTACAATACTTTAGTCCGGTCGGGAATGAAACTAAACTTAAAAAGTTTATTTATCTAAAAAATCAAGTGAATTGCAGTATACTTTAACCTTAACTCCTAAAAAAACGTGTTAACCAAATATACCCAACACTAATCGATTTTCAGTAGGCTATTACTATGATATTATGAGATGTGAAGCTATACACAGGTATAAATCTTACTCAGTAATATTTTTTACCTTTAATATTTATAGCATATAATATCTTCAACACGAAGGAAGTATCATTTAACACTATAGTCCACAACAATAACATGTGTTGCACAAATGGACCGGCTCGACCGGTGAAATACCACGTCAAAGAAGACAGCTGATGCAGCGCAGATGCTTTTGCGTCCGATGAGTCTGGTGCCGGCGACCCAATTTCAGTCCTCCTTTTCCCATCCTTGCGTAATAAGGGTAGGAAGGGAAAGGGAAGAGGTTTGGACGGATAGGGGATGAAAAGGAAAGAGAAACATGTTTTTCCTGTCTACTCATCGTCTTCGTCTACGTCTTCTTTGGCAGTTAACGATAGGCAACGCATCTGCAACTCATTTACTTGTTGCGGATGTCTATGGGTAAGCGCTTGATATCAGGTGACAAGTTTGCTCGTTTGCTCAAAACCTCAAAAAAAAATCATGTTCTGAACTTCGATTATCAATTTGGGACAGGTTTGATGGCCTAAAACTACAACACAAAAGGGGTAGAGGCGCAATCAAAGGTGTTAGTTATTGGTTGCATGGGCTGGCCGACCGAAGTCGTACCGCCTCACAAAATACAAACGCGAAGTAATTCATACGTGAGGCCCGCGCGGTCCATCCCCTTTCCATTCTGTCCTTATCGTTATGTATACATTCTGTTTCTTAAGCAAACATTGTTTGCCATTGCTAGCAAAGGTTCCGTAATACATCTGATTTTCATGGGTAGTAATAGTCCCTGAATATTAAGTGAACCGCTTATCCTGTTGCTTTCTTCTCCTTCAGGTAATTGTATCAACTACTTTTTTACATATGTCAGTTGAGGAAAATACTTTGGTACTGTTGCATGATGACTTCAAGAATTGTAAATATACTACAATTTTTAACACCCAAATCCAGGATCACTATTGATATTATATTGAGTAACTCAAAAAATGTGATTATACGGAAATAACCCGTTGAATGACTTACTGAACTGACTTGTTGAATTTCATACGACATCAATACTAAAGTTGTTGTTCTACGCTAAATGTTCCCTGTGAAATATCATTACAGACACATTACAAAACTGTCGCGTTAAGCAACCTTTTTCTATCAAACCCACGACAATTGACTTTAATCTCGTAATTCAATTTAAAATCGAGTTTCGCTTCACCGCGTACAATAACAAGTGTTTATTTGTCATTTATAAATAACAGTATATCTGAAATACTAACAGAACGTGTAAAATATAAATTAAAAACATGATATGATACCGATACCTTACATACATAGATGATGAACTTACAGAGCTTAGATGATATAAATGTGTATAAACCTCGGTGACCGAGGAGTTTGGCTCGCTGTTTTATTCTTCTGAAATTGTTTTTCCGGAAAAGATATTTAATATTCTGATAATGTCATAAAGTAGCATATAACAAATTATTGAGGTATAATTAGGCTCAATCTAATTGTCCAACTTGCAATCTGATGGCCTTGATTCGAGAGCCAGTCATTCCGTCCTTTTAGTGCGTACCATAGGAGCCCCTCTGAATCGATTGAGACTTAATTAGCTTAACTGAGCTTGATTCGAATAGAAATTCCCGTCCGAAAATGTTCTATTTAAGTTTTTATTATCAAAAATACGT
This sequence comes from Papilio glaucus, assembly GCA_000931545.1. Classification (NCBI taxonomy): domain Eukaryota; kingdom Metazoa; phylum Arthropoda; class Insecta; order Lepidoptera; family Papilionidae; genus Papilio; species Papilio glaucus. The sequence continues at coordinate 59,680 of JWHW01060470.1, forward strand.
AATATAATAACTCTCTTTAACCTATTAAAAAAAGTGCCGACAAAAGTGAAAACTCAAAGCAGGTGGAAAGACCATCCGTCTATGTTCATTCAAAAAACCTGTCAAAATAATGTGAACTTTATATCCAAACTATAAAGTACATAACAAATTGCTTGATTAGACAATGTTTCTTGAATACTTTAAGCATTTGCAATTCAAAAATGGAAATTAATATTTTGATATTTTTAGTAGGTTTGATTCCTCAATTTCTTGTATTCAATTTTGAATTTTATTTTTAAGGTTCAAGGGTTTAATTTTGCTGATTGATAATGGGCCGAGCTGTCGAGGTCACCCGTGACACGAACTTATAAGTTTTTCCACTGCCAAAATCAGTCGTCGCGGCTAAACAAAATTTCACTTCATTAACAAAAACAATCCAATCGTCAACAGTTAACTGACTTTTATTTGATAATATTTTTCCAACCTGCTAAAGCATTGTTCAGTGTGACACAGCTCACGCAGTTCGGGGTCTTAACTAACAGTGACACGTCACGAGAGGTGTCGCGACGTATTGCGCAGCGTGTAATTGAACGAATGTCCACGTGATTAGGTATCGACATCATCTCTGGTCACGACTTCGCGGCGACTCAATGGTGTCTCCTTAACTTTCTACATCAACTGTTAAGACCTCCAAATGACATTTATAAACTGACACTATTCATTGTCCTTATTGATACGTACTCGGATGGCCTTCTCCTATGGCCGAGTAATAAGATACGACTGACGACAAATGAAACGCTTAAACATATAACCTCTTTGTGACATTCAACATAATGTTAGGCTCTGGTACTAGTCCCTATCCACGTCTTGCAAGTGATAGGTAAAAATACCAACATGCAATCAAATAGATAAGCGTCCCGTCATTAATTCCAAACTATGTTCTTCCTGTTCAACTTTAGGAATTGGAAACCGTAAATTTGTTTTATTTTTGGAGTGAAAACTTCTTTAGCCGCTTTATACGATATTTGGTAGGGTAAAATCTTATAGGTGAGCGTGAGTAACATGCTCAACTTGCGTCAGCGATATGCTTATTTGAATATGGAACAGTTTCGATGAACTTTTTTTCTTGTGTCTTATTTGGAATTTTATCGTTAAGACTATAGTTGTTTTTGTTGATTATTTATTTTTCAATTTTATTGTTAAGGTGCAAAGTTTTATTTTTTATTTTAAACTATTGTCGCGCTTTTCCACCATTTTTTAAGTTTTCTCTTCTGTCGACAGTCCTTATGCTTGTGTTTTTATAGTGAAATAAACGTTTGTAGCGTAAAGTTTACTTGGTAGTGATACAATAATCTTTAAATTAACAAAAAAATCGTACAATTTACACAATTGGTTTCCCCAAGATGCTTAGTCATGAAACTGTTATTCTCTATACATTTTGAAATTATTACAAAAGCACAATTCAAAGTGAATTGACATTAAAGGATGAATTTCAATGTAAATGGTATTTAGTTTTTGTTGGTGCATAGCGCGGTGAATGTGTAACATTATGTGGCATGACGAAGTGGATGCTAGAACGGATATCAAGCTCGATATGGCTGCTAGTCTGCTTATTGCACCTTTAACCTTGCACGTATCACTTTCAAAATACCGCATTCCACGCAATTACGACCGATGCAAGCGACCTAACATCGCGCCAATGCTATTATTCTTCAATTAAGACTTAGTCATATATTTGATAATTACATTAGAGCTTTATGGAAACGAGGTAGCTAATCGTACACTAGGTATGAATAGGTTCTGACTGAGCTATCAACGCAAGCCCATAGCTAATGGACTCGAAAACATGAAATATTGTACAAAGCTTCTTTTTATGGTGGAGATGAGAACAAAGAAAGAATTTTTAGAAATTTAATCCCCAGGGGAGTGAAAACGATGGATTACTATCGAATGAATAATCGAGCGCTTTACTAATTATTAAAAACCGGACGAGGTCGCAGGCTATAGCTTATATATGTTACCGATCGATTTAGAACTTCGTTATTTTATATTCGGACTACGACAGCTTATAAACTGTTGAAGTCAAATTGTGAAATAATGTTTTGCTTGTTATTACTTTAAAGTTTAAGTTACAATGGAAGATAAGTTATGTAGGACATGATAGTTATAATATTATAAAAATAATATGTTACAAAATTTTTATTTAAGAGGCGTTTTACATGATACGTTAAGTTACCAATTATTCGTTCAGTCACATATACAATAATAGAAATTGATTTTTTACATATAAAATTATATGAGCAGAATTTCATAGCTAGGAATTAGTTAGTAATCAAATTCGCAGCTACAGGTTGTAAGGCACCATTTAGCTATGATCGTTTTTCGTGTTATTTAAAAATTAAACCTCTTACGTATACTATGTGGCAATAGTCTATATTATTATATGAAAGTATTATAAATAGAAATAATTTGATTTGAGATTCCAAGAGCTTTAAATAAGGTAACATTTTAAGTGTTAAGGTCACCGCCGTCGAAGTAGTCAAACTCTTCATAGAAAAATTCAGAAAGAAGTTATTTGGCACACACCTTCCGGGATTTGGTTAGTCCACCTATAAACCTAAAAAATTATTAACAGATTGAGAGGCCGCCAAGCTCTTAGGTCGCTACGACGGACGCTCCATGGAGTGACTCAAGGGCCTCCGGATCTCGGCTTGGGCTTTCACTCTTTACGCGTTTAGCATTCTGATTCGAGGGTGTCCGAAAGGGGTTCTTCCTCGATCCTCTCGACTGAGGTTAGCCATTATCTGATTACAAGTAGTACTACAGCTATCATTACAACAACTTCGGAAAGCGTCAGTGCTGGAAGAAGAAGTGGCGAAAGAAACTCCAGCAACGCTTCTATCATTAACGTGGGAGAATGGCCTGCTGCTATGTGGCCCTATCGCGTGTATGTTGACGTATGACGTCTCGTCGTCAGGGAGGTCTAGGACGTGCATAGGTCTTCGATAGTCATTGCGGGACTAACGAATTACGGGTGCGTACCATCTTTGGACCACATCACCACTTTCCATTAGGTGGGGTCGTGGTCAAGCGCTAATCTATATATGTATATAAAAATGAATTGCTGTTCGTTAGGCATGCTCATTCTCAAAATCAATTTGGATAATTCTTTTTTTTGTATTAATGCCCTCAGTCCAGTTTAAAAGTGGAGAAAATAGCATAATCCAAAAGAAAAAAGACCAAAATCGGAAATTTTGTGTGTTTTTTTAGGATTATGAAACTTTTAAATCTTCACATTAGGTGGGTTCGTGGTCAAGCGCTTGTTTATTAATTATAACAAAAACATTACACATTATCTGTTTACCTATCTTTCTACGTACCAAAACCTTTTCATGTGTTTTATATAGGTGTATGATTAGCCGTCAAATATGTCTTGATCATTTTGTCAGCAACAACTATAAAAATTACTATATTAAACAAGAAAAGAAGACCGTTGATAACTGTGTAAGATGTTAGGTATACACTGACATTAGCATTATATTTAACGGGTCTGCCTGTAATGTTCATACTAACTAGTCGTTTGATTTCCGTTCATTGTATTCAATTGACAATTTAATACTTTGACCGTGAGATATTTATAATTTTAATTACGCGCATAAATTATATGATAACAATTTACATTCATTGTTTACGAATGCATCGTAATTAATCATGTCATTGTGTTTTATCGATACTTTTATTTTATTTTATTATTTTATTTTGCAAAATATTTTTAATTAAACCTGTACTGAAAGTGTTTTTCTCGTAATGAATCTCTTGGGAAATTAACAGGTGATAGAATACTACCGCGGCTATCGTGGATGCATTTGAAGAATATTGGCTGATCTGATAATAGAAGAGATAAATACGTATTAAGGCAAAACGAAGCAGAAGCAGTATCAGATTTGCTTCATTTTTAATTAATCGCTATATGCCTGTAGAGAGCATTATTACATTAATTTCCACTGATTACTAAAAACGATTCAAATCACGGTATCGTGTCGGTAACTTCCGCCACCTGACACAAAAAAGGAATAAAAACAGTAGCGTAGGAAAAAACGTGACTCGCTGCTGGTGAAATTTTTGCGACGGGAAGTTGTGAACTAGAATGTTTTTACTGCTGCCACCTTAAACGTTCGTCACACTGTATAATCTCATTAATAATTATGTTTGTGATGCAATAATTAGTTTTGTATTTATAATATCTTAAGATACTTCAAACAAGTTGCAGGTAAGAAGTTGCAGTTGCATGCTTGGTTGGGATTTAATTTTATTAATCAAAGGATTCTAAGAAGATGGCAGCCATACTAGTACCTAGCCATTTTCTCTATTGAAATAAGAATGTTTTTTTTTAATTACATAAGCCTTACAAAACATCTTCCTTTCTTACTTATGTACAAATAAAAGATAATAGAGAACTCCGTTCCAATTATAATAATTGAAAAAATATAATTCATGTACAGGAGCACTTCTAAAACGTTGCAGGAATGAGCATATTTCGTTTTAATAAATCCATAAAAATCTTTCAATCTTTATTGGCAGGGCGTGGTCGTTTCGTAAACATGATTGACTAGATCAACCGATTGATACACGACTTACCCACTATTTCCAGACCGGAATGCACAAGAAACAACGTGTGTTGAAATAGCTTTAATAAGGCAAATCATAATTGTATCAAGCTCGCCTCGCGTGTATTTAAAGCATACAATACTATCTGGTAAAAGAACCATAGGAATGTTACAATATCATTCATAGCGTACTAATTGACCAGTTTTTGTAGGATATGAAATTACTTTATCCAAAACTTAATAACAAAACTTTACAATATTAATCACTAAGCTTGTTGCCGTCGGTCGGGCAAAAATAAATAATTTTTTGTAAATAAGTAGATTTTTTGGTGTACCCGACACAATACTTTGGGCATGAAAAGTAGTAGTAGTCTTTTAAGTAAGTAGTCTTAGAACTTTCTCTACTACTTCTTTTACTGCTTGGTGCTTCAAACACGTTACTAAAACTATCTACAATGAGAAATAATGTAAAGATCATAAAATTTAAACGCGATCTAAGCCACAAAATTATTTTTCAAACCTACGACCATATAAAAGTTTTAATTTATATTCAAGCAAAATGTTGTAATAATAAAACTATCAAATGTAGCAACTGTTAAAACACTAGAGTCACAGTAATTTGTTAGCAAACGGCGCAACCGTTGCATGTCTACGTAATTACGGCAAACTAGTGATTTACTGATTATGTTTGTGAATTTCGTAAAACATTTTACTCAACACCATAGTCGGCATTAACAAATATTAAATATTTGTGAGATAAAAGCTGCAGAGTGCAGTGATAGAGACCGATTACAATCCTCTTCCCATTCCTATCCTTTTCTAATAAGGAAAGTATGGGAATGTGATGAATGGAGGATTTTAAGGGATTTTATACTCTCTTCTCTTTCTCTTCTCCTCTATAGATGAGGAAAAGGACTGCTACTTTCTTCTGTTTATTTCTTCCTCTGTATATTACAGGTAGGTAACGCATCTGCAAGTGTGCAGATACCTACCGGTAGTAGGGCACTTAATTTCAGTTCAACCGCATGCTTATTGTCCAACTTCGTTCATAAATTAAAAATGGTCTCTGATATTTTTGGAGTTTTTAAATTTTTGTTTTTAAAATATTATACAAATGTTGCGGAGTGCTAAAAGGCTTAATAAAATATCGTACTCATAGAAATGATTCACATCGTCGTTCCAAGGACTCAGTAAATGGGGACGGTTTTATCCTGTTAATTTTTTTTTAATTTAACGATGACATTGACGCTGAATATAATAATCATTAACGTGTAACAAAACGCTTAACTAAAAGACTTCAACGAACTTCAGCGACAACGACCTCTATGTCAATTTTAAGACAAAATAAGATAAGATCTCGTTTCACAATTTCCTGTTCAATGACATCTAGCAGAACTTAAGTTTGTACAACACTCATTTATATATTTGTCTCATAATTTTAGTGCGATATTTTGGTACAATGATCTACAGTAAATGAGCTAATGCGACAAATTTATCTAAAGTAAATTCATTTTACAACACATTTTACAAATAGGCTTTCTTAAAAACACTGTTTTTCCAAGTTGTATTCGAAACTATGTCACAATTCTTTTTTATAATAGGTGACAAATCAGTGGACGTAACAGTGGGCCGTGTTACGATTTTGTTTACTTTTTGTGTGTGGCTAACTAAATTCCGTGGCGGCGGACCGCGTGTCGCAATTATATTCGCAGTCACATAATAACCTAGAACACCCACGTAAAATATGGGCTTTGGTGATTTTTCTTCGCCACTCTGCTGTTAACACGATTTAGCAACGACCTTAATATTTTTTGTCACAAATAACATAACAACATTCGAAAGTCAATATTATTTTTTATTAACTAATAACGTTAATTTTTACGAACAAACAAGTGAGGATTTTTTTTAAAATTTAGAATAATAGAAAATATGAAAAGTTTGGTGCGATCTTAATACTTTGTTACTTATTTATTTAACGTTACGGCACTTAATATTGTGAACATGGCAAAGATGGTCTAATCTGAAGGAACCTACCACAAATCTATCAAACACTAGCCATAAGAAGAGATATTTTCTATTGCGCTCAGGCAATCATGTTTTCAATTCCCTCTTCTTTTTAAAGACTTCATGATTTCATGTCTGTCTTCAAAAATTGGATATTGAGTCTATAAAGCCACCCGTGTCCGCACGTGTGTCACTCTCGTGTTCCGTCTGCTATTATGTTATGAGAGCTACGATGTGATATTCGCGTTTAAATGCCACCTAACGCCATTCCCACGGCCGGTGTTCCGCACCTACTGTGTCTAGTTCAATTATTGAACTTAGTACATTTCACGTGCACGCATACCCGCACAATGGATCAAGAATTTTACGTCCGTGTTCTCGATTCTTTGAGATCGTGGTCGCACGCGACAATAAAGTATCTAATGAATCAACGACGTGCTGTTTTGTAAGTTACTGTAAAGTTTCTTATTTAACTTTTGTTGCAAATAGTTTTGTGTATAAACATAACAATAACAAATCTATTGTCCTGATATAAGTTGTTGATTAAATGATATCAGTCCTTGCTACTGAACGAGTACTAATTTTAAGAGAACTTGAGACCTTAAGTATTCAATCACTAGAGGCACAAGCATGTCTACAAGACAACAATAAACATCTGTGAATTTCAAGTTACGAATATAACTTGAAATTCGCAGATGTTTATTGTTAAGCATAATACACGGAAATTAAAAAAAAAATTGTTGGCTATCGAGGTGATCATATAGCC
>JWHW01060470.1:67428-105534 GCA_000931545.1 Papilio glaucus
TCTGATTGAGTGTATATACAATACGTACCTAAAATAAATACATAATAAAAATATATAACTAAAGTGGATACTATAATATATATGATAAATTAATAAATATGTGATATATAAGATAATTATATAAATACACAAATAAATAAATCCAACCAGACGGGAGGCCCTCGGCAGGGGAGACCAAACGGCCGAGGGTTAGGGCGAAAGGGAGAGAAGCCTGCGGGCAATTCGGGCAGTGTCGAGAAGCACCACTTTCTGCATTTGCGCTCGGAGCACACCGTCCTGGAGTCCCAGTCGCCTCAGATGTCCGGAGAGGCTGACCGGGAGTAACCCGTTCGCAGAAACGACTATCGGGATGATTTCAGTCGACAAACCTCCCCACATCGGTCACCTCGTGCGCCGGGTCCAGATATTTCCTCTTTTTCTCTGTTTCGGCGTTCACGAGGTTCTCATCATATGGGATGGTTATGTCGAACAAAAACACCCCGGTCCAACAACACGATTTCAGGCTTATTCGCGAGAATAGTCCTGTCCGTGATGATGGACCGGTCCCAGTAGAGCCTGGCGCGGTTATTTTCGAGCACGGCTTCCGGCATGTACTTGTAATACGGCGGTCTAACATCCAGAAACACATATTTCAGAGCGAGCTCCTGATGGAGAATCCTGGCTACTAGGTTGTGCCTGTGCAGATACTCAGTGTTAGAAAGCGCCGAACAACCGGAGATGACATACCTAAGTGACTTACCGGGACGGCGACATGCTCGACAAATGTCGAGGGTGCCGTCCTTTAGGATGTATCTCATATATTTGTTGGTCTTAAGAACCAGTTTAGTTTATTATTATTAAAAGCTCTCAACATCTCACAGTCACTATCTTTTTGGAAGATTGCTAAAAGACTAATAACTTTTCTTTTCTACAGATAAAATAAATCGAAATTGAGTGCTACTGTATGTGCTAGCAGTTTTTGTATTTTTTTGTAATGTATGTATTGATTGCCTGCGCATATTTTTTATCATATAAGAGAAATAAGGGTTAAAATATTTATATAGAAAATGAAAAGTGTTAAAGTTTTTGACATCTAAATTTATAAGTTATATTATCCACTCCCCTGCAAGGTAGCTAAGCATATATACACCTCCGGTTTTTTCTGTCGTAATGCGGTTTTAAACAATTTACGCAAAACCAAAAATCATTGCATCTTTTGGTGACAGCTGTGTGAAAATCAATGTGTTATTTTACCAGCTTATCCAGTTCAAACAAACAGAGGAGGCGATGGAATGTGGGGTTGGCACAGTATGACCGTAGTCCATATCGTGACGTCTGCTTGACGCCAACCCTTTCTTGGGAATATTTGGTTGTACTTCAGTCTTATTGTACCAGTGTGACTAGAACAATTCCGTTGCTATGATAGTGAAATGTCGGAAGGACCATTATTGGCATTCTGTTCCTCTTCCATCTTCATGGAATTCCGCCAGAATCTCTCCCATGTCGTATTACATCACTTTACTCTCGTTGTTTTCGAACCAATCGAATTCAGGATGAGAAGGCCGCATGCGGTAAACATCCAAATATTAGCCATAGCATTTACATCACCTTGCAAACTATTTTCTTAGTCTGTAGCAAGCAGTCTGTAGTCTTTGTCAATAAATGAGTGATTTGATCATACGTAACGCACAGCGCCGTTAGAAGCTAATTATGTAATTCATTATATATAAACAAATCGCTAAATGGGTTACGATGTTAAAGGGTGATTTATTTTGGGCATTGTACGTTAACAATTAATAATATTTCGCTATTGCTTATTACTTCATCTTTGGAGGTCACCGGCCCCGGGCGTGAGGCACACGACCCCGGCACGACGCCTTGAGACCAGCTTTTTGCACCGGACAATTGTCCTATCGTCAAAAAAACTAAGATACGCTTTCATTTATAACTATAATAATTGTACTATTTCGTTTTATTTGCCATGTGGCAATAAATGTCTAAATATTAATCATCAAATATAAATTTCTTATGTTACTATGCGTCAAATATACTTTTCGATGTTTTAAAGATAGCCTATGTTTTTCTGTAGTATACCTATTATTGTGTTTACCTACCTTACTAACCAAGAAAAGAAAAAGGTTATGCTATAGCACAGTATGTAGGCTTAAAATAGATATGATCGAACATGTGGTCAAGCAACGGTGATGACAGAGACAATCTGTTTGGCACTCCTACCTTTACAGGTCAGCGTATTACATTTTATATGTTTGTTGTACTACGAGTACAACATTTTGCTCTTGTTGTCACTTCGCTCCGTATCAAAAAATACTATTTAAGAGTATCACAATCCTAAAGAAATGGAATTTATTGATAGCGATATTTTATCGGTTACGCCATAACTGTGCTGGAGGTAATCGCTATTCGTTATTCCAAGAGCTTTTAACATCCAGCACAGTTTTTTTCTATATCCGGTCAAGGCTTTAACCAAGACAATTGATCGGTTACGCATTTACTTAAGAATATTATAGTTCTTTAAAAAAGATGTAATCAATATTTAAAATAATTCAAGTCACTTTAACTCGTTTAGATTTACATTAGCAAGGTCCTGGTATCGTACTTTTGTATTCCATCCTTAAATCTATTTATTTTTATATTTCGTAACTCTTCGGAAATAATTCATAATATTCATATTCAATGTCTTTCTATACATTAATCGATCTCCTCGATGTTAGGTTGTAGAGGTCATTCTCTGCCAAAATACCCTTTTGAAAGCCAAATGGCAAAATACCCTTAAGAATCGGTGTATTCGGTATTTAGTGCAAATGTTGGACAACCAAGGATCATCAAAGACTTGTCCTTACCGCTCTCATCCCGCAGACTCTCGCAAACTTGACCAGGCTGTTAGTCCGTCTTGTAGCCACAAGTAGGCCTGCAGGCCTACTAACGTTGTGACGTCCTGTACGCGGCCATGTCAGCCGGTAGATTTTTATTTTAATATTATTTACATATATTACCCAAAAAATGCGACATTTAAAAGTTCACGACTAACACTGTCAAATGATCATGAATAGCTAGCTGATTAAATCATCTCGTATTTGTTAAAGCGGACCTGGGCGATCTTTGAGCAAACCGGTCGCGTGGCATTTGATATCAAACTGAAACATTGCCAACCGCCGTACCTTAATCAGGTGACCCAACTGTCTCATTAATAAAACCTCGTTCCTAAAGATGTTCCTATTATCATTCTGGTATTTCCTTATCAATGAGATCATTGAGTTATTTAGAAAAAAATATCTATATAATTTTCAAGGTCTTGCATAACTGGTATAATACACGATAATAATAAAACAGTCTATATCTTCTGGATCAATGACTTTCTAAAGGCGATAAAATAATTGTAGCAATTCAAACAAACATAGGATATAGATAGTATATACATTTTTCTGTAGCATAAGAGGGCAAACGAGCCTGACATAAGTGATTACCGAAGCCCATGAACAACTGCAAAACCAGATGAACTGGACATGTGTTGCCAGCCTTTAAGAAATGAGTCCTCTTGAAGGATCCTAAGTCGTATTGGTTTGGAAATATCACTGAAATATGTTATAATACTGATATCGATCGTGCTTATCATGCTATGCTTAATGCTGTGAAATGCCAAACAATCAACAATTTGATTGAGAAGTGATAATTTGTCTGTAACATCAGTACAAAGAAATAACAAACAAATACACATTATTACTAAAGTTTCGTAACGAATAACCTTTGATCATATTTCGTCACAAGACCACCAGGTGACCAAAATCTCGACGATTCTTCTTCGTCACAATAGACTTGATATTTCGCGATATCGCGAACCGTCTCATAAATTAGATACATGACATTTCGTATGAGAATCTTGACCTTATGACTTTTTGTAAGGCGTTTCATTAAAATAATGGAATACTATTATTACCATACAAGATGTATTATTATCGTGTAATCGTCTCTGACGTGTGTCAATGCTCGCTAATAGCAACTGTCAACGGGTACTAGGGTTTGATTGTTGCTTCTAAACTCTTACTTTGCCACTAGATATCTAGATTTGTAGTAAATGTTGTTTAAATTTTCAAGGAACCAAGATCTGAAACATGCCCTCGGTGTTTTGATATTTCTTATATTTATGTTTATTTTTGAAATATCATTGACGAGTCATATTTAAGTATAAACAACTAGTGAATCGCCCCGGCGTCGCCTGACAGCATTAATTATGTTGATCCGATCGCCACCAAACTTACAACACCCACTAGTCCGGAAAATTTAATCGAAATCGGTAGAGCAGTTACACAAATCGCTTTATGCATAAAATATTGTGTTTTCTCCCTCACGGACACAAGACATTATTTAGATGGATTCATTTAGTGACATGAAAATACAATTATACTTAATTGTGTAGCGCAGGGCACACTTTTGCTGGACCGGTAAAGTCATAAAGATGAATGAAATTTGCTGCTGAAAAGCTTAATGGGCTATCGAAAATTTTAATTATATTTATTAGTTTCTTTAGTTAATCATATAAACCGGCAGCAGTAGATAAGAATCAAGAGTGAAATGGATAAGAATCAAGAGTGAAATGGATAAGAATCAAGGACGGGTTACTTTTAGAAAAAATCGTAACATCAAAGACAATAAAGACATAATTTTTTTTAAAAAAATCAAGGAGAATGCGAGCTGTGCATTGTGAATATTGACAAAAATAAATGTGCAGTCATATTTCTATAATCCGCACACGTGATAGAAGTGAAAATTGCTATGAAATAATTCATAGCAATTTTCACTTCTATCACGTGTGCGGAGCGGCAGGCTTATTTTGGGAATAGGGAAAAACAGGAGTAGAGAAAAATTTCGGCTAAATTTCTACTAAAAAAATGTTTCGATAATACCCAATAAACGCCTTTCCAATAAATTCCATATAATTTTGTCAAATTATCATTTTGTCAGTCACATCCTAGTCATCTTTCCAGCCATCACATCAACCTAATTTACAAATTGCTTCACTTGTTACTTGTTATTACATCAAATTGCGATATGGTAGATAAAATGAAATCCAACAATTTGCTTCATGTTTGGCCTTTTTATAGTTACATAATGGTCAATGGAAATCCATTGAACAAATCCGGTAGCCGGCTATCTTTTAACATAATGTATATTACGACCTGACTAAAATCATTAAGCAAACATTCGATTGTGAATATCTGTTTTATTTAAATAATAAAAACTCGTCTGTGTGTAAAATGTATCTTGTCACTAACTCGATTTTTAAATCGACTAGACATCGAAAAAATCGAACAAACAAATATTTGTACTATATGTATATTTTAAAGAATAGGATTGACCCGGATGTATGTGACTAGTTGCAAAACGTTTTCTGCACGGTGCATTAAGTTTTCAAATATTATAAAGAATCACCTAACTCGTAATACAAAATATTTTTTTTTTCTAGTAACACGTAGCTTAAATGTTTAAGAGTCGCTGACGACAAAAATAAGTCTATAGAAATAGACTTTATGCGGCAGAGACAACATTGCATACAATAGTGCTATTTTCGTCAACATCGTGTATATAAAATGATATAGCATACAAAAAAGATAGCACGAGATTGCATGGGCAATATTTTCATTGTGTATTTAAGAATACTCAATGAAAATATTGTTAAAAATTAATTACCTCTACTAGCTGTTGCCAGGGGCTTCGCACTTACGGGTTTATATTTCTCTCTGGATTGATTCCGCGTATAATACACGAGTAGTAAAAATGAGTTAATATGAAATAGTTGTAATTGTCAAAACATAATGCGTAATAATATGCTACCAAATAACATTACCATGGCAACCAATATTGTAATTGGATGAGATTTTTGAAGTGAAACTTCTTACAGCACGGTAGGGAAAAGTTTTGTTACAAGTTATGTTATGCGTTACTCGTTACACAATTTCTTATTGTATTTAGTTTTGATGTTATTGTTAAGATAGAAGGGTTTATCTTTGTGGTGATTATTTTTGCCGATCGCCTGCCTAACGCCAACCCTCTTCGGGAATAATAAGCTACTAACTTAACAAAGCATATTACAAAAGAATACAAACATAATTTCTAAAATCGTCTACACACATACGTGTAAATACTGCGTTACCAAATATGCCTGTTACCATTACTAGGGAGAGCCGTGCGTCTCCGATCTACGTGCGTGTGTTATGAATATCTTAATGCACAGTGTGTCTAGCTGATGCTTGCAGAATCTTGAGTGCAAAACTTTTATTTCTTTTTTTAGTTACCACAAGCCATTGATAACAAAAATATATACTGAAACATAAATAGACATAACTGAAATAGGCAAATAATACTGATGCTTTCTTGTAAATGTGTATAATTTTATTTATATATATTATTTATTGAAAATGAAAATTTTGTTTATTGTAGCATTTCCATCCTATTAATATTTTAAATATCACTTTAAAATAATAATGATAGTAATAAATGGTGTTACATATATATAAGATTAATTTAAAATAAAATTTTATACATTTAAGTCAAAGAAGTCTCACTTACTCCACATATAAACATGTTTAATGATGATTTCATGTTTCGTATGATTCCATACAGTGTCATATCATTGTCATAAAGCGTCATGCTATATACCAATGAAACGAATCGCTGAAACCTTGAAAAAATACGCTACTCTTTGTAATTATTTGCAGACGAAATCTCTGAACTCAGCATTATTACATTTTGAAATAACGAAAAGAGTTAATACATGTGAATCCCCTATTAATTAAATGTATAAAATATCCATATTCCTTCAGCTTTCAACGTTTTGATAAATAAAACAGCTTCATACAAGGAAAACATATGCACATAATAATATTCACCCCCATACTAAATAGAAGAAGATAGATAATAAATAAAATTAATTTGACTCGTTTCTTCTACATCCCTGCATCTTCACATACTAGCTCATTGCACTGAATAAATTTCTATTATATTTATACATATGCAACTTATGTGCATACCACGAAGTTAATACGTCTCACTAACAGCATTCCATTAGATCTTAAACATTTTCATTCGTGTTTTACATCCTTGTTTAGTTTACAGCAGTCCTTGTTTAACAAGTTCTTAGAATAAAACATTCACAAACTTCTCAAGGTCCTTTTTTGTCCTTTTTCACACTAAGCTTTAAAATAATTTTAAAAGCCGATTACCTCAGCGTAAAAAATAGTTCAATTCTATAATAAGTGTCCTGATCAGAATCCTAGTAACAATTTTCATATTACTGTGATACAACATTTCATATTTCTGTTCCGGTTACTACTTGAGAAATATAAAAATATTTACCATTAGTAGTAGTTATACAATGGAAAACAAAATTAAACTGGATACTTAAATTAAAGATAGTTAAAACGACAAACGCAAAAAAGCCGCGCGCTCGCGAGACAAGCGCGTGCATTGCTACAAAAGTCGCAGTAGACGTACTCCCTAACCGTGAGAACACACTGCCGTAGACAGTCACATAAAACATATCGTCCTCTCAGTTTTTTTAGAGAAAAACAGAGAGACACTATGTTTTATTTGTAAATAGCTGTATAGGTGGTGTGTGTTTAAGGGTGTACCACCTATACAGCTATTCTGGTAATTCAGCCAATTTCTTTAAAGTTATTCATTAACTCAATTTTCATCTGCTATCTGAAAATGTTAATTGTTATTAAAAAATTATACAAAAGTTCACGCACAATAAAATTATACTTTTTTGTAAAACTACAGAAATATACTGTGGTCATCATGATATACGAAATCCTAATATGTTTTATTTACTTTAAATTTCACTTCCAAAATGACGTTGGAAAGTATGTTAAATATTGCGCATTATGACATTAGTTATTTACGACAGTGTGTAATGATATAACACGACGAGATCAGGCGACCATAACACATCAGGTGTTATGCCCCGTTGCAAAAGTGGGACTAATTTATGTTCTTTGTCTTTACATATTACGTATTCGGAATAGCCGCCAGAAACAAAGAATGCTATGCGATACAAAACACCGTTATGTACACCTACATTTTCTAGAGATAAAAAGTGATACGTGTACTACATATATTACATAATATCAAGTCTTCTAATTAAAAAATAATAATAAATTCTTAAGTCGTTTAAGTTAAGGAAAGTAAACAGTGAAAATGATCGCCATTAGTATTTTAATGAGCATCGTTATTCTCAATCTTGAAATATTTGTTTGTACTGAGGAGCGTGGTCAGGTCATTTCAACAAGGTTATATAAATTATATTATCATCTTAATAAGTGCATAACACTTAAAATCAGTCTACGAATATTCACATTAATCTTCAAAATGTTTTTGAAGATTTAACAGTGGTAACGCAACAACCACATCTGTTGCATGAATGGGCTCTCGACCTGTAAAATACCACGACCTCATAGAAGATAGCGGCGATATAGATAGGCGTGAAGTAGAAGTATTCTGCATATTGTCTGATGAGTGAGCTGCCGGAGACTTAATTGTAGTCCTCGCCCCCTTCTATCTTTTTCTAATAAGTACGGGATAGAAGGACGGACAGGATTTCACTGGGGAGGACAAAGATAGGGGAAGGTAATATCCGTTTTTCCTTTTTATCCTCTCCTCTGTGAATTTAAAGGTAAGCAACGCATCTGCCACTCATTAGATCGTTACAGATGCCTATGGGCATCGGTGACCTAATATGGTCAACGTTTGCCACCTTATTCCATAAAAAAAATAACGTCAAAAATATCATTACTTTGCTTTTTGCTATATCGTACTTTGCATAGTTACAAACATATGTTTTTACGTCAAATCTTTGCTTTTCTCTACTGTAATATGCATGTATCACACTTGTTAATCTTCATCTTGAATCACTTTGTTTCGTTTCGCGTTTCAGACTGAAAGATCGAAGTGTAAGTCAGCGGAAGCGACTTTGTTTTTTACTATATAATGAGTATATTTTATCAAATTATTCAAAATATTAAAATGAAACTGGTAAACAAAACCAGAATTAAATAACTTACTTGATTGTAGCCGACATTACGGCCGACGCAACAAGTAACGCATAGAATTTAAAGCAGCCGCCATCACAATTAAGTTACGTAGCGTCTGACTGTTAAAATACATTTAATTTGAAAACAGAATACCAATCTAAAATTATATATATCTAAAATCTTACTTCTTATCTTACTAATCTTATAAATGTGAAAGTTTGTATGAATGTTTGTTACTCTTTCACACCGAAACGACTAAACGGATCTGGATGAAATTTGGTACTGAGATAGATTAGATAGTCTGGAATAGAACATAGGCTACTTATTATCCCGGTAAAATGTACAGTTCTCGTGGGATATATTTGATTTTGTTTTACACAGATGTTTATATGTATCTAGAAATATCGATACCTTACGTAACGAAATTTAATTTAAAATAATAATTTTTTTTGAGAAACTCATAAATTTTCGCACATCATAAAAATATATACTTAATTTTTAAAATCCCCGTTTTAAAATACACTCTCTGTACTGGATTCTACTAACGTATTTACTTCGTGCTGGCTAAGAACTAACAATTTAGTTTTCAGGTTACGACACTGTACGGCGCTTTTAGCCACCAACTTATGTATATAAATTAAATTAAAGTGTCTGTAATCTTAAAATAAAATTTTGCGATGTATGGTTAACAGGGACGGATAGAGTACGAAACGAGTATATTAGGGGAAGCGTAAAAGTTGCACCTATGATATATAAATTAAGAAGTGAAAGGCTAGCATTGCATGGGCATGTAGAAGGAAACAATGGGACTCGTAGAGTTTTAGTCCTGAGTATGGAGGGGTATGTGCGCCAACCGCGCAGGTCTCAGAAGAGATGGACGGATTGCGTGAAAGGTAACATAATTAAGAAAGTAGTAACGATTGAAATTACGGATGATAGATCGACTTGGGCGACGAAAACTGGTTGTACCGACCGCATATAAAAACAGGG
The DNA here is from genome assembly GCA_000931545.1 of Papilio glaucus. Taxonomy (NCBI): domain Eukaryota; kingdom Metazoa; phylum Arthropoda; class Insecta; order Lepidoptera; family Papilionidae; genus Papilio; species Papilio glaucus. Next base: position 77,445 of record JWHW01060470.1, read on the forward strand.
CAGGTATAGAGATAAAAACCAATTTTTTAAAGTGTTGTTTGTCTGTTCTATGCTATGCTAAACTCTCTCTGGATTGTGATACTAATTTAATTTGCATATCATTGCACTTGATCTTACATAAAATAGCATTTTATAACTAAGTATATTGAATTACTGTTTATTCAGAAAAATTGTTGATTGGTGGTTCTCTGAGAAGTGAGGATGATAAAATGCAGCACATGTTATATTTTAGTTTATAGAAATACTTTATGACAGTACAGACACACGCAAACATTATTTAAACTCAATAATAGTATTGCGAAAAATAGTATTCGTCTGACACATTTCTATGATATTATCGTTCTTATTTCACACGTTACTGGAAATTAATCAAAACCAAACGATATTTTATTCCTTACTATGTACGATGAGTTATTAGACGAAACTGCCATATGTGAAAATAGTACATTGTTCGGTGTTTTCCAGGTCATGGGCAGCCGGCTGTACTGGTGCTGGTGAGGTGGAGTGAGGTCGCACGACAGACAACATGCGGATGCCACACTCCGACTAGCCGACACGCTCTCACCGCGCTCTAACCCTTAGATTGAGGTACTATCCCATTATTATGTACAAGCTACATCTCTACTAGTTTCCCCTTCCCATCGATTTCTGATAAGGATTTCTAATAAGGAAATTATTTTTTTTCTGTTTCTCTCTGTTAATTAAAGGTAGACAACGTATAAGTAAGTCATTAGCTTTTTTCCGATGGCTGTGGGTGGCGGTGGCTTGAAATCGTGGGGGCCGCTTGGTCGCTTGTCACCTACTCAATTGAAATTAATAATTTAAACACAAAACATACTTTTACTATAATACAAATTTTCTAGGATATTTAGAAACAGTACACATTATGTCAGGTCTGTAACTACATGTGTGGCGTAATTATCCATTAGTTTGAAAAAAAAAAACAAATCTGCTTACAACGAATTTATCTTAGTATAATTACTAACAAAATTAACTAGAGAAATTAAATTTAAAATGATTTTACCAAACAGCCCAAAACATCGAGAAATGGAAATTCTTTAGTATAAAATGGATGAAAATCAATGCTGAAATTTTCGTGGCTGCTTATAGAAAATACTAAAGTTTGTTAAAAATCCGTGAAGTTGAAGTGAAGTTTGTTAAAAAATTAATGCATTCGTGTGATTAGAGAAAATTTGGAACGTCATCGAAAATGAAACTAGTTCTGTAACCGCGTAAAATTCGTCCCTATTCAATTAGTAGAAACTCACACAATTTTGTGTCAAGGCTGTTTAAATAAATTGATATTTCAGAAGAGTTTGACGTTGTACTTAACCCTTGTCACTGCAAACACAATATAATTCAAATTTTTGATTGTGAGTATATACATACGTATGATTTACTACTGCTTTAAAACAAGCCTGATCTCTGGTAATATTTTTTCTGTGTGTGTATATATGAATGAACTCCTAAAATGGCTAGACCGATTTTAGTTTCTTTTATTGGCTCCCAGGACGATTTAGATTCACAACTGGATCCGACAGGTGGCACTGTCACCGAGTTCCGGTTTACGTGAACTCGATAATAGCAAGTAACTTAACGGTCATGCTAGACAACGTCTGATGGGTCGGCTAGTTACCCACTTGCACATATATTTTCTCTTATAAAAACTCTATATTGACTGGACGGGAAAATAACTGACGTTGAAATATAAAGTAAATAAAAATGCCGTAAAATGAAATTAAATAATTCATTATTTAATTATTAGCGCAAGCCACGAGTTATATATTTAAACATAAAAGTAACAAAAGCTTTTGTCACACATCAACGATCGATCTGACGGAACATAATATATTGATGTCAAAGAAGATTCTTCTTCACAACAACAAGATCAAAAAGTAAAGGTCACTGTCGCTCTCTCAATTCCACATGGATTAAAAATACGTTACACAATGTGAAATAAACGTACTCCTTTTCTGTAGTACCTACAATGACTATTCTTCTATTATAATTAATGACTACTACTGTAAAGGTCACTGTAAAACTCTATTGCAATAAACATCTTATTGTGATAATCTTCTAGTTGAAATACAATTTGCTATTTGTCGATATAAGAAATCTATTATGCAACTACAAACAAATATTGTAGATGTAATGCCTTTGTGAGTAATTATTTATCAGGGATATGTGAAAGTTGATCTCCAAAATAGTATAATAATTGAAATATGTAATTAACATACATATCTTTTGCAGGATCTTATTATATAAACTATCGTACAGCACAATTTTTCAACTTTGACTCAAAGAACTTTAGACCAAATCGAAACCATGCCACTACACCATTGCTTGAAAATAGATATAATTAGAAGAACTCTTGGAATGAAAACTGATAACTTATCACCATTTAACAAATAATATTTTGGTTAAGCACAGCTTTATAAAATGTAAAAATTTGTATGATTTAAAAATGTAAATTCGTAATTTATACAAGTATATACAAGGCGATCTGTGTAAGTTTGTATGTGTGTTGCCTATATACTCCGAAACGGCAGGATCGATTTCAATGACATTTTCAGGAAATCTTCAGGGTGATCCTGCGAGGGGTTTCGTAGCGATCGAATCAACATAATTAGATCCGAGCGAAGCCAGGGCGGATCACTAGTTTAGTTTAACATCGGCGTGAAAATTCGTATTGTACCAATAAGCGCTTATACGTCTTCTTCGTCTAGTACTTTTTACTTTTCTTAGCTTTAATTAATTCTTCATAAAGATGGTATATAATAAATCTAATGGTCGTACAAATATTGCAAGTGATTGCGATATTATCGAACCTCATCAATCATTTGTACCGCAACGAATACCCACTAATGATACGACTAATGATTATATTCGGATTTAACATTCAAAGTAATTTTGACTGTACGACTTCAGTAACAACGCTACAATATTGAAATAACAGTACCACCTGAATGTATAGCGCGATCGTCGATTCGCTTTGCTCCATTGACCAACAACGAAATGCAGTTGGAACTCAAAGACATTGTGTGCAGACCATCAATCAACAATCTAAATATAGACTACGATCTTTATTGTTGCACAGTTCACTATTATAGACATTCAAGAAAACCAGAAATCTATTCCTTATTCGATTAAAATGTCCGGAGATATAATAACTTTTCCATACAATTAGGCCTTTAAAAACCTAGTATAAAATCATATGTTATAATACTTATAAATAAATAAATATACGTCACGACGTAATCCAGAGGGTTGGGCAGAGATCATGGATTTACATTTGACGCGATTCTAGCACACGTCTCTCGCTTCTTCTACATCCAAATATCTACGTGTACATACTTAAAATATTATGGTGATAAAGAAAAACAATTTACGTTATTATAATCCGGCGATTTCATTTCATATTATGAGTCGTGATTAAACACAATTATTGTCTTTGTTAAGTTCAGCCATGTCTGCTGAAATTTCTATAATATTATGGCGTTTATAAAGGAAAGATTGTGATTCTCTAGATATTTCGAAATTGAATAAAACCTACTATTCGCTTGTATACAACAAATTTATTGAAAATTGCATTAAATTGTAAAATAATTGATTATTAAAGAAAACTCTTAAAACGTATCAAGGTCATTTATTTAGTCTTGTCTACCGCTCACTAATGCTCACTACAAGCGAATCAATTTGGAGAAGGGTTTTTTAAATCTTTATAGCTTACGAATTCGATGACTTTTTATTACCTAATATGGCAAATAAAATCCTTGCATAAATTATTTTTCGTATTTCTACAAATTACATTAATTACACAATTCATCATCTCCCTCCCTGCTTTATTGCACTATGACCGTTGTCCATTTTGTAAAATTATATAAAATTAATATACGCTCACGCCCGTAACCCAGAGGGCTAGGCAGAGATCATGGATTTCCATTTGGCGCGATCCTGACTCACCTCTCTCGCTTCTTCTACATGCATACATTTACGCATACAAGGTCGTCAGTTACCGGTACTCCTTATATCCAACAATAGATAATACTCAACCTATCAAAAGTTGGTGTCATCTTTTTTCATTAATTATTCACATATTTTTTTACGTTTTTATGGACAAAACACCCATTTAGATAAATTCAAAGTAAAAATCGAACCTAAATACAAAATTTCATGAAAATCGTTGGAGCCGTTTACGAGATTCAGATTATAAAAAGATATATACAAGAATTGCTCGTTTAAATATATTAAATTATGTATTGTTATTAGGCACATGCGCTTTGATTGGCTATCGCGCAACAGTTATCTGAGGGACATTCACTGTCGCTATGCGTTATAACTGTTCATACGATACATCGGTCACAATTATAAGGTTTACTTACCCACTTACGTAGAAAGCTTGCCGTTCCTTTATTTGTAGTTATGCCGGCCCTTTTTTACTGCTCTGTCACATTTAACCTTCTGTGAAATTATACGAAAATAATTATCCATTACCTTAAATTTTAAATTAAAGAACAGTGTACATCACTCATACTTGTAAAGTGAATAAATATTTGAATAATATGCTATATCGAAATTGAATTAATTCGATGAAATTAATCAGATGTTGAAGAGCTTTTTATATTCGTTAATGCAATTTGAAACAAATGCTGTAGCATATAACATTTATCTTATTACATATTATATGCTACAACACTATTCATATTATGGTAAAAGGAAAGGTTTGCATTTTTGTATGTTTGTAACGAATCAAATCAAAAACTACTGGACTGATTTTAAAAATGTAACATAAGCTACACTTATTACTTAAAAAAATAAGGGGAAATTACAAAAAAAAATAGCTAGGAAAACCAGAAACTAATGCGTGAGAATTTGTTACACAGACACATTAGTCTTATAATAACCGTGTTATTAAGGTAGTCTAAAAAACGTTATAGATTCTAATATAATATTTTGTGTAAACAATGACAATTCTCGATAATCGGATTAAACTCGATGCGATACTTGTGACTTGAGAAGCTGATATTTTTGTATCAACGGCTGATTAACCTTGGTATGTTAACTTTTATAATTACTATTATTAGATTTAGCAATTTTGTTTTGAAAAGCTCGTTGAACTCGTTAACAGACTTTTGCCTTGTTTGGCACTGTTATCGAGATCTATCTACAGATTCTTAATATTTTTCAATAAAAATAATTTTTTATATTTTTTTTATATTTCTCATCCAAAATAAACATGCAACTACTATAACGTCCTCACAAACTTCTTTTATGTTTATTTTAAGGATTCTTCATGGTTTAATGATATGATATACATATTACGAAGTTTATCTATTGTATTTGGTTTGTGACTACTGGACGTTTGACGGGGTGTACTATTTGATTATACTATATGATATGTTCTTATAAATTTATTTTACGTTACCTATTATAAATTTTTTGTTAGGTATAATAATAATTGTGAAACTCTTTCCAAATAATCGTATCCTTAAGATTTCAAAGAATTTTAATGTGTGTAATAAAATTCATTCGTGCACATTATGAAGGTTTTATCTAAAGGTCTGCTGTAGCGATGCGGCGGCGGCGCAGAGACGGCTGGGAAGTGTAACGAAATGTCAAGGACGGAGTTGTATCAATCGTTGAAAGCCTCACGTAGCATACGGATAAATTATGTTTAAACACACATATTGATCCATTGATCATTCTTGTAACCGTATAATTTTAAAAATATCTTACTTGGCAACCCTCAATATCCATATTCAGTTACAACGGACATGATATGGAACAACATGCACATTCATATTCATCGCACTTGAATACCAAAACAAATAATGGCCAAGGAAGAAGATAAGTTAAGATTAATAAAGCTACGATCCGGACAACCGTTTTAAAATGAGTATTTTGACACTAAATAGTGGTTATAAACCTTATAAATAATAATCACAATAACGCTAAACCTGTATTGATTTTGCACTACCCTACAATTCTGGTTTTAGCCCCTTGATTTTAGGTTCAAATTTTTCTTCTTCTTCCTGCCCTTTTCCCACTTTTTTATGTGCAGTAGGCACAGTACGACCGTACCATACTTTTTGGTTTAGGCTATAGTATTTTTACTGCCGGCCGCCTGCCTGACGCAAACCCTCCTCGGGCATGTATATGCAATATTAGTAGATTATCGAAACATTTTACTAATATTTCTTTTAACCATTCCACACCAAGCTTAAACTTGTTTGGAAATGATTCACAACAACAGTCGCTATCTAATCTAATAATCTAAACAGTCGCTAGCTAATCGCGGATTCGAACCTATTGGCGATATTTTAGGTCCAAATTATTATTATTTTTTTATTTATAAGATTTAATGCACGGTTAAAAATTCTAAAATTCTTTTTATCGCCTACTGCAGGGCCAATGTCATACAATAAATTAGCAATGATGAGTCAAACACTTGCTTTTTTGCAAGCAGTTAAACTTCAAATGTGATGTTAATTACTTTTAATCGTAATGTACTTTGTTATTCACTACCTGTATTACTAGCTTCATAAAGCGGTAGTCGACGAAAAAAATTAACGCTTAGAAATCGTGAATTAGTATTAGCAAAACAAAAACGAACGTTTTTATAGCTAATTCCGGCCATTACGATGAAAGTAAAAGTTTCTTTGACTTGCATAAGTAGACCTAGTTTGGCGAACAAAGACGAGATTGTAATACTGTAAGAAAATTAAGTTTAAGGGCTTTAACAATTCGTTAAGTCAAACAAGTCTTTACAGAGAGACCCATACTTTGTAATTAAATGTCGCAAAATACTAGCTTGCTGAATTACACAGTCTAACGCTGTACGAAGTGTCGTAATAAGAATATTACGAAAAGACAAAATGCAATTTACAAATGCAGACACAAAATAGGCGCCTCTAAGACGCTAGGCTCGAAAACTCTGCAGACTGTGTAAGTGGATAAGGCGATCAATCACTAGTTTGTTTAGTAAGAACGCGATGTTATAAGAACCGTAAATGCGAATTCTACGTGAATACAAATTTTGATACAGTTTTACGTAATTGAAGCATTCCATGTAAACGAGTGTCGAGTAAAAGCGGGTTGAATGCGTTCCGACGTTGCGCAAGATTGCGCCGCGGCCGTCACGCGTCGCCCGCCCACTTGCACTATGCAATTCTCTATGGTGTACTTACAATTCGGATCAAAACATACAGTGACTTCATTTGTTAACTAATTATGGATCAGATATGTCTACAATTGGGTTTTGAGAGCTACAGTCGTCTAAGTCCTCTTTTTACCTGATCTTTGCAATGTCGATGCCTACGTCTGGCGCCGGGAGCAATGTTAATACATTAACACATTCCGGTTAGTGCGCATAGTCTGATTAAAATAGATATATGTATAATATGTTTGCTCTTGAAAATATATCTTCTTACTAGTGAACCGCCCCCGCTTCGCATGGGTAGCACTCTGACACATCTGAACATTTCCAGGATTCCTTCATTTTAATTAGCTGTATTAATTTTATTATTATACTGTATTATTATAAGTAATCGCTGTAAGTTTTCCTAATAAAATAAAATAAAATATTTATATGGATAAGTATATATCTTATTTAATGTAATATAAATTTTCTTAGTAAAGTTTTCTTTAGATTTCTCGTAATTTTCAGCTTTAAAAACGATATGCTTTAATTTTACTAGTAGCTTCGTCTTATTTCCATAAAATGTATTAGCATTGTAGTGTGTCCCTTCTAAAGCGACAGAGATCAGACCCTAAATAAATCTTATTAAGATATTATGTTTGCGCTGTTAGTGTCCTTTAAATGATAGATAAATCATTTTTTGTTATTTAAAATCGGACCCCACCCTGATAATATAATATTATGATTTCAATGCTACCAAAAGCTCACAATCATGTATATATTTATATTTTACCCTTGATATTTCATCAAGGAAAATGCTACGTAGAGGACGTTCCAACCGATCTACATATCTTTATCAAAAACAAGTCATAAAACTAGATTATTAATGTTACATATATATACGATATCCGTTATCATATGTCAATCAAAAAGCAAGCTTTACGATCGTGTTAACTGGAGATAAATAGATCTTCTAAGGTTTTAGACACTCTTAAATGAAATATTTTATTTTGAACAATTTAGATTTTATATGATAAGAAAACAAGTAAGATCATGCTAATAATTCGTTATATGATGAAAATACCTCATGAAAGAAATAGATCTCAAACTGCTGAACACTACCGAATGTTGATTTAATATACATCGGAAGTGATACCTTTCTCCGTTGAACAGGAAGCCGACATACTGTTTGTGTGTTTTGCATCCTCGTACTAGGTGCGCCATATTATACTTTCAGTAGGTCGTCAATCAGGTCGATATAAGATAGCTTATGGTGTCCTGGTGCTATTATGTTAATTATTATTTATTACGAAAAAAATCGGATTATCCTTTTCTTGTCTAAATACTATCAATTGATTGATACCATTTTAAGAATAAGGGATCGTTATAGATGTTGTCCGTTTTAATCTTGCCTCTGTCAAAATATTCACGCGTATAATTTGATCTTATGATTGAGTAAATAATTATTGAATTATACGCGGCTAAGAAGTTAAAAATCGTATAATTTTGTTCCTGTTACAAGTTTTTACAAGTTTAAAGATAATTTAAGGTTTGTAGAGAATCAATTACCATAACGGTACGACTAATAATCATATACACAGTGCATAGTAACTTCTTTCTACGTCGAATTACTATGCGAGTACATTACCTACAAACGCCTTAGAGATAAGAATATCTAGTAGAAAACGTAATTAATGTCCTTGGCATGCGACAACAATGATCTGTTGGTAATGCACAGTCGCACGTACCGAAGACATCGCACGCCCACTGGCCAACTAATTTAGCATCCTGGAGATGAATCACTGTAATACACAAAACTATCTGCATACGTGAGAGAAGCGGCGTACGTAATGTTTATCAGCATTACAACATCCATGGCAATAGCCCAAAGAGAATAACGTAACAAATACACTGTCAAAATTAAAATAATATCAAAAATGTTTTCTTGTTTTCAATAAGTTTCCTACTAGAGTCCCGCAACCTTATCTATCGGTAGACTGGGCATATTATCTTATTAGGTTTATATTTTTATAAACCGTTACAATGGCGACTGGCTTCACAATCTGTCATGTTGGCCAAAATATTTACTTAATTTAAATTACCTTTACCTTTTCCATTAGGTTTCACGGTCATAGGTTTATTTCTATTGACTTGTACATTGTATATTTAGTAGCATAATATTGCTTGAGTTTTTTGTGATTTTTCGACTCAAATATATTTTTACACGTGTTTTTTACATTATACTAAATACATGTAACCTCACGCTGTGTTTGCTTTGATGTTTGGATGTTCGTTTTAGTTTAAATATATGTTTTCCTCCTGTTTTATAAACCAGTGAATGTACCGTCTAAATAGATGACAAAAGGACACAAGACTCGTTAAAATAATGTAGTCAAGTACCTAAAACTTTGTATTTGTATCGCCCGTATATTTTCATTTCATTTTTTATACTATACTAATTGTGCCCCGCGATTTCACCCGCCGTGAAATTTAATTCTGTGGCCGGACATTTTACTTTTACTGTAATTACAGTTAGAGCCCTGTTTAACTAATTGCAACTAATATATTTCACAAATTTTAAACCAGATTTTAATTACTCCAGAAGGATGTAAGCCAATGTATGGGACATTGGCTCACACCCTTCTTGAGTAATTAACACGTTGAATGTGATTAACGATAACTATACAAAGTTGTTTAAAATACCAGAGGTCATATATTTTTTGCATTAACATTTATTGATATCATATAATTTTTAAGAGAACCCGAACAATGGTGATATGACATTGTAAAAGACGGGCAGATTACAGTACTAGTTGCTTTCTCCATTGTTCTCTACTCTAGAAGTGATCACATTGTCACTAGGAATGTTAGACACGCCCAGCACAGTTTGTACATAAACTACGTCGCAAACACTGGATCGAGCGACGACGAACTTGTTCAACAACGCTGTAACAATTTCAATCTCACCCTGACTTTGACCGGACAATGCAATGCCATTTTAGTGGCTTGCTCTGTAACAAAGCGCAGATATTAATACTCAATGTCGTCGTGCTCTAACTTTAATTGTATTATATAGAGATCTAAATAACCGGTTGCATTAATGATGATCTCGTACCTCAATTTCCTAAAATAATATTATTTTTCATATTCAACTATCAAGCATCATCATCATCAGCTGACAAACGTGGAACTTTGCCAAGAATTACCATAAAATCGTTCCTTACCTATCAAGCAGCGTCAAATTTATGGAAGTCCATAAAAGGACGTATCCAAATCCAGAGAGAGATTGGCTAGAACAGACAGACAAACAACAACTTTATAAATTGGTTTTTGTCCCTACTCCTGTCCTGTTCCCACTTTATATGCGGTCGGTACAACCGGTTTTCGTCGCCCAAGTTGATCTATCATCCTTAATTTCAATAGTCACTCCCTTATTATTCATGTCACCATTCACGCAATCCGTCCATCTCTTCTTAGGCCTGCGCCTACTGACATTACCCCTCCATACTCAGGACTAAAACTCTACTTGTTGTCCCATTGTTTCCTCCTCATAACATGCCCATACAATACTTACCTATCAATTCATAATTTGTCTATCATACGTGCTACTTTTACGCTTCCCATAGTATATTCGTTTCGTACCCTATCCGTTCGTGTTAACCATACATCACATTTTCCATATACATAAGTTTCATAAATCGTCATATGCGTTTAGAATATAAATTTTATTTTGACATTACAAACAGACACTATAATTTAATTTATCAGTATACATTAGATGCTCGCTGAAAGCGCCGTATAGGGGCAGAACCTGAGGACTAAATTCTTACTTCTTAGCCAGAACGAACGAACTACGTTTATATAATCTAGTAAAGAGCGTCTACTTTAAGTCAGGGATTTTTAAAATATTCTTCACTATATTTTATTTGTTGTATGTAAATCAACATTGTGAGTTGCTCCAAATTTTGTTTTTGTTTTAAATTAAATAAATCGTAAGGTATCGATCTATCGATATTTATAGATACGTATGTGAATATATGCATCTCTGAAAAACAAATTCAAGTATATCCCACTGGAACCGTACATTTTTCCGGGATAGAGATCCTTTAAATTCTAGACTGTAATCTATCTCTGTGCCAAATTTCATCCAGGTCCGTTCAGCCGTTTCGGCGTGAAAGAGTAACAAACGTTCATCCATCTATGTAAACTTTCGCATTTATAATATTAGTAAGATAGTTAGGATTTAATGTATAGTTTCATAACAGAAGTTTTCTAACGATAATTTCGCCAAGATTCTCCGACCGACCTAAATCAGTTCATAGATCATGCAGTCTTTCAAAACGCAACCGACACACAACACTACATTATTTTATCATCAAGATGCAACCGTTCATTAAATACCGTCGGATAGAGTTACTAGAGGCTACTAAATACTGTATGAAATCGCTTCACCTAATTACGAAATGGTAATTATTATGGAAATACTTCGCTTCGAATAGTTAATAATAGCTTAGTGTCCGATGAAGTGATTTGATCCATTATTTTATGGAAATAGGAGCATAACGTATGTCAGAGATTTTGTTATAAAGATACGACGATAACACAACATAAACTGACTCTGACTGATGACTCTTGAAAAAAAGCTTCGTAGGTCCCAAATGTGACATCGCGACTTCAGTAGGTTTCAAAGATTTGATCCTTTCGAAAATATATTGCAAAGCGAAGGCCATTTAAATTGAACGTTGAAAGGAACACAAGGAAGTGCCGGATATGAAACAATTTGGTAAAAACAAATGAAGAACACACGGCCACCAAAGGAAGGCCATGGGAATCTTGATGCCAAGGCACTGATGCCAGCATAGCGCCTCGGAACGACAATATAATTTTTAATTAACACCTACAATTTTCAAACATTGTTATTATCCAACGTGCAAAGGTCGTTTTCACGATTGAGCGCGATGCACCGGACACAAGATCGGATAGTTAACTATGAAGGATTCTTACATCGATATCCTCTAATTTAAATTATTTTATCAATAATAACCCGTAATTGAATTAATTTATACGTGTTTGTATATTCATAGTTTTTGTATTTTAAATAGGATCCATTTTAATTGAGTTTTAAACGATTTGCATGAAGACTTGATCATTTTCCCAGTAACTTTTTTGTTGTTTTGAATAGTACTCACATATCCATTTCTTTTAAATAATTCGCATTCCATTTTAACGAAATTATGTTACAATATTACGTTATTATTTTCCAACGAAACAATATAAATTACCGAAAACAATTCCCATTTAAAATATGAAAAAGAAATGTGCAGATAAATAAGTTAATTGTTATAACGCAGTATACGCTGTATCTATATTAAAATCACAATCTGAATTATAATCCTATTCACTTACTGCGCCATCGGCGGTACTTCTCTTTCGTTTCCGGTATCAAACGATCCACAATGCTTAACATTTTTATGTAACTATGCTATAACGTTTTATTGTAAAGCATTACATCAGCAGTTTATTAAAACGATTACAGTTTGTGAAATTAAACAGTCAGTAGTCTAGATTTCTTTTATAAATATCTTTTAATGTATGAACCGTATAAATTACACTAAGAAGACAGAGATTTGTGCTTTTTTATATAAAAGAAGGTGGCAAGAAACAAGCAGTTCACCTGATATTAAGTGATATAGCTAAAGACATTTCTAAAACCAATGCATCTAACAACTAGTATTTCTATGCTGGACTTATGGTTTCCACATGCGGTCCTCCGCTTTCTCTATCCAGCAACTTCCTGCCGTCCTCACGAGATCATCAGTCCATCTGGAAGATGGGCACCCCACACTTCTGGTCTTATTTATTTATGTCACCATATTTTAAAAAATGTTTTTTTCATCATTGCATATTATTAAATAATTTACGTTTATACGAAAAATTCTATCATACACTCGCCAAGATATCGTAAGTTGACTGGAAGACGGTCGTGATGTCACTTAGTAATTATTCTATTTAATTCTCAATCATCATTTGTGTGGAAGTGAATGAACAATAAAAAAAACGTTCCATGAACGAAAGAGGAAACGTCGCGGAATGCGACACTGATGGCGCCGGTCGAAGCAGCTATCATAAGACACAGGAATAAGTTATAATAATAAATAAATTAAAATTGTTTTGTAGTATCTAGTCATGTAAGTGAAACTAGCAGCTTTTCAGACATGAGCTATTTTCTAAACACTACAAAATCTAAATAGATTTCCATAATAATATTTGGAAAACCAATTAGCCATATTTATATGTAAAGTAAAATAAAATTAACGTTTATTAGTTTTAATCTGTTGTTATTAAATAATTCACAACTACATAATTAAAAGTTAATAACAGTAGTTGATTTCATGGTCACTATCAAAATCAAAAGGTATTAAATAGTTGATACTTAACTTTGTAAATTTCTGTCCAACATGTTGCAAAACAGAGATATGTCGGAATAACATTATATCATAGAATCATTATTACAATGACATATTTTCATAATAATACAATACCGTTGCATCATCATGATACAGTATGAGTCGATTACTGATACTAATATCAATAACTAATCGTCAGCAACATAGTTCGGTAATTATGTCAGCCTATTTGATAATTAATTGATAGTCTTAAGCTTTAGGATAATTATTTTCTTATCACGAAAATGCCTTTACTCTTAAAGCTACCAATATATTTCTATAACTGTCTCTTCTGAGGACAACCAAGGAAATTATCAGATACACAACTTAATCATCATGTTTCATACTATACCACATCTCTATAAGACTACATCTAGGCGCAATAGATAAAAAAATCTGGTTATTTAAGTAACTTGTTCCATTATAAAAACAGCGTCAAAAAATCGAGCTTTAAGAAGAATGAGCATAAAATCTGTTGTTATTACTACGCAGACTGAAACATATACAAAACGGCGATAGATCAATAGTTATACAAAACTATCCCTCGAGGAGTAGTTACTTTGTATTTCTAGACTAATGTCTAGGTTAGTATGAAAGGATGGCATCAGTTAACTAGTCTAATGACTTGCCGTCTTGTACGACGCCGGAGTAGCTTTGTCAATGTTCCCGTCGATATGTTCGTTCGGCTCTTAGATAATTCTGTATTGACAGCTACTTGGCTTGGTTCATTTATATTTTAAAGATATCCCTTTACTTAAACTGGTCGAATTATAAAAAATGTCATACTGTTACATAAAAAATGTTTTGAGTGTCCTCGCTATATTCTATGCATTGGGCCACACTCTCTGCTCAAGTGGCAAAGGCAAAGTCCTGCCCACGCGTTCCCACTCATTCCCAACGTGCGCGTGCCGCTCGACCTTCATCCCGCATTCTGTCGCCGACTCATCCAGGATACGCACTATTTACTGTTGCACAGGACAATAACCTCGCGTGCACTGTTATGATTACGTAACACGACCGAAACAATGTTAATTAAAAACATTAATACCAATAATAAAGTTCTTGTAAGCTAGTCTGATAGAGAACTTTTGTATTAAATTTTAAATTAAAAAAGGCATTATTTGACCTTTGGGTCGTTACGACATAAAATTCACAAATTGAAAGTACAAAGTGCTTCTAAATAAAGGTTTATAGATACCGGGAGGTTCTTCCGGTTGATATAGATGTATTGACCTGCAATTTAGTAGGCGCGAACACTAAGTAAGTAAATCGCACTAAGTAAAATACATAAGTCTCCAACAATGTAAATACGCAATCGGCCTTAAAATTACTGACAAAAACAAACGGCCCGCTGTGTAAGCTGTGTAAGCTAGCCACACTTTAGTACTGCTATATATAATTACAAGGATCTCAACATAAAAGGAGTATGTCGTAACGAGAACAATCTCGCAATTTCAGATGTGTTCACGAAAAAGCTTTTGCTACCTTAAAGGAATAACAATTGAAGTCGCTAACGGCGTAGGCGAGGGAGACATAATGATAAGCGTAATCGTCTCGTGAATCAGTCACGGCATTACATACATGAATAGCAGTTAAATAATCCTTGTATAGGTCTGATAATATTCAACACACGTGCCGCATAGGCCACCAGTTATTAGCTTAATTATCTTCGGTGAATGGGCGGCGCATTGTTCGTGCTTTTGTTACGGGAGTAGTCCGGCGATATAACATTGTGATGCTCAACCGATGCGGATGATACGTAAGTTATTAATACGCACTTGCTTATAACACTTGATTTCAATAAAACAACACTAGGACTGTTCAACCGTCGCCTGTGACGTTGTCCGAGTTTTGAAAAATTTAAACAAGGAAAACAAAAAAAAACGACTTTGATTCCCGAAAATCCTGAATAACTCTGGAACCACTTATCGAATCGGGATAAAATTTAAACGAGACCAATCTGGAAACAAATACTAATGTTTGCATAAATAATTTTCAAAATCGTTTCATAGATGTCGAAGTTTAGATAACAAAGAAAAATACAAGCGAATTGAGGATCTCCTCCTCTATTAAAATCAGTCAAAAACGATAAGAGTTTAGAAGTTTAAAGTCAGCTTTGCAATTTATGACTCGGAGTTCGATTGCCAGTCAGCTTGTACTGATGACATTAAGTTCATATAATTTTTATGAGCAATTAATCACATTTCGACATAATAAAGGTACCTGTGTACTGGTTGCTTTTGACTTCATTCGCTTATTATTTATTAGTTACACTTTTTATATTCCATACTATAGTATCAATCCTTTTCATGTCCTTAGGTATTTACAGAAATCTTTTCTTATTTTTTTATAGAAGAATGTGGCCAAAGAACAACCGGTTCATTGTTTTTGTCATGTGATCTCTACCCATAGGCATCTGCAACAAGTCAATGACTTGCAGATGCGTTGCCTACCTTTAACGGACAGAGGATAAAGAAAATGGTTATTTCTCCTTCCTATTCATCCCCTCCACCGTAAAGTCCTCTTCCCCTTCCCATACTTTCGTTTTTAGCAAAGGCTGCGAAGGGGAAGAGGACTAGAATTAAGCCTACGGCAACCTCACTCATCGAACGAAACGCAGAGTACTTCTACTTCACGCCTGTTTTCTGTGAGGTCGTGGTATTTCACCGGTCGAGTCGGCCCATTCGTGCAACAAATGTTGTTGTCCCGGGCTCTACCACTCTCATTACTCGCCTACGTCATTAAAAGGAAGAAAGAAACATTTAAAAAATATCAAATGAGTAAAAATTCATATAAGAAAAAGGAAATAATTTTAAAATATGCATGCACACAACTGATCCTATATTGTACAAGTAACACGAGACAAGTGATTGTAAAGTTTTTGCGTCGCGTTATACAATACTTAACATTCGAATGAACACATAAAGGTTAGTGTGTCAAATATTATTAATTTACCTACTAGGCCTCTAAAGCAACGCGAATGGCGTACTAACAGATTTTATTATTAATTAAAAATACACTATGAAAAAGCCGTATTATTCAAAAGAATAGTTCCAGTTAATTGCTAGTTGTCCACAGAAAGGCTAATTCGGAATAATGCGACAGTTAACCTCGATTAATGGCACTTATACTCTAAGAATGTTTGTTACAACAAGCGGATGAAAATAATTTAAACACGCTTACCGTGGGTTTCCACTGGCGTAAAATCGTGTCGCGATACAATGTTTCTCTCTCTAGTTTTCTTAAAAAAAAACTGAGATGACAAAATGTTTTGTGAGAATGTTTTCGGCAGTGGAAACCAACGTTTAGATTAGCTTCACTGGTATGTAAACTTATTTTTCTCACACTTCAAAACTTGACATTGAATTAAAACTTTGGATAGTTTTCAAGAACCGATGACAATACATTTTTCACAATTAAGTTTTTCTATTCCTAGGTACAACAAACTGCTTGCCGAGCGTGGCGATTTAATAAAAAAATACCTACCTTAATGATATGATAGATTTATGACACCCGAAATTATCAATTTAGAAGATAACCTTTCAACGTTAATATTGCACATTTTGTTTCCGTCTGGATGACAATTAATATAGGTATTATAATATAGCATACATACATAGTAACATATACCAATAAAAAATATAATCTATAATATTGATATATGTAAGATAAATTAATGAAAATTATAAATACACAAATAAATAAATCCCAACCAGACGGGTTTCCCTCGGCAGGGGAGACCAGAAGGCCGAGGGTTAGGGGGAAAGTGATAGATACCTGCGGGCAATTGGGGCGTTATTTCTGATTATTTTATTATTTAGATTTATTATTATAATTATAGTATCATTATGTTTTAGATATGGTAGCCAACGACTTATATGATTTATTTAAAACCAAAACATCTTCATAAGTGAGTAAGCCTTAAAACAAGTCTATCAATAAACTTACGTAAACCTTATGGTACATTATGAAATCACTACGAAATCGTACAGCAATAGAAATGAGATCACTTTCGTGAGCGGCTCCCATCAAACATTTTTTTGCTATGTTAATGCAATATCCGCGATATTAAGACGAGTTTGCAAACGTAAAAGTAGGCAGCGACGCTCTAACGATGGCCCATGTTATGCAACGCTCACTAGGACAAGGCTCTTTGATCGATCTTATGTGGACAGAGAAGATTCTCTTAATAGAACTCGTCGATCTGTTTACCTCGACACTACTCCAAGTATCACGCGGATTACTTTAAAATGTAACCTTAAAAAAAACGATTTCATTTTTACTTTGATGTAAACCTGATGACTTAATGCAAACAACTACAGTGCTCATTGGTAAAATTATGTTTATTTGGTTATAAGAAATATCTATTAAGTTTTTCAGTACCCCGATTAAAATGTCTGTAGAAAGTCAAATAGAACAAATGATAAGGGTGAAAATTTGACAGTTGAACGACTGATCTTACGGTCTTTAAACGTCACTGCCTACTTTTTTAAATTTAATATTGCATAGTTTATCTTTACAAAGCTAGAAATTATGTGTGTATGTGTGTGTATGTGTGTGTATGTTTTAAAGTCGATGTCAATTTGTCTATGGTATTACCATAATATCTTACCGTTGAAATACATTTACTTTCCAGTGTGAGTGCGATGCGCGTGCGCCGGTAACACAGTGACCGTCATAACGCCGCCGACTCCCACTCACTGACATAACGGGCCGCGACCGCCGCTCACACCGTTACAATGCGCCTTGTACACTGCATAAAATCATAGTATATTATACTAGCTGGTGACAGCGACTTTATTTACCTAGAATTACTTACAACAACTCTTTTTATTTACTAATTATCTGCATCTGTATCCTATCTATGCATTAGTATTACATAATAGTTTTTATTAAATTCTTCTGTAAGTGTAAACACATGTAAAAAACACAGGCAGTCATACGCACTGCCGATAGAAGTGAACCTCAACACAGGTGGGAAGGCGAATATCCCCTACCTAATATGACGATATTGAAATGAAAGTTTTCACTTCAAAAATATTTCAATGTAGAAGAATATTGCTAAAATGCTTAGCCACAGCACCAAGTTTTATCTCATCTTTCGTTCCGATCAGGTTTCACATTTATGCATCATAATTTTAGCAGGCAATTTCAAATTGCTCTGTCAACATGTTTCACTTATATTTAAACCATAATACGACGACGAAAGTAATACTAATATATACCAAAAAGTACGGTATAGCTTTTTTAATAATGTGTCTATTCGCTTATAGACGAGTCGAGTTAGAGAGGATGTTTTAATATAACAAATCAAAGAAAAAACAATAACCAGTGACTTGGATTGATTTAATAAAATAATTGCAATATGTTTTCTTTCGGTCCAAAAATGATCGTAAAACCTTACAACATAATTACCCTTCTAAATGTAACTATTTTTTTATATATGCACAAATATAATGCTGGCATTTCCAATATCAAAGAACTAATTAAGGACCGCATTCTTTAATCAACTTAAATTGACTAGAAACGCCAAGGCTCAATTCAATAAATCAGATTCTTCCTGGCTTCGAATATGTAAGAAAATGCCAACGATTCTATTAAAATTCGTAATATATATCGGAAATTATATTTTTCCTGTGAGCATATTCGATTACGTCACGTTACGATCGCAAATATTACTTAGTATTCGCGACTTGCCTAACTTTCTACAAACACATATATTACGTGTAAATTAATATTTATTGAAGTTTAAAAAAAGAACTCGTGCGTCTTAAACCCAAAATGGGACATGCAGACCATCCTGTCCTCACTGAGTACCGTTATTAGTCCCAAAGGTGATATAAGGACAAATAGTTAATAGAACACTTACGCCCGGTTTCGGAAAGGTTTGGAACACTCCTATCCTCCTCCTATCAAATTAAATTTGATGTCCAATCAGTTTCTAAAAGAAAAAAGTTAAAGTTCATGCTTCTAGCAACTCAAGTGGCATTTCATTTGGTTTTTGATATACAAACCCAGAAGTGTATAACTTTGGTCACTATGTATTATAATTAACTAACTAAAAAAATAGCTTGAATACTATCTTGTACATAATTAATGAAAAAAAAAAACAAATAAAACAAAGGAGTAAATTTTTATGTATCGAAATTTATAAGACGAAATCCACTTAAGCTGTTGGTCCCATTTTGACCACCTCTTATGTAGACCAAGGTGGTCCTATCAATGATTTAACGGACAAGCCAGCGAGCGATATTTTATTGTACATAACTTTCAAAAAAAGTTACGCACCGGCCTCGATTCGGGGTCTCCAGAATTTACTTAACTCAGAATTTACTCAACTTAGACTCAAAATCTTATGTGTTTCACCTGCAAGTCCTTTTGTTCTTGCGCCAGTATCTAGGTGGCCATTTCGCATTAGTTGAAGCACCTTGCTTTTTTCTTCTTCCTTTAAAAAAAAGAGATTAAGATTTGAAGTACGCTGACTTCTCGTTATTCATTGAAGGTACGAAAGATTGAATATTTATAAGAAAATAAATAATTATATTAGACTAGCTGTTGCTTCGCATGCATCCTTTTATTATTTTCCACGCTGGAAATTTGAGAATGATGATTCTGCTAAAAAGCTAGCATGTTGTTATTGTCAAAACATGACACATTACCATGATGCCTGGTACCGTTAATGTAGAGTTTATTTTATCTCTCTCTCGTGTACAGTTTAATTTTCGGGATAGATAAAATAACATGCCATTGTCTGTCCCCCTGACAATGAGTGTGCAAATTTTCCTAATGATAGCTTGAGTCGTTAAATAGTTACTAGGAACAATAATATGTATATACAATTTTGAAGCACTACATACAAATAAAATACAGCTAACCAACTTTACAAATAGTAAGTAAGGCAAACGAAATTGATAGACAAGATTATTTTGATTACATAGATGTTTACCCCAAAGTAGTACTTTGTGTTTAGAATGATCAGTGGTCCAGATTGCGTCGGTCCACTGGCCAACCGTCTTATGTCCAGCAAACCGCGCCCCGGGACAATCTGACATAACAACTTCCCACTGCAATAACTTTCACAATATCGGATAACGATTACGTCAATAAGTCTACATAATGATATGTAACTGAAAAATCTTCTTATTTGTCTTCTGATACAAGCTCGCCATATGTTAAGCGATAGTAATTTAGCAAAATTGTATTTAATAGATCATGAATTACAAATTTTAGATTGAAAGGGGAAGTTTCTTTGATGGTTCAGCCGTGCAATGAATAAGGAAAAAGAAACAACCAAGCGTAAAGCGATGCTCAAGACGCATAAATCTACACTTATCTACATAATAATATAATAAAGAGGAAAGATTTGTATTTTTGAAGGTTTGAAAACAATAAACTCAAAAACAACCGATGAACCGATTTCAGAAATACTTTCACCATTGCTACATTATCCCTGAATCATACGCTATATTTATTACTAGAAATTTTAACAAACAAAAAAACAGCAAGGAAAATGAAAAACAAATACTTGCGAAGCCACGTGTATGTATGATATATAAGCCCGGGGTATGAAAAGAATAAAATCAAATTAACCGTGGTCTTACACTGCCGAAAACATTCACACAAGACATATTCTCGTCTTAGTTTAGCGACCATGTATAGCGACAAGATTATACTCCAGTAAGCGTTACACGAAAAACGTAACGTCCATCTCATGTGAAATCTATGTTGCGCATTCCCAAGTACAGACTACACCATAGAGTGTGTAAGTAATATAAAATGCATTAATTTACCCTCATCTACTTATTTCTTACAATAGTGTTTATCATCTACTTTTTTCTTACAATTATTTGTATAATGATGAAATAAATGGCATGCAATTATAATACCCTTGATTTATATTTATTTGAAGACTAACCCACTTTCGCGTACAATCTGTATAGAACAGCTTTAAGTGGCACAAATATAATTCGATAATAATAATTCGAGAGCGGGCGGCTCGGCAAGGACGTATCAGTCGATCGGCGCCAACGCAGCGCCGCGACACGTAGCAACAAGGCTCGGTGGCCTACCTGAACATTATTGCTTTACATGATATAAGGTTGCTCGATCAAGTTCTCATATTACTTTTTAATTATAAAAATCATGAAGAATTCTTTGCTGGTTTGAGCATTTTGAAAAGAGTAATAATGAAATAGAAACAAGATGCATAACAAAAGCAATGTAAATATCATATATTAGGTGATTGCGAATCTGAGATGATGAAAATTTCGTGAAAATTAGTTGCGGTCGTCATTCTAGGGCTGTCCCAATGTTTATTGATCCTTAAAACAACGAAGTTGAGAGACTCTTGTATCTTAAAAATGATAGAACTACAGTTACAAATGCGTAAGTGCATGTCAGTTGTATTAAATTAACAAACAATCACTATTTCATGAATAGAAGGTGAAGTGAACAATATTAAGGTGGCTATTATTCACGTCAACTCCGTTGCCTTCCAGGCTGATTTAGATAACAGTGAATTAGCGCAGACAGTATATACTGCAATGTCGTAAGTCGAACGCTCAATAATACTGAGCCGAACGCAGTAATCCATTATGTCTATAAAATATTCAAGTTATTAAAACTTGCAGCATGAAAAGACCTAGTTATAACGCTTGATTTTTTATTATTGATGAAAACTAGTTCACGTTATTTACTAATATGATAGATATATTGCACATCAACTCATATAATATGATTTTAAGTTTGACTCAACTTTGGGGCCCCATAAAAATGATTGACGGATAACATTATGATATCTGACTGGCTAGGAACAATTTAGAAACAAAGAGATTGCATAGTATTGTTGTAGATACATCTTTGACCAGATCCACTGTTTTTCTCAATCATAAATTGGATCAAATGTTATCTTTAGTGTTTAATTGTTTCGTTATGTAATTTTAGAAGGTGCATATCGGAACAATTCATTGTAGAGGGTTAATTGTAAATGTCGAAATTCCATTGTTGTACGTGATGCTCGTGCGAATATTGCAGGTCAACTATTGTTCATCATACTATTGCTTTATTGAAACCAATTATTAAATTACCTACCGCCCACTGTGGTGACAGGGTTCACTTTTATAATACCTCTTTTATTTTTACTATTTAGACTATTTAGGAACTGGCAGCCAATTGAGCACTATCCCTGCGTCTTTATAAGGATACCGTCACCAAAACATCCTCGCTAATGACCTTTAGTCTAATCAGGCCATTATTACGCCGTGAACTTCTGTGAATTTCCATCAGATGTTTAGTAAGATTTTTAAAATGAAATTATACATGTAGTATTTGATGACGTTGACACCATACATATACAAATTCTATTTAATGTATTCAATTAATTATATTTATAACAATTGAAATAGATAATATCTACCCTATAGGTTCACAGCGCAGGCTGTAGACGATTTTACTTTAACTTTTTTATATAAATCATTTCAATTCTCATCAAAGTTTTTCTACAGGAATTTTAATCCAAATATTATAAACAGTATTCATAATATTGTAAACTAAATTACGATTATGGCTACTACTATATCAAAAAGGACCAAACAATAATATTACTAAAAACCAAAACCATTCCAAAGAGAACTCATAGCTTTTAATAGTTCCAAAAAATTTCAAAGTTAAAGAAACGGACCTCACTTATTCAGCGTAAAGTAATACAGGAACGGCGGCAACTTACATTAAATCTCATAACTACGATAACAATAGTATTTAGTGAACCGTAGCAGCTACGGCCATTTGCCACCGCCCGCAACGACCTTAAATTATTGGTTGCTTTGTACAGCCGTGGAATATCCAGTAAATTATATTTAGTTATATTTATTTTATTACCCCATAACCAAACAGCAGGCGATCGTTATAGATTATATTTTGATATATCTCATTCTGACCACCTACTGTTCCAACAGATATCAATTTTTGACAAGGTTTTATTTGCTCGTTATTGTAATCTTGCTTATTTCTTGGTACTATTTACTAATTAGTTTATTAATTTTAGCAATTTTTTGCTCGTAACCCTGAAGTTTTACAATTTTATTGAAGGAGGTTCGCAAATAGGAGTATGGTATATGGCACCTATATTAAATAATTATTCACATTGAATATAAACACTCACGTCTCTGAATCAGATTAGGATAAACAAATGTCAATCGTTATTTGCGTGAAGCAAATAACGATTTTAGATCCCGAAAAATTGTGTTTTCGAAAGCCTTCCATAATATTACCGCACCTGCTACCTGAACCCACCACACACCATATTGCGTAAAATCTAAGTTCGATCGAGATAATGTTTGAACATAAACGATGTTTTAATCAATTTAATAAATTCCAAGTTATTAGCTTGTTTGAGTTTCTCGACGTTGATAAATCATAAGATGAGCAACCTATTTACAAACTGACTGTCAAATTTATTTTGCTTTTATATTTTTGCGTCACTTTTATAATTTAATTAAGATAAAAGAATAATAAATCTCGTCATGTACATGGCCGACATCGTAGAAACTTTATTTTTTTCTATAATCTGTAATAACTTCGACATCGAACATTTACATATGAAATTAAAATGATCATTATCTCGATTCCAGATGCGGCGACAGGCTCGGATCTCAATTGGAGGCGCGCTCGTAGTGCGTTCCGCTTCAGCACTTCAAGGTAATCACATCTATTGTTATTTTACTATTCTTCTAATATGATATAATATATGAAGCATCCATAACCGACGAGCATGTATGCGTAGCTGTATGAACGTAGAAGAAGCGAGAGAGGATCCACCAAATCGAAACTATGATCTCTGCCTATATGTAATGATTCAATTTTATCTTAATCTTTTCAATTCTATCTTAGTATTTTTCGTTCTGGTAAATCTCGCAATATTCTATTCTGTTTTGTTCTGTTCCATTCCAAACTGTGTTCTGCTGTGTGTGCTGCTCCGTTCTGTGTGTTTTTATTCTAATTAATTGCATCTTCTGTTACAGTTTGGCTGTGGTTGCTGATTTTCGTATTCCAGAACGAATTCAGAATATCGAGGTCCATTCAACCAGGCGTAAGAACCTTTAGTTTTATACTAATATCCATTCGAAAGATTTCGACTACAGTATTCTAATTTCCATAACGAAATAAAGAACTTTCACATACTTAGGTGAAAACTTTTCTTTACTTTCCACAACCAAATGCACTTTGAGGATTAATATCGAAGCCAGTTTGGGTTACATTGACATTAAAAAGAAACATGCACAATTTATCAAAGTTCGAAGATTACTATCTTTATTACTATTATAAATGCGAATGTGAGATTGTTCGGTTGAAAATGACATTACATTTTAATTTGAAAATAAAACTATGTCCGAGCTATATAAAACCTTCATTTACAATACCGGTTGCCATGGTAATGTTTTATGTTTTGACAATACCAACTTTTTTCCACACGTTGCCTATAATCGAAGTTATAGCTCGCAGCAAATTTAGAAGCCGCGGGTAACAACTAGTTTTACGAATACTTCTAAAAAATCAATGTTTTCCTGGTCTTAGTCTCGTCTCGTCTTAGAGAAGGAATAGAATTTAATGAAATGAGAAATTAAATGAAAAACATATAATAACACACAACAACAACATATCAAGCAAATAACACATCTATACATATAATAAAAATGTAACTGATTGCTTTCTGTACATGGAAGATATTTGAGAAAAACTATTTTAGGGGCCTTTATAAACGCAATAAAACCCAAAACAATAATTATTAGAATTTTTTGTCTGTTTGTCTGTGCGTTTGTTACCGCTAATCTCAGAAACGGCTTACCTATTTGGGTGTGGTTTTCACTAATGTATTGTGGTAAGCTTCACTTAACATTTAGTGTTTGTTTTATCTTAATCGGTTTATAAATAAAAAAGTAATATCAATTTAACTGTGCTACGGCCATACTGTGTCGACCCCACATACGCGGGAAAAGGACAGGGAGATGATGATCAGGCTACGCTAGTATTAAGTAGTAATAGGTAGTAATATCATTTAGTTGAAGCAAAATTGCAGAGCGGGTGAAACCGCGGGGCATAGCTATCTCTAATATTATATCAACTTTCATTTTTGTGATTTATTTTTAGTACTTGGACTTCGACAATCTACCTGAGACAAACTTTACATGCGCTGGCAAAGTTATTGGTGGATATTATGCTGACTTAGAGACGTCATGTCAAATGTTCCATGTTTGCACGGTCGGCCAGCAAGAGGAGCCGATGGATATTAAGTTCCTTTGTCTTAATGGCACTGTTTTTGATCAGGTAACTAAGAAAAAACTAATCAATTTTAAAACATATAGTAAGGAAATTAATTCTACAGCTATAATTATTCTTTACAGGAAACTCGAGTTTGTGAAAGGGTAGATGAAGTTGATTGCACAAAATCAGAAAAGTTCTACAGTTTAAATTTAGAATTATATGGAAGTACTGCACCACCTATTATACAACCAGATACAAGCAGTAAACCTCAAACTAATCCAACTGAACAGTCATTTAGTGTAACCACAAAAACCAGTACAGAGGACTTCTCAGATCCCTTCGTAAATGAAACTCCAACAGCTCCAAATGATAAGACACAAGACCTATCTGCAGATACAGTAGACTCTACAGATGATCCGATACAAGACGTAAAAAAAGAAGAACAAAAAGTATCTAAAAGTCCGTATACACAGCCGATACCTTTAAAGAATGATGCACCAATGAACGATGGTAAATATGTTTTTTTATAGAACATAGTGGCAAACAAGCTATCGGTTTACCTGATATTAAGTGAACTTTACCCACAGGCAACAAGCAAATTAGTTGCAGATACATGCCTATATCTAATAGACACAGAGAGGGATAGGCAGGAAGAAAAATGCTTTCTTTTCTCATCCATCTCCTTTCCCGTCAAATTCTCTTCCTCTTCCCACCCTTTGGAATTGAAATTAATTGGATGGAAAAGAAGACTGGAATTGGGCCTCTGGCACACACATCAGACCAAACACAGAATACCCTTAATCCTGTCTTCTGTAAGGTCGTGATATTTCACCGGTTGATCAGGCCCATTTGTGCAACAGCTGCTGCTGCGGGCTTTATTCGTTTTTAATTTTATTAAAGTTAAATCATAAACTATACTTTTCAGAATACCGGGTGGAAGATGACACTGATGATGAATACGAGGAATTTTACTCACATCCTGCATCAACGTCCACTTTACAATCAATAATCACAACAACATCGACGACGACAACTAAGCAACCTATACCTAGAACATCAATAACAACAACTTCCACAACGAGTCGGCCATCTTCTACTTCGCCCATAATATCGTCACGTGCCCCAGTGACTCACTCGTCTTCAACGCCATCTGCTCCACCTTTGACAACTATCGATCCATCGCTACTTTCCCCACAAGAATTTATATATCGTCACCGTGGCCCTGGATCTGAAGCTATTTCTTTCCAACGTCAAAGTTTTCGTCCAGCCGATGGTGTATTTATAACTCATGCTCCGCCACAACAATTCGATCATTTTCAATACGAATCTTCGAGAACCGCACCACGCCCAGTGTCTCGACCCACGCCATTTGTACAGAGGCCACAACCTTTCCGCGCAACTACTCATGACCCGAGAGATCAAATCCTGCGCCCAGGACCTTCCTCTCAGTCTTCTGAGAGGCACGAAACGTCCGTGAAACATCGCTCAAAACCTTATCCGTCAGCGTTACCTCCTCAACATACATTGCCATTTAATCCATTTTACTACGACCGAAAACGAAGCGACGATCTGCCATCCGAAAAAGAATCGCCTCCAAGTGCTCGATCAGTGGCACCACCTACTATTGCAGAACGACCACTAACTAAACCGAAAAGTCCCCCGCGAGTTATAGTCACCGCCAGTGCTTCAGTCAGTGACAGTAATGGGAAAAAACTGAACTATACTGTAGGGAACGTAGTTAGCGCTGTAAAACCTATTGTAGCAATAAATTACGACGATTACAAAGAATCTGATCTGATTTTCGATCCCTTCTTTCTCGATGTGCCAAAATTAAATAAAAGAAGAAAAACAAGATCGAGCAGACAGAGAAAAATATTTACAGTACCTGCAACCGCAACTATACCAACTAACTTAATTTCCAAAAGTAGTATCGAATCAACACTCCCTCCGGTTACTTCAATAGCAACTACTATTAAAATTCCCTTCACAACACCCACTACGACGACTACAACGGCAGCTTGGAACCCTGAAGATTACGTCGATGACAACTACGAACCTCACGCTTATCTACCGCCTATTCCTCCGCTCGCTGTTCTTGTATCTCAGGATCGTGTTAAAAACACAAAACTGAAAAAGCAATCGAAAAACGATGTAAGCAAGGATAAAATTAATCCAATTCAAACATCAACAATGAACGTTGGTCGTAAGGAAGAGTCCTGGTCGACGCCGTCTGCGGTGCAGATGATCT
>JWHW01060470.1:105581-125484 GCA_000931545.1 Papilio glaucus
GCCTGCGCCTCATCGCGCTCCACTGACTGTCGGAATCGTGCCTAATAAGTAGCTCACTTTATTTGTAGATTAGTAGATGGATATTTAAATAGATAGTAAATTTTATAATTGTCTCAAGCGGACGATGTGTTACTTCAGTGTATTTAATTTGTTTTAAAGATTATAATTGAAACAAGTCTTATTTTTGTAATTAAGTTAGTAAATGCTTTGTTATTCTGAAACAGACACTGTACATACCTAAGGAAATATCAACTTTTAGAAATAATTTTTATATTTTCCTAAAACTTTGTAAATTCCAGATTGTATTTTCGTGGTGAATTTTATGAGGATGTTTTGTACATACATACATATGTATCCTAAAATATAAAACTTTACATTTTAAGATCTTTTATTACCCATAACCATCATTTTACTACTGTACTAAAATGTATGAAGCTATATAAATACAGTTTCATTCTGTATTTGTGTCGCTGACCGAGTCGGCAAATTGCGAACTGACGGATTCATAGACAATACGACGTATAGTTTCTAGACAGTTTATAATTGACAAAGTGAAATTATGAAACAAAAAATTGATTTGTTATTTTTAACCTGTTACGTCAAATTGAGAATTTTGGTTCGTTTAGTTTACAATTTGCGGACAGTTACGCCTAGTCCGATTATAAATCGACGAAGTTCACAATCGATCGCTAACATAAAACAAAGTTTGATGTATCAAAAATACCATGGGTTTAATTGAGGATCAGGATTAAGGCAACAGATTCCATAATAAACAAGTATCTGACATCTTAAGCTGTAATTTGATTTGATTGTGACACGTAACTAACGTGTTACCATAGCAAAAATTGTCCAAAAATAGTTTTATGCACAAAAATCTCACCGTCGCGTTCGATTGCCGCAAAGAAGACATTTTTCTGTGCTGCAATTTATTTTGATAGAGACGGAAATCATAGCAAAATTCGTGATATTTTGCAAATAATTAATCGTGTAGGGCCTAAGAAACTGTGCGAAATAGATTAAATATTATTTATAATATACTACTAAGAATTTATAAAACTATACAAACTTTTTGTTGTAATATTTAATCCTCGATGTCCATTTTTGAAATGTCAAAATTTACCTAACCGTCCAGATTTGATCGAGATCAAAACAATCTTTTGATAACATATTTCAAATAATACTTAATCTACAAAAATGTCCAATTATAGCATTATGAGCGTGAAAGATATGATCGATATGGCTTTCGGAGATCCACGTGTAAGTACTCGATGCAACACTTTTACTAACAGGGGCTATTAATAAAAGGCAGTAAAAGGTCAAAATTCTTAACAGATGTTTTCTTTATATATTCCTGATGGATGATCCAGGGAAGCACTAAGTTCCCATCGAATACCTATGTAAAATAAGTACGAAACTACTAAACTAATTTCCAATTTCAATCATTCTGTTTATTTTTAATCCATTTCAAGTCGTCGAGGACAAAACGTCGAGGAGTTTCTCAATTCGTCTGTAAGTTTGACCATGAGTGCTGTAAAGTGCTCGAAATGTCGGGAACAAGAACATAGTAGTAAAATAAACGCGATAAAATCCGTAAAATTAGTTGTATTCCATTGTGTAGTAGTAGTTCGCGTAAATATAAGAAATCATAGATTTAGTAAAAATCGATAAATAAACAAAATTTTGGAAAAGTAACCGACTTCAAAAAATATATATATTCAAAAACAACAAATGCACTAAGAAGTTAGTAAGTAAGAAGGAGAATTCTTAATCATATTTATTTTTGGAGCAGTGGTGGTTTAGGCCCCGACTTACGTACTGTAGGTCGCGAGTTCGAACCCAGGCAGGCGCTTTACTTTGTGTTAATTTATTTCATGACTACTGCTCCAAAAACGGTGAAGGAAAACATCATGAGGAAACCGGCATGTCTTAGAACCATTAGATTCGAAGACATGTGACATCCACCAACCCGCACTGGGCCAGCGTGGTGGATTATGGCCCCTTCCCTTCCCTCTCTCGGAGAGGAGGCCTGTGCCCCTGCAGCGGGGAACATTATAGAAAAAGCTGATTTATTATTATATTATTTTTTCATTATAGTAAAATAGTTTTCTTAAGGCATTGTCGTATATGGGTATTACGGCGACTGACGCCGTCTCCAAAACTTAATATGGTTAAGAATTGATTTTTATGTTACACAATTAGTGTAAAATTATTTTTTTCTTTTTTGCGACTTGTGACTTTTATTGGTCCTTAATAATAATGTTATTAATCTTTGTGATTAATAGTAAGCTACCTATTTTTTCAGATTGACGTTGTTAATTTTAAACTAATTCAGACGATTTTGTATCTTCTCGCTCGTCAACTGCGTTTGTTGGGCCGGCGTGTTGAAGTCAACATTGACCATCCTCTTCTATCAACTCCTCGGAGTAGTATTATTGTGACTGAACTTAAAATGCAGGCTTCGGTGCCTAAGAAAAAGAAAAGGACAAAATTATCGGAAAGTGAAATAACTAGTTCAACAGATATAACCACTGAAAAAACGGTATCTCTTAAGAAAACTTTAAAGACTGGCCCAGGTGGCCAAGAATCTACAAGAGTTCGAGCTGATCCCAGAACCACAGTGGTTGACCCACAGAAAGGAATTGCCGATCCCAAAAAAGGTATAAGTGAACCGACAAAAGGAGTCACTGGTCCTAGACAAGGTGTTACTGATCCGAGAAGTAGAGTTACTGATCCCAGGCAAGGGGATATTGATGCTAGATCCGGAGTTACTGATGCAAGAAAAGGATTAAATGATCCTAAAAAAGGTTTAATTGATCCTAGAAGAGGAGTGGCTGACCCTAGATATGATTCTGGAAGAAAGGTAAATTAGTGAATCGTATAATTACTTCTTATTGCTGTAATTATGTACAAATTCAATACACTCAAGCTTTAATTAAAAAACTTCTAACTTAGTCTCACTAACAGGACGACCAGAGCCTACTGGGTGCGATTGAAGAAAAAAGAGAACGAGTGCTGCGTGTTATTCGGCAGGTCCAGTTGACTGTTGAATATTTCATCGTGCCTTTTACTACATTTCTTTTATTATTTTTTTCAGCCTTACAGTTATAATTTTTGTTTGCGCTATTTATTTTCTTTGTTCTTTTTTTATTTTTATACAGTACATAAGTTATACAGATGGGTATGTTCTTAACATAATTTTTACCATTCATTAAACTTACTACTGGAGTCTAACAATTTAATTTAATCTAAAGACATCATTGGTAATTTATAACATATTTTAATGTCTGCTTATTGTAAAAATTTTTACGACGACTTTGTACACCTACGATTAAAATCACTTGGACGCAGAGTTTAAACGAGACTTTGACAATCTTTAAAGTAAGATAATTTAAAATTAAAAAAAAATCGTTTACCTTCACCAGATTGTTTTAAAAAGATGAAACATAAATTAAAATAACATGTTATTTTATTATATGGTTGTTTCCTGTTTGTAGAGAGCAGATTCACGAGAGGAAGCTGAAAAATCTCCTACTCCAATAGCGTCGCTTGATTCAATAGGTATTCCCTAGATAACCATTAATTGTTATAGCCAAATTGGTATACCCATAATAAATTAATAAATATGCACTCTCGCCCGTAATCCAGACGGGTAGGCTGATATGCTTCTTCTGCATCCATGCTCGTTGTCCATAATATTTTTTTTATTAAACTATTGAAACGTTCAATACCTGCAATAGTCAACTATAAACTTCTGGAAACAATAATGACCAATTCAAAAAAAAAAACAAAACTTAGTGTTTGGACCTGGTCTTTTTTTCGATACATTTGCATAGCCATAGGCCACATTTTGTTATTTTTAAGGACCTAAAAACGCTGTGGAAGCTACTAGCTAGCAGAATTCAATCAAAACTGTAAAAGATTTTGTCGACCCTAGTCCGAGACAACACCCAATAAGGTCTCAAGTTCCGACACAAGTATATTCCGGTTCTTGATGGATATGGATATGATAATGATGGATGAATGGATAACATAATTGATCTGTTGACTAACAGCAAACAAAAGCAGAGTATTACATATATGCATAAAAGTTTAAACAATTATTTATTCCAGACAATAATTATGTATAACATTATAGTAACTTGTTTGGAATCGATTATTACTGTGTCACTATTTATTCTAAGTTATAAAGGACGTCGTTCATAACAGTAACAAATAATTATTAAACAGTATTAATGATCCACAGAGATGCAGTACGAAAAGTTATTAATCGGTATGTTTGTTTCCAATATATTTTTATGCCATTACTTTTTAATGCAACTGCAACTAATTGAATACTATTTTAATGTTTACAGTTGAGCGATCATCTTCCGAAGAAACTAGGCTAGGCATTGATGGTAATATCATCTTTGAAATATTATTTCTACTTAAATAATTCTGACTGACTGAACAAGTTACACTTAATTTAAAAACCAAGTAAGATTGCCATCGTTCATCACATCAATATATTACGAAAATAATAATCTCAAAAAGAATAACAATAGAATACAACAAGTAGTTCGTATTATTTGAAAAAATACATTCAAATGAAGAGTGCTTCAAAATTTATTTTTAACCGCAACCGCCGCCAATCGCGTTAAAAAATTATCCTACTGGATCATTCGAGTAAAAGAAATGAAGAATTTAATCAAATAACTGACAGGCTGTCTCTAACAGATCCTCGCTCTGTAAGAAAAACACGTAAGCTGTCAGTTGTTACACAAGACCAGTTTCAAGCACTGGTAGAGAAAGTACGCGATCTACAAAACCAGTTTGGTGGAGTTTCTGCAGCTACATTTCCAGAGAACATTGAACTAATGAAGCAACTACGAAAAGGCGCCTCATTAACAGACGCTATGGCCGCTTTACAATTGTCAGCTCGTCTCGAAGCGGCTGAAAAAACATTAAATCAAATGTTATCACTAATTACCGATATAGCTGGTAGTACTCCTGAAATAGATGCAACAGAACGCAGTGAGGTAAATCATTCAAATACTGATTTAAAGAATCTTATACGTAGACATGTCCTACATCTGCAAACTAAATCCTTAATTTAAAAACACTTTCAAAAAACATATTTGCAATCGTATATTATGAGCTTTTTCTATTTTACAATATCTAGGATACAAATACAAAGTAATCTACTTAGATTCCAATACAGACACACAATTATAAGGATCTTTGTTTTGTAAAATAAATACATTATTTTTATTCCTTACTGATCTAACGCTAACTTAGGCTGACAAAAATATTTAAAATCTTTAGAAATCTTCGAGAAGACCAACAACCAAAGGACCAATATTCGGTGTAAAGAAGTTAACCGAGCAATTCCGTTCAAAAGAACGTGAGATGTCACCGTCCATGAAACCAGCATTACAGCCAACCCTTCTAAAGACAATTACAGAAGAACCCAAACAAGCATCAACCTTTACGTTTACCCAAAGTGGAGCTGACAAGCCAGAAGAAGGGGCAACAGACAAGGCTGTGTTAACGTTTGATGATTTAAAGTAATTTTTATAAAATACGAGTAACTGTTATCGAAGTTGGTCCAAGGTATTCTCTTAAAAATTATGATTTAAAATTTTCAGCCGTGTATTGGAACAAGTGCAAGGTGAAATACTAACTGAAGTAAAAACCATAAACGATGCCAATACTGAAAGTGCTAATAATGCTTTGAGACTGACTAAAAAACTAGGTACCTAGGAATTTTACTTTACATAGTCGGATTTTCATATTTGACCATTAATGACTTTACATTGTACAAATACAGATTACAAAATAGAGTCGTTGTCACAACTAGCGCCAAGGATGATTGATTTAGAGAAACTTGTGGCAAATTATGCAGACCAAATAAACGCTCTGGACACTGGTTTAACTGCACAGGTTGTTTTACGACATATTATTTTCGTAAAAACTGTTATTTGAAATAAACTATTACATACTCAATAATGCTTATTACTATAATTGCAATTTTATACAATTTCGTAATTATTGCCTCTATTATTAACGGAAACTATACAATGTCTTAATAATTCTGACCACCCCTAATTATAATTAAAAACATTTACAGGCGTATGTTATAATCTGTAAGAATCTCCGGGTATGTTTGAGTTTCGGGTAATTGATAACCATGATAAAAAATATAAAAGGACATACTTCGTCAACACAAATTATTACATTTAATTACCTGAAATTTTATATTGGCTGAAATGTTCCTTGTTGAAATTGATAAGATATTTCATGTTATAAAATTGATTAATAATTTATTATTCTACATTATTATGACAGATGACTAATTACCATGAAAATTTAAATCAAATGCAACATGATTTAGAAGTTGCTTTAGAGACTATGGCCGAGGCGCTCGCAAACACAGGCTCGGATACTGAAGGTTTGCCTCTCTAGATCTATTTTCACAACCCTATATTTTTTCTGATACATATTTCACGTAATTATTTTGTACAGTTGTAGCTGAATTAAATAGTAAACTTGGTTTTCTTCAAGAGGATATTGATAGAGCAGCATCCAATCAGAAGGAATTACTGGAAATGCAAAATGCTCTTCATATAGAACTACGAGTATGATGTTATGAATTTTACTTATTAATTATTAATGAATTAATATAATTTAATTAAGCTAGTATTCATTTTCCTCTTCACGGTAGATTGTTCTTAGAATGTTTGTGTATAAGCTACTACTTCTTATAACGTGCACTTCTCAGTAGAATTTTCAATAACACATTTTCACAAACCGTGTTGTAATAAGATTTTTGAAATGACAACGATAACTAACACGTATCTGACCATTTTTACTAGTTTATTAGAGTTAACCTAACATATACTACATATATTTGTATTTTTTTAATATATCGTGCAATATTTTTTACCTCTACAAGGAGTCTAAAAAAATAACTACCTAGGTCTTCAACAATGTACACTTGTCTTTAAATGTTTTCGTATGTTTCAAATATCTCTCACTCGTCAGGGTCTATGGCAAGAAATCGAAAAATTAAGAGAGGTAAAACCTGATAGAGAAGAAGTTTCGGATGCCCTCCGAGATAAAGCTGGACTTAAAGCATTGAATGGTCTAATTTCACAAGACCATTTTGATGCAGTCCGTGGCGATTTCCAAAAGAGTGTCGCTGCTGCTTATGACAAATTTAACAATCAAGAAATTGTCTGGCAGGTAAACCCAATACCGATACCAAAAATTAGATACTGAATATATCTGCGTACAGAGTTGCTGTGGTTAAGTTCTAATCAAGCCGTAATTAAATTTTCTCTTCTAATTTTAGAAAGCCATTGACGATATTTTTAGAGAATTGAGCGAAAAAGCTGATTGGATTCAAATGAATTCATTGTCTAATGACATCGATAGCAAAATTAAAATGCTTAACAGCAGGACTCAAGCAATCATGGAAATTCTCGGCGAACCAACCGCTGCAGCTACCACTAAAAAGCTTTTCCGTGATACGGCTTGTCTATCTTGTTCCACCCCTGCACATATGGAAGCAACAGAAACCGACACCTTACCGAAACTTCCAGCATTTCCAAAATCAACAAACAAAAGTCTTGATGCCGAACAGACTTTGAAAACGACAGAAGATAATGTTTGCATACCGGGTAGACCTATACCACATGCATTAGACCCAAGGTATTTAAAAAAATACCGCTTCATTAATTATGCTATTGCTAATATGCGGTATCGTAAGACTTAACTACATTTAAGAATATATTTTTTACAGATCTGAATTTTGCCAACGTTATTGTGGTGGTGGTGCTGTAGGTCGCCCGATAAAGAAATATGATCCAATAAGATTTTATCCGACATCACTTAAAACAACTGCGATTGGATCCGATGGCAAAGTAAGTAATTCGTTTCGTGGGTTTTCGTTGCAACCACCAGTAGCCTGATGAATGAGGTTTCAATTACCCGGAAAGTCATCGGGGTATAGTCAGCCAGGTTTATTGATGTTTGATGTTAAGGGTTCTTTAGCCACGTTACACGATATTTGGTAGGGGAAAATTTTATAGGGTATCGTGAACAACATGCTATACATTCGTCAAATTTTTTCATTTATTTTTCTTGTATCCAGTTTTGAATTTCATTGATGAGATACAAGAGTTTATTTTTGTTGATTATTTATTTACGTTTGAATTGTTGTTGCGCCTTTCCAACCATTTTAAGTCTTCACTTCTGTCGGCAATCCTTCTGACTGCATGTTTTTTTTTAAATTAACTATTGCACTTTTCTTATATTTCTAGGCTTACATGACAGAAGAACCTCTTCGACCATGTATACCGTGTAATAAGCCACATTCAGACACTACACAGCCTTTAGAAGCTGATCAAGGTACTAAATGCGATGAAATTTTTAAGTATTTCTTCTGTAAAGCAATTTTTTCTTTCAATCGTAACTTTTAGGAAATAATAATATTAGACCTTACATTTTTAGCTCCAAAATTTAAAGAAGAAGCCGTGTCTGATGTATCGGTACCATTTGATTTTATTATCCAGGAAGAATCTGGTTTCGCTAAAGAACCTGATGTAGGAAATAGCATTTCTGTAACACCAAGGCTTCCTATAGATGACGACGAATAAACAAAATTAATTGATTCGTTACACACCAGAAATGTTCCTATGTTAAAAGTGTTACCTACTTTGTCGTTTCATTTATACTTAAAAATGTAATAAATAATAAATCAAACATGAATGGCTTTCTATATTCTCCGTTTAGATGTTATACGCACGTGGTATTTTTCATTAACCAATACACACTGTTATGCTCGTGAATTTAACAGTTTTGAAACTAAACTGAACTTAAAAAGGTAAACTTTTCATTTTACATACTTTGAAAAATAAACAAATTATGTACTTGTTTGTTACTGTTACTGTTAGACCTTTTTCTGTGTAGCCCTTCAGCCCGCAACAAATGAAATATGGCACAAAGAACCCGTTCTAAAATGTTAAATTTCAAAATAACTAACAGCTGCCTTTGAAATATACAAATTTATTGTTAATTAACTAATTACAGGTCATGGTATATACAGTGAAACCTGGATAAGTGAGATCAACGTTTAAATAAATAAATAAATAACATTTTTTTTTCCATCAAAAAGTACCGATGTATACAACACAGTTATTATATTTTACTTTTTGTAACAGTGATGGCAAAAGGGGGTGGCTCAGCTTAGACGACACCGGTCGAAATCCGGTATCGAGCTGGTTTTCCCCTTTCCAAGGTGTAAGAGGGAGCATAAACAGACGGGGGTCGCTGTACACTAGTTATAAACTTAAGAATAATATATGCGGCGCGCTCGTGTGTATAGATGTGTGTGTGCGTGTGTGTTTTGTGTAGGTGCGTGTGTGACCATCTACTGAGCATTCATCCGAAATATATAAACTCTTCCACCTGTTCACTGTTAACGTTTATTTCAATTTGGAATTCGTTTATTTCAGACGAAGGTGCTGTTTGAAAGAAAAGAAAGTAAGACCATAATTGAAATAAATGTTAACAGTAAAGAAGTGGAACAGATAGTCTTTATTTGAGGTATGAGTAGAGATGGATGCAATGCAACAAAAAAGCATGTTAAATATGCTAAGCAAAGTGAATGAGAAAATCATCCTCGCAAAAGAACACCGTTTATTACCAATGATGATTTGGCTATTGAAATTAAAAAAAAAAAAACAATAATTTCAATACAGGTAATAGCTAGGTACTAACACTTGAGAGTGCTGTAAAGTACTAGAAAGGACAGGACAAAAACATTAAATAAAAGCGATAAAATCCGACTCGAAACTGTCATTCTGAGGGTTGGTTCTGGTTTGTATTTTAAAAATATGAATGTGGGTCACCATGTTTACAATTACTGATAGAACAAAACGCAATTTGTGATTTTCATAGCAGTGTCAATGTCAGTTGTAATTTCGAAACTGCCATTGCCATTCTTCTGTCATCAGTCATTTTTAGGTTTTAATTTTCACGTTTGTTTTAGTGTGACAGCAAAACAGCATTCTTTTATATTCTAATACGATATAATTTAACGGGTAAATTTTACCTTTGTACGTAACTTATGAAATAGTACACTTATAACGTAATTTTATCCTATTATTATTATTATTAATTGTAGGTCTTTGAAACAAGCTCATTCAAATGCACACACACTGCTTTCTCAGGTCAGTTTTTTATTGACAGGTTAGGTATCGTGCCAAAATGCATAAAGTTTTGGAATTTCAAGCTGTAGTTCTGGCAGCTGGGAAAGGTTCTCGGATGCCGGACGTTGGTGGCAGTGTATCAAAATGTCTTTTGCCCGTAGGGCCATATCCTGTTCTATGGTATTCATTAAATATGTTGGAAAAAGTTGGATTCCAAGGTTAGTGAAATAATTTCATTTTAGAATAATACTAGTTTCTATATTTTTTTTCATTATAACCATAGCAATATTTGATCGTCGTTTCAGAAACCATTATAGTTGTTTTGGATGAAGATAAATCACATATTTTAAATGCTTTAGAGAACTGTCCCTTAAAAATTAAATATGAATTGATAGACATTCCCTCAGAGGAGGATTGGGGAACAGCAAACTCATTAAAATATATCAGTAATCGAGTAACAACAGACCTTGTAGTTGTTTCTGGAGATCTCATTACAAACATAAATCTTAATGAAGTGCTGAATTTGTACAGGAAACATGATGCTGCAATAACTACTCTTTTTTTTAATAATGGTCCTGAGGAGTGGTTCAAACTGCCAGGTCTCCCAAACAAAACAAAACCTGATCGAGATCTAGTTTGTGTGGATGAAGAAACTCAAAGACTGGTCTTTCTTGCCAGTGCTAGTGACTTTGAAGGAAATGTTTCGATACCAAAATTGTTGGTAAAAAAATTTGAGTCCATTAACATGTACAGTAGATTACTTGATGCCCATGTCTACATAATGAAAAAGTGGATAATAAACTATTTTATTGATGCTGATAGATTTACTTCGATCAAGGGAGAACTTATACCTCTAATTGTAAAGAAACAGCTTTCTAAACCTAAAAATCCTGCTGAGAAAAAAGGTACATCAGAGAAAAATGTAGAATTGTTTAAAGATATTTTCTATTATGCTGTAGATCAAGGATATGAAACTAAAATAAGACAAATGTCAGCATACAATGATCACAAGCTGGGAAGCAAAGCCGTTTATTGTAATGATACTTTAAGGTGTTATGCCCTTATACCTGATAAAAATACTTTTGGAATTAGAGTTAACACACTGTCATCATTCTGCTTGTCCAATAAAAAGGTAAGACAAGTAAAAATACTCTGAGAATAATTAAAACATTCAAATATGATTGAAAAGCAATTCATCATCTTCTCCCTGCCCTTTTCCTACATTATTTGAGGTCTGCATAACATATAAAGTAATCCATATCAATGATTATTTTCTACTTAATAACTACATTTGTTTCTAAAATCCACCTCTGTTTTGTCTATATTACTATTATTCAATGTAATAAAAAATTACAACACTTTTATATGTTAAATATTTCAGATCATAACACAGTGGGAGGAACTCACGGGATCACCTCTGACTGACAGATTGCACCCTAACAGCGAAGTAAAGACAAAACAGATAGACGAAACATGTACTGTCGGTGAGAAAAGCTATGTCAGTGAAAAAACGTCAATAAAGAGTACATTCATTGGTGCTAACTGTACTATTGAAAATAAAGTTAGATTAAGTAATTGCATTATAATGAACAATGTAACCATAAAGGAAGGGTATGTACATTTTTTTTTTATGGTAGAAGATATAAAATAAGCTTGTGCCTTATCTGATGTTAAGTGTAAGAGATTATTTTTAAAAAGTAAGGGCCCACTGCTGCCTGTAACAACCACAAAATTTAGAAGAGTAGCTGCTCTATTGGGCCTTTTTGTAGGTCACAGGATGGAACTTAATAGGAAAAAAGAACCAGGGATGGAATAGGGATAGAACTTGTGATATTCCACTTAAAAGAAATTTAAAAGTATAACTGTTATTGGTATTTTGTGAGGTTTGGTACTCCCCAAGTTAGTCCATAAATCAATTCTGCATTTATTCTACCAATGAGCTAGTAAGATTCATCCTGAGTGTTAAATTAAAAAAAAATCATGTGCATAATTTCATCCCCAATATTCTACCACATTCACAACTTCCATCTGAAAACACTATATAATAAAAACAAATTATATTTGTATGTTTAAACACAAACAGGACATCTGCACTATAAGAGATTTTTTAAATATTCCATTTAAACAACTTATTTTAATTACTTTTTACAACATAAATGAAAATATACTAACTGTGATAATTAAGTAAAATACAATTATTTTTACAGATGCGTCCTCCAAGATTGTATAGTCTACACCGGCGCCACTCTGGAATTAAACTGTGCATTACAGTACTGCATCATCGGCCCCCACCATCTGGTATCAGCTTCTACAACAGGCATTCACCAACTCTATGCAGAAACTACAGACAACATGATTACACTGGGATAGTCACTTATCTAAAATAATGTATATTTTTTTGGTTTAAATATTCTCATTTCAATGCAGCATATAACTTAAGCACAAAAAATTAATAAGATAATAATATCCACATTAAATGGCTGGTCCATTAGTAACATCTTTTAAAATATGTATCTTAAATTTCTTACATATGGATAGTTAAAAATATTTCTTTATTTGTTCTTGTATCTTTATAGTAAAGTTACGAAAATAAGTTATAGTTCATGTTAGCTTAGTCCACTTACATAGGTTAACTAAGGAAACTACATACCGGACATATATTTATACTCAAGTGGTTTTTCCAATAAGTGGTTTATGAAGAAAAACAATATAATGCATTAATTAGACTAAAATATAAAACTATTTAAACGGATAAAGTTTTTAATTTACAATATGACATTATTCAAAAGGTCAAGGTAAGTAATGAGTCCGTTTCTACCGCTTAACATTTGACATGTTTAAGCTACTTCATTTTAAGTCAAATCTATTTTACCATCTATCTTACCACCCCAAAACATATTGCAGCATACAGCTGTGCAATAAGCTGCTATGTTGCGATACTGCAATATATTCGGACCCCTAAAGTAAACACAGTCAACTAACGATGGCTGTGGACGTCGCCTATAGATCCAAATGTAATGGCTGAGTCTACCAACTTACACTGCACAGTTCTTTAAAAATCACAAGGAATTAATATGAACGATTGCAATCTGCAATGATAAAAGTTTAATCATTTAAAAAAGTGTAGGAATGTGATTTTCGCAAGCATGTTTCGAATTAGCATCGCACGTAACTAGTGTCATCATGTGGGAAGCAAACATGCTGATGTAAGCGCTTAATTGGATATTAATGAGGGGACATTCTCGAGGCATTGCTCAACATTTGCTATAGCATTGCGTTTTCAGACGTTGCACAGATTAGAATGCACCTACAGACGTAGCGACCACGTCCTTTTTACTAGTTAATTTGTATGAATATATACTTTTTACCTACTAAATTTTATTTGTACTAAAACTTCAACGTTTTGTTTCAAAAATATAAATTTAGTGAAGTTTGCTACATGAAATTAAAAATAGGCATAAAACTTTCAAACCCCTAAAAATCATAAAAATATTACTCAATGTGGGTCGTTAGTAGGGAACGATCTTCTATCGATCAGATTAATGACATACCAAACTCATGCGCAATGTATAGTTGTGAAAG
Source organism: Papilio glaucus (assembly GCA_000931545.1). NCBI lineage: Eukaryota > Metazoa > Arthropoda > Insecta > Lepidoptera > Papilionidae > Papilio > Papilio glaucus. The sequence goes on from JWHW01060470.1 coordinate 119,354, forward strand.
TAACGAAAGAGGTGTGCAGAGCCTAATGGAAACCTGTGACCCTGCCTATCAATCTAAGTTTGAACGCAGGAACATGAAATTCAAATCCGAATGCTGTGACCAACTGGGCTCTAGATGCAAAGGTGAAGAAACAAATCTCCGAGCGGAATTGCGAGATCAACCTAACCGCAAGACGGCGCTTGCAATCTTTGACTGCTTTCTCATAATCCATGTTGTAACTGTAGATTATAATCTGTCGTTCCCTCAATAGATAAATGTCTGCTGTACCAGTTCATACCGAGAAGTTAAATAATATTAAAACATAATTCTTAATCAATAGCAATATCGTATTTAAATCTTAAAAACAGGTACCTATGTGTATAGGCAACCGCACTTTGTCCCAAAATACAGATGAAAAAAAAAACCAAGAACTGGCAAAAACAAATCACATCCATTGTATACACAAATCATTCACCTACATCAAAATATTTGGATTTTTGTTGAACAATCGTACGTCAGCAACATAATCAGTATCGTATAAAGCAATCAATACTTGTATATATATTTTTCAGCTATCTCGGAAACGACTCTAATGATTTGGATCAAATTTTCTATTTAGATATAATTTTTATTTTAAAATTTATCTATTACTAGCTGAGCTGGCAATCTTTGTTCCGTCTTAGAATAAATATATACCTTATTCGCTGTATTAATTGCTGGACGGGTACTACCCCGGGTATATCCATCCAAAGCACATTGAACACAGTGGGCGACGGCAAGGGGCACGGCGCGGCAGTGTAAGACCCGCGCTTAAACTTAGCGCTATTCTCTTATTGCTCTTATTTTCACATAACTCGTAAGATATTTTTAATTATATGGTATAAATGGTTATCATAATGTGCATGAAATGCTTAACTAACTACCGTGTTTAAATTGAAAAGGATTAATACCGTATCCGTATATTCGCTTGGCGCGTAGTTTAAATTTTTTATATCTTCTGAACTATCTGTCATAAGTTATAGTGTGAAAGGCAATTGCAAATGAAAGGCAATCTAAATTAAATAATCAAGATAGCTATATTTATTTTGATAAGGGTTAATACTGAATAGCGTATTATTTTTAATAGATTTTTCTAAAGAAAAAATGGTTATTGTGAGATAACCGTAGAAGATAGAGATATGTCATCGGTGACTTTTGTAGTTCTTTTTAAAATGTACAATTCCATAGTCCATTATTTTGATCTATCTCGTAAGGTTTAGCCAGGGTTTTTAAAGTAAGGGCACAAAATATGCTTTTTACGACAAATCTTTGAAATTCTCGGCTTTTCTCTACTATAACACAGTTTGACAATCATAATGATTATTAAACTGTTACTATAATATGCATGTATTATACATATTAATCTTCCTTCCTTCAGTCACTCTTTCTATTGATGAAAATCCGTTGAGTAGTTTGGAAGATATAAGGGAACAGACAGCGGAAACGACTTTGTTTTATATATTATGTAAAGATATAAGAATCTATCCAAAATAAATAATTTTTAGAGCGCCATCTGTTGTGGATGTGATATCTCAGCATTGTTGTCAATGGATGTGGATGATAACTTATTCGATATATTAAGTTCTAGTAGTATCCAATGTCGCTAGATGTCATTATTCAATACTATGTACTATCTTATACGTTGCGATAACAGAGATGTAAATCCGGCTGTCGAAAATCAAAACCTAGCAAGTGCTTGAAATCAAATTTTACAGGAGAGCGAAAAAACGACTTTCCGCCTTTATTGAGATACCGGGTTTTAAATTTGCTTTTTATACGTTTTTCAACAATTTAGCTAGGTTTTGATTTTTCGTAACTTTGTGGACAGTTTTTAAGTGCAACATCAAACAACAATGTCAGTTGCTAAGTTTTGAAATTGCACAGCCGAATCGTCAACGCACTAAAAAAGTTGATTATGAATGCGGCCGTACTCTTGTGATAGTTGCGGTTGCGGAGTAAATGGGTGGCCAAATAATTAACATCTGAGAACCCGCTTGCCCGTTTGCTTCTCAATACCATAAATTAACCAGTTATCTTTAGCCTTCACCACTGTAATGGTGAAATTATTAAATGAGATGTATCTACAAATATCTTTTGATCGAATTTAACCGTCTTTATGTCCAGCTTTAGTTACAAAAGTTTCTGAAGTTAAGATCATTATAATTAACAATATGCACACATCTTTTTTCATTGTCCTTCTATAGAACGGATAGATAATGAAGCAATTAGGCTGATTATACATTCGTTTATTGCAAATACAGCATATGACCTAAGCAAGTTAAAATGAATCCATAGTTTTGTGTAAAAATGAATTCTGTAAGTAACTCTATGTGGAAAGATTACATAAACGTAAACTTTAAATAATGACACTTTAAAAATCCACACAACGCATTAAGTAATCAGTCGAATGGTGTCAAATAAGACAATATTAATATTGATTATCGTACGTAGTTTTGGCAAACTTTTAGCCGCCGTCTGCTTGAGAAGAGATATGATATATTAAGTATGTTAAGTTTTACACAATGGAAGGTCATTCGAAAGCATTATTTCAAAGAACTTTCCTGTGAGACCTTGGCGTAGTTAATCAATAACCAGTTTGAATTATTGTTGACATTTTGTAAGAAGGGAAGGGAAGTAACAAATACATATGTATACATTAAATATTCAATTACGAACCTCTCTCTTCTCTTTTCCCTTTACAGCCAACAGTCGTCCATTGCTAGACGAAGGCCTCCCCCAATGATGGCAACAAGTTCCATCTGTGTCGGATTCAGCGATTGGCATCCATCTCGAAGTTGGACCTACGTTACCGGACAGTTTGTCAACAAAAACAACAAAAAAGACAACCATTGCAAGGTCAAACCTGTTACAAGGTTTTGTGAGGCATAATGTAACTACATATAAGAATAATTTTTAATAATAATAATAAATAATAGGGTACGGCCTCCGACGTTATTGGAGTGAGTGGAAGTCGTCGATCATTACCTACCGTCACTATCTAACTATCAGTACCGAGTTCATCAGCAAATCGAAGGAAGGTGATGTACTCGCCTCTGATGTTGAAGCAAAGTCTTTTCCAGTCCAGGACCATTAGACATCTTCCAATACCACGGTGAACAATCGAACGAATTACCTCTAGTATCTATGAGAACTATTTATAACACAATAATTGGGACGTAATGTTGCATAAAAAAGCGAGAGCTAGTAAATTAAGCTGCCAAGACTAGCAAGACAATATGGGAGAAATAATTGTATTAATGGTAACTACAGCGATCGCTTCCATTGACGGTACTACTCCCACTTCCACCACCATCATCCATGACCTATTTTAAAGTGAACATAATAATTGTTATTCTATTTATATTTTTAACCATCAGCAAATGTTAAGTTATTGTAATACCTTGATCTACTATAAAATATATAAAATGTAGTGTGCTTTTTAAAATCAACCAATAAAAAGCCAGGCCCTCCATGCTCAATGGCAATAATGGATCTGCCACTCATGGCTTCTGTCTTCTCTACCGTGACGCCCCCTTTATCTGACTATTGCAATTTTAAAAAAGTAAGTAATGCATAATATTCTATTTAATTTAATATCCTATATTTAAATTTAAAAAAATAGTTATAGATATACTGAGTATCTATACTTTCTCTTTTAAATGTTATACGAAACGATACACGCTAGTATTTTTTGTATTTCTTTTGTAGTTTTGTAATACTACCCAATTTTGTGGTCACGAATCTTCAATCACGTACATGTTACGTAATATCTCTCCTCACTCTCAGAAATTACAATCATGTTGTCTTAAAATTGCTACATTTTACAAATGTATCAAACAGTTTAGCACCTTTTAAGGATAGCATTATAAGAATTTGTAAAATATAAACTACCGCGTCTTTTACCCGACCAACTAATCAAATTAAACAAACCTACATAAAATCTGTGAAACATTAATTCATTGATACAAATTGAATATGTAGATAGTAGATAGCTACTGTCATAGTAAAAATCTCAGACAAAGGACAAATGTTTTCTTATTAACAAAAATATATTTATATTATTTGTAAGAACCATCATTAAATTGTGGTGGTAACGATGGTCGGTCAAGGTTGTTGGGCACAAGCGTCTTGTAGATTTACGCTCTGTTTAAATTTGCTCAAATGCTCTATTACTGAAATGCTCTATTTGCCATTTCGACGAAACAAAAGTACATTTATTTGGTTTTTCTTATTGTGAACTTATAAAGTGAACGGCTTTCTGCCTGTTTTTGCATTAATATGTGTTTTTTTTTATGTATACCTACATTGTAAAAAATATTGCATTACATATAACAAGACGTTGCCTTCTTAAGCTTTACTCTATACATACAATAAAAATGTAACTGATCGCTGTCTGTACACGGAAGATATTTGAGAAAAACGATATAAACGCAATAAACCCCAAAACAATTATTATTGATTTTTTGTCTGTTTGTCTGCGTGTCTGTATGTTTGTCCGTGCGTTTGCGCCCGCTAATCTCAGAAACGGCTTAACCGATTTGGGTGCGGTTTTCACTAATGTATTGTTGTAAGTTGTTTTATCTCAATCGGTTCATAAATAAAAAAAAGTTATATCAATTTAAAGAACCATGTCGATAGCTGTTCAGTTGAATAGGTTGAAATTTTAGTTAACTATATATTATGATCTTTAAAATGTTGATTGTTGAAAGTTTATATAAAGTTCAAAACAGGACAGTGTTGAAGATTTTGCATCTTGTATTTGTAACAGTGTAATTTGCAAGCATCAGCTAGACACACTGCATTGAGAAATTCTTAGTACACGCAAGTATTTCGAAGACGTAATGCGCTCCCTGGTAATAGTAACGCAGTATATAGACGATTTTAGAAATTATGTATGTATTCTAAAGTAATGTGTTTTGTTAAGTTAGTAGCTTATTATTCCCTAGGAGGGTTGGCGTTTGGCAGGGGGCCGTCCGCAAAAACCGTAGCCAGATCCTATATAATATGGACTACCGTCAAAGTTTAAACAATCATATGTGATTGTTATACTGTGCTACGGTCATACTATGTCGACCCCACATACGCGGGAAAAGGGCAAGGGGATGATGATGAGATTAGGGTAGTATTAAGTAGGTTATATTATTTCGTTTAAGTAAAAGAGCAGGGCGGATAAAACCGCGGGGCACAGCTAGTAATTAATAATTAGTATAGAATATTGGTAAATAAAAAAAATAACTCTCCTATACGTATGTATGTTAGAGAACTCTTTAGAAATAGACTTTGAAGTACACAATTGGATTTTACTTTTCTTTCTTTTAGCTAACCACCATTAACTATTTCTAAAATTAAATCCCAGTCACCTTGTAATTATTTATTTTCGTGCTATAAATAATAGATATCAATAAGATAACAATAAAATCACGTGTGAAGAATATTTTCTAATAATATTTGACTATAGCGTATAGAATCAATATTTCTTGATCTTGCTTCGTGAATAATTTTGTTGATTATTACGTAAATAAATAACAGTATTTAATCCTGTGAAACACAGGTATGATATGAGGTATAACCTGTAGTTAAAAGTAGAAAATTTCCGTTTTCAATTGAAATTAAATCAATATTTAACTTTTGCTTTTAATCATTGTACTCATTCATATTACAGCTAACACCGATGACAATGAGCTTTCGTTCTCCGAAATGTCATGTACAAAAATTTTGCGTGGCAATCTTTTGGACTCGAATTGGTTGTTAAAGCAAATGATGATTTTATTTTGTGTTAAATAAGTTGTCAGACCTATTCTTCCTCATTCACCTCAACTTTAGGCACCTTCAATACGCTCTTAAAGAATGCCACTACGCATCAAAACCGTCTATTCTAACGTTTGCCCTTTGCGATAAAGTTTTTTTTTTATTTAGAAAATAAAAATGTCACAGATCACAGTGTCTGTCTCCCAATAAAATACTAAGGTATATTTTGCAAAGTGATAAAATAAAACTTATATGAAAGTGAGATGTCGAAGCCGGTCAGGCGATGGCAGAGACGCCGAGCATTAGCCCGCTCGCCCCAGCCCGCATGACAGTACGCGCAGAACTTTCCCGCGTCGCGCACGCGC
>JWHW01060470.1:195685-212829 GCA_000931545.1 Papilio glaucus
AACTATTATATTATTAAGAACTAGCTGTTGCCCGCGACTTCGTACGCATGAAATCAAATAAAACATATTAATCACTTCGTAGAATATAAGTTTATAATCGTATTTTTTTACATTAATTGTTTTTACCGTACAAAATAAAACGTAAAATAATAATATCAAAATTATATTGTTGTTTATCTGTATAGCTACATTTCATCCGGTGTTGTTGCTATTCAATTTTAAAGTAAAAAAAAGTGGTAAAGCAATAACGCACATGTTCAAGGCAATTAACAATAACAAAAACATACGGCTGTTACGACAAAAAAAAATAGTATTAAGAATTTCCAACTGATATTTTAACTGTTATATTATTATATAATATTTATTATATTATATTGTATACACTATATTTGGTAATGATTTTTTAGAATGGAATCATCAATCAAATCATTAATCAAGAAACACGACACCAAAACCGAAACCGACACTGAGACCGCTACCAAAAGCCCTTCGCCCACCATCACCAACGTCACCACCATCTCCACTACCACATCATCGTCACCACCACCACCAACTCTATCATCACCACCACCATACTATCATCACCACAACCACCATACTATCACCACCACCAATTTAATTATTTATCTGTATAGATTCAATGTCGTTACTTAAGGTATTGATGATCTATCGATATTTATAGATATATACATCTGTGAAAAAGAAAATCAAATATATCCCACAGCAACCGTACATTTTTTCGGATAGAAAGTAATCTATGTGCTATTCCAAACTATAATCTATCTGGGTGCCAAATTTCATCCAGATACGTTCAGCCGTTTCGAGGTGAAAGAGTAACAAACATCCACCCAAACTTAAGCATTTATATTAGTAAGATATCTGCAAATTTTCGAGGTCAGTGATCCATAATTCTGACTGTTATTTAATAATAATTCTAATTCCGTGGGTTCACACTGCCGAAAACATTCACATAAAACATCATCTGTTTTTCAGAGAGAAACACCGAGAAACCTTGTATCGCGACACGACTTTACGCCAATTGAATCTCAGGGAGTGTGCCTATTTGTAAAATATTTCATACATTTTAGCGTATATGTTAAATTAAGCTACTAATGTATGAAATCCAGTCAATTGTCTTTGTTAATGTATTTCTATAACCGGAAGGTCAAGGAGACTCAGGGTCAGCTAAAGAATTAAACCAAAACATAATATCATTAGTTTTTTTAATTTATTTTATTAATAGAAGATAGCAAAAGAGAGAAAACCTAATATTAAGTGCCTGCCCACCATAGACATGTGCAACAAGCTAATTTAAGTTGTAGGTGCGTCACGTATCTTTAAGGGACAGAGGAAGGGATACACAGAAAAAAAGATATCCATCCCATCTCCAATGAGAAAAGGATGGGGAAGGAAAAGATCAGAATGAGGTCTACAGTGGTAGAGTCCGCAACAATAACATCTGTTGCACGAATGGGCCGGCTCGACCGGTGAAATACCACGACCTCACAGAAACAAGCGTAAAGTAGAAGTACTCGCGTTTCGTCTGATGAATTAGGTGCCGGAGGCCTAGTTTCTGTCCTCTTCCCCTTCCCACCCTTTCCTCATAAGGATAGGATGGGAACGGGAAGAGGATTGGACGGGGAGGGGGTTAACGAGAAAAAGGAAATATCCTTATTCCTGCCCTCCTCTGTCCATTAAAGGTAGGCAACGTATCTGTAACACATTTGCTTGTTGCGAATGTCTAAGGGTGGCGTTCACTTGACGTCAGGTGATCCGCTTGCTCGTTTGCCGCCTTTTTCCATAAAAAAAGGTCTCCGACCTCTCTCAGCAGACCAAAAGCTGATACTTCTACTTCAAGCCAGTGCCAAAGCTTGACGACAAAAAAATTAAGAAACAGTCTTTGGCTGGGCTAAATATTCGGACAAGGTGTCTTCTTAAGATATTTCTTGCCAGAAGGCAATGGAACGACAGAAAGTCCTTGTGGAAACAGCGTGGCAATATTCTCTTCAGTAACTGTCGGCAATACCATGCAGTCATCGCCCATCTGAAAAAATATTGAACTTTACGTAACATTACCCCTACTTCTGTTACTCGTACATCATTATAATTTTTTTCTTCATCCATATTAATAGAGCTCTTCAATAGAGCAATATGTACTACAATAAATATATAGATTTTTTAGCATTTCAGTCAGTTTAACTAGAAGGAAAAACTACTCTTTCCCTCTCCCTTTTCACCGTCAAAGAAAAAAGCTATCTATACAGATAAATAAAATTTAAGTCTGTGTTGAAGTTTGTCGCTATCAAAATCAAATTTCTGTATTGAGTACCGTACGGTACTCATAACAAAAATATATTTTTACAAATTTTGTCTGTCTGGATGTGATCACGACTGATTGTATTTTTCTATCATCCCGTCGTTTGCACAACTCACTGCTACCTAATCGGTTATTCGTAAGAAGGGGCGGAGTTGTCTCGTTGCAAAGTACAAGTCAATTTTGCTGTAAGTGGAATCCCGTTAACAGTCCCAACTGTACCTAGCCGTTTGATCTCCATCTAAAAATTTGTGAATTGAATAATGTCAAAACATTCTCTAGAACTCAGAGGGATATAAAATTAAAGAAAATTAATAAAAACTAACCCTCCAATCCACAGGTGTTGCAACCTTAGCCTTATCGGTTAGCTGGAGAGAGTCCAATACACGCAGAATTTCACTGTGAATAAACATTACACTTGTATCATGACATGGAACGAGATTCTTCTTAAGGGCGGTGAAACAAGATTCTTGAATTGCAAACAGCCGGATTTTCTATAATTTCTTTAAGGGTGTGGGAAACAAACGTCAATGACACTCATTACTATAAAAAATAAAAACAGAAATGGTACAAGACAATCACCTACTAATTTTTTTAGCTAAAATTGAAAAAGGAACATTTTGGTTACGTTATTTCAATTAAGAATTATGTACCTTAAAAAATGCCTTATTTAAAGCAAATATATGTCAAATGTAAAGCTACCAGCATAAAAATAACAATGTTATAACATTTAATTCCCTTATGTTTGAGCGCCAAAGAATAATTAAAGCGCGCGCGTTATTCCGCAGCATTATTATGCATGTCACCGACCGATTGTAAAGGTGTAATTAATTAAATAGTTACTAATGCTATGAAAATAAAATCACATTTATTTGTTTACGTTTAACAACTGACTAAAGGATGACTAGCAACAAATCAAAAAAGAGCATCTCAAGTTTCGACCAAGACCAAAGTTTCGTTCGACCAGCGCTCAAAGTTCGTTTTGTAGACAAAGACATTCATGTCTATTGGATAAATATGCGCCTGCCTTAAGTCGCCTCTTTGGAAAGTACCTAAAAAGAAACGGCACATTGTCAATAATGAGTTAAACTGACAATGTGCCGACCGTTTAGAATTTGCCTAGCCCAATTATAAAGTACCTGCTCTGACAATTGGTCGGTGACATGTAGATACTACCCTGCAAGGGGGGCGAGGAAACGCAGAAAAAATGTAATTTTGAACACGTAAACATAGGTATATCAGAAAAATTGTATGTAACTAGCAAGGTTAGGTATAATTAGTGCATAATTGTAAATTGATAATTTACTGTATATTGGAATAATAAAGCAAAAGTGAGCGGTAGTGGGATCTCCCTTCTAACAGTAGCTCCCTCTCTCGAAGCGATATAATCTCTTAATAATATTACATTAATGACATTCAGTTTATGTTATGTTAACCACAAGGCTGAATATTTTTCATGCTCGTCTGTTTATGTGAAAAGGAATACAAATAGGATAATACAATTTTAAAATTTTATCATTAAAACAATAAACAGAAACAAAAGGAATCCAATTAAATGAAAAAAAAAAACAGATTACTATTAGTTTTTTACAAAAGATGTTACCATCTATTGACCATACTAGGGTACAAAGAGATACCAATCACAGTTCACCGTTAACCAAACCTTTTAGAAGTATAACTATAAAAAACTAGTTGTCTTTATGTATGTTACATTTAAAAATACTCATTTTATCACTAAATTAATATTGAAATAACTACTCAAAGTTTCTGCCTGTAGTTGCTGGATAAAGTATGGACAGTCGGAACTTCTTTTTTGGATCAACAATGAAAACAGCACGAGCGGTCAATGGGATTCCCAAAGTATCGAGTTCATCCTTATCCAACATCCCAAGTTTAATTGCTATATTTCTAGCCTTATCTTCAATTATTGGATAAGGAAATTTATCACTTTCTTTGCAACCTGTTTCAAAAATAATAAACATTAAAAAGAATATCAGCATATTATTTTAAATGCCACAGATAAAAATACTATGGCAGGACTGGTTTATTAAATTGAGACACTACAGGAGGCAGAGTAATCCATTTTTTGTGCATATATAGTCATAAAGAATGCTAAGCCTTTGTGTTTCATAATAAACACTGTAGTATATTAACATGTGCTTATATAGTAAAACATGTTCGAGTTTTATTAGCCCAACCCGGTTTACTATCTTATACAAATATGTTTATGGAGTTTTTGCACAACAAATTGAGACAGTATCAATATAAATAGCATGTAAATACATACTAATATTATTAAATACCTGCATAACATTGGATGTCTTTGCACCAATCATTATGAGATTCAATTGTATCACATGACAAACCAATAACTTTTACATTGCGTTTTTCAAATTCAGGCACTAAAGTAATAACTCTTGCAAGCTCTGTGGTACAAACAGGTGTGAAATCAGAGGGGTGAGAAAAAAGTATACCCCACCTAAAAATAATATAAGACATTTAGCCACCATTTAAGCAAAAATATTACAAAGTTGAAATTTAGTGTATATGTAGAAAATCATATGTTTAATTGATTTATCAAAATCTATGTTAAGTGAAGTAAACAAAGATTGTTGATATTTTAAGGCCAACGATTTTGGAATAGCGGCAATGTGCGGGTGTATCCTTCTGCAGGGTATATCACCCATGGAAACCCCCGAGTGAGGGCGCAAAGGGGTCAATCTTTGCAATCTCTGGGCATTGCATTTGCCCTATAAGGCATGACTTTTGGCTCATAAAGGTACCTAAAATTATAAACTTACGATTCGCCTAGCCATTCATGAAAGTTTATTTCACCTTCAGTTGAATTAGCGGTGAAATTCGGAAAAACATCTCCCAAATTAAGCATTTTGATTTTTTTTAACTCTACCAAAAACTTTCTAAACTTTATTCAAACTGTTGTTTCAAACTATGTGAAATTCGTATGGAACAGGTAACAGTAATGACAGCATCAGCACCACCTATTTTAAAAACGAAATATGTCGACAGTAAAATATTTTCTTTCAATTCAAGATTTACAATTAGAGAATTTATTTTAGCCTCAATAACTCCTTATGACTTTATTTTGAAAAAAAAATCAATTTGGTCAATGATGTTGGTCTTTCGTCAAGTATAAATTGGTTAACGTTAACTGTCAGTCAACACCCTTTAGGGTATATGTATGTGTTCTGTGGTATGGGATGGGATAATAGCCATATTTTATATGCTCTTTGATAATAGCTTGAAAAACATTGTCTTTGAGTGTCGAGGTTTATTTATTCCAAGGAACATTATACTCTAAAGAGATTTATTCGATTCAAATTCCACAGGTTATTATTTAATGAAGAAAACGCTCTTTTAATTTACAATTGAAATATCATTTACAAAGAGAATCTAAGGTAAGAATTATTATACCAGGTATTTATCCAAGTTTTTTGTAATAGCTAAGAAACAAATAATAAAAGTGAAATCGTTACTTAATGAAACCTATCCAAATTCATCAGATGTAAGTATTTTGCAAAACATGCTTTTATGTGAAAAAATGTTTTGGTCGGCCAAATGACGGTTTACGTCGCACTTGCACCAAGACATTAAAAAATTAATCATCCATATTTCTTTATAAAATAGTAACAATTGACAATTTGTCCCTATTTTAGATTAAACTGAACAATGGATTTATTAAATAGTATGAAAAATTTAACAATTAAGCATACACAAAATGAAAGTGATGAACAATTCTTTAAATCCATAGCAGCAGATATTGATGATGTTCCCACAGAAATTGTTTTGGCTGAATATGCCGAAAAAATTTTACTTATTGTGTCCCAATATCAAAAAATAGGAACTATGCTAATGATACAAAAAGATCAAGTTCATAGTCCTTTAGGTACTGATGACATTTATACAACAAAAGTTATTTTTGGTGCCACAGGAGAAGACCAACAAGTTGCCGCACGATACTTAGCCGAAGCGATCAAAATCACAAAACCACTCTGTATTTTCATCAATCTAAAATCTTATGATATTGAAACTGTAAAAGCTTGCAAAGATATAATTTTGGATTTGAAAAAAGAGGAAAAATAAAAGAATGGAGTTAGCAAGAACAAATACTTTTAAAACTGTAAATAAGTTATATGGTCAACTTGTAATAGGTCCCCCAGGTGCAGGAAAGACAACATATTGCGATAAAATGGCACAATTGTTACAGAAGTTAGGGAGAAAAATTATTATCATCAACTTAGACCCTGCCAATGAAAGAATGTCCTACAAAGCTGATATTGACATTAGACAACTAATAATCCTTGAGGATGTAATGGACCAGTACAGTCTTGGTCCAAATGGCGCATTATTATACTGTTTGCAATATTTAGAAAAAAACATTGACTGGCTATTAGATCAAATAAAAGGTGTACATGGCACTAATTTTATCTTTGACTTACCTGGTCAAGTGGAGCTTTACTGTCATCATGATGTAATAAGCAATATTTTTTCCAAGTTGACTGAAAAAGCAAATGTACAATTATGTGTAGTTCATCTAGTTGACTCACATCACTGTTCTGATGCTGGCAAATTTATAGCTGCTTTGATGCTGTCACTTTCAGCCATGTTAAAGATTGCTTTGCCCCATGTTAATTTATTAACAAAAGTTGATTTATTGAAAAAACATGTGGACAAACTTGAATTTGGTATAGATTTCTACACTGATGTTTTGGACTTAAATTATTTGTTGGATAGTTTGGATGCTGATAGATTTACAGCAAAATATAGAAAACTAAATGCTGCTCTTGTATCCATTATTGAAGATTACAGTTTAGTATCATTCCAACTTGTAAATATGTTCAACGAAGAAAGCTTGATGTCTGTAAAAAATTTAGTAGATAAGGCTAATGGATTTGTTTTTAAAGCAGAGGAGGGGAGACATATAAATAGTATGTTGGCTTGTGCTATGGGTGTGAAAAGTGAACCTATCAATATAGATAACTTGTAATAAAAGGTTATAACTTTAAATTTGTTTTTACTTTATATATTATAGTGAACCCCCTAACTGCATTTAGATTTCTATGGCAGTTTGAACTTGGTTTCAATGTGATTTTTAAATACCTGAGTTTTAGGCATGGTTACAATGAAGCCAAATAATTAAAAAATCAATTTTAATGTAAGACTAGTATGAGATTTCTAAATTATCTCCTTTTAAACTTCAGGCATGCCTGAAGTTTAAAAACAGTCTACACTGTTTTGTCAATTTACAATAAAATGTTATGAAAAGTACCACATTTGAGCTTATGGTCAATACATAAGCATATAGCATTTTTTTGGACTGTCATCGCCAATATGTGATTTAATTCGTTTCTCTTTTGCTAATTCTTTTTTAACTCGTCACTGTTTGACTAGAAGAGACAGGTACACTGGGCTGGAGGCGGTCGAGCGCAGAAGGCGCTTAGCCTAAGCCTCTTTAAGAGTAACTTACTTCCAGGGTTCCCTCAATAGAAGGAAACTAGGCCCGGACCGTTTTTATTTACCGGATCGTTCTTTTGCTAAGTTATTCTATCAACAGAAATTGTGTTTTGGTTTTCACTTCACTTCAAAAATTGTCCCACTTTATGATAGTCATTGAAATGGCTAGGCACAATTTATAATATAGAAATAACGAATTAGTTATTTCTATATTATAAATCGTGTCCCTTGGAAACATTTTAAATGTTTTGTTTTTTCTCTGCTAGCAAGTTTCTTACCTCGTACAACCGCGTTGTGGAATGATCTCTCCCCAGCAGTATTCAAGAAAACAGCGTACTCCTTTCTAACAGCCGACAACACAACCGCAATTCCTCTGGTATTGTGGGTATCGGTGATCACTTAACATTAGGTGAGCCGTTGCTCTCTCGCCCCCCTTTTCCTATAGAAAAAGAAGAAGTAGCATACGAGCATGTGAGGTTTATCTAATATTAAGTGCCCGCTTCCAATAGACATCCAAGCAAGTTGCAAATCCGTTGCCTACCTTCAATGGACAGAAGTGGGAAAAGACAGAATAAAGGATATTTCCGTCAAATGACGGAGGAGATATAGAAAATCCTCTTCCCCTTTCCATCGCTTTGCTATTACAAACGGGTAGGAAGGGGAAGAGGACCAGAATTAGGCCTACGGCACTTCACTCATCAGACAAAACGCTGCAATATTACTACTTCACGCCTGTCTTCTATGCGTAGTATTTCATCCGTCGAGCCGGCCCATTCGTGCAACAGATGCTATTTTTACGAGCTCCACTGTTATGTTTTATGATAATTGGGAACATCCTACATATACGTTTAGTGTACAACCCATTTATTTGTACTCATTTAACAATGCATATGAGTAGTTAAAATTGTAACATATTGAATGAGGTTTGAGATGAAATAAAATTGGGAAGTACTTCCCAGAAAACTGAAAACGCTTAAATTAAATCTGTTACTGGCAAAAACAGATTAAAGCATGAGATGATTATAGTAATCGACTCAATAACATTATTTTCCGCCTCGGTATCAATACTCTAGAAACTGATATAAACTGACTAAGACGAAGTTACTATGAACAAAACCACCCAGATAGTATTAATTCAGCCTCCAATATTGTAAATTTTTTACTCTTTATTTCAGATGTCCAAAAATAAGCAAGTTGAATACAAGAATCTTCTAGAAACTGAATCTAAGATTGATAAACTGCTTCAAGAACCTGATAAATCTCATGAGGTGCGTCTGCTGCATCAATATAATAATATAAAGGACGCTGCACAAGTCGTCATCGGCCACATTGCCGACATCGAAGGAACCTCTGTCAACGCTATACACAAGCGTCTTAATCTTACTGAATGAAAGGCAATTGAAATGATGGAACGTTTATTTGAAGACAAATACAACTCTTTACAATTTAAAATTCATCCAATATTTTTAATATTCATAAACTAAAATAGTAATGAACTTTTTTTTTCTTTAATTTCACATTGCAGGTTTTATGTATTTAAGTTATAAGTGTTTTCAAAAAGCCACAGTTCCATGTTTGCTACTTCAATTAGGAAAAATGTTTATGTATTACATGAGAAGTATACTCTAATATATTTTATTTTGACAATATTGAGTGACCATTGTCAGCAAACAAGTTTATAAAATGGATTAAAAAGGGTATTATACTGTCGAATACTCTAAAACTATATCGAATAATGGGTTTAAGACAATAAAAATAAAAACTACATCCTTCTCGGAATCACCACTAATGCGTAACATTTTAAAATGTGTTAAAGTTAAAATTAAGCAGCACAAAATGCGGCAGAATGACATGAAAGGCTTTTCAATATTAATTGCATATAGAAATAAATGCGGTCCGCGCCGCGCCTTTCACTCATCGACCGTCTAATACAATATTATCGCCCGTGTAATACCAAAACCTCTAAACATGTTTTAATTCTTGTTACACATAATTATTACACAAATCAAAATATATTGAAGTTAAAATTCTAGACGCTACATATTGTGTTTATTAATAAGCAAGCAATATTATATAATTGTTTACATAAATGATGTCGCGTGCGACAGTTAGCTAAGTTAGCAATAGAGTGCTCGCCGAGTGCGGCCTCGCGTCACTTGCACGACAGCTCCGAGGTGACAAGTGACGAGTCAGATGCGTTACCTTGATATCTTTCGGCAATCATCTTCAAACACGGATCATATGCACTTACATTAGTTCGTTGGCATTGAGCTATTTGACATTATTTTGAATGTTTTATTTTCAAATATAAACGCTACGAGAGCCCTTGGATGTTATAGTAATTGGGGATCATTGAACGTAATGATGCAAGCTGCATACAAAAATCCAACGACATGTAGTAATATGTGGTCCGTGCTTGTAACGACAAGGTGGTCGTTTTGTATGTTTGCTCGTTAAGTTCTGATCGTGTTTCAATTATCAAAATCTTATTGTGGCAACAAATATGTTATTAACAAGTATGTTATTGTACCAGCCAGGGTTTAAGCGTTCAAATTGTAAAGTCTTCATAGTTCCATGGTTCGCAGGTGCCGAGGGCTTAGTTTCTCATTTACAGAACGTTTGTAGAACGTGTAATCGAAATGGAATGTAACTGTATTGTACGCTGATATTTTAAACAGCTTAACCATCCATCGAGTATCAGTACGAGACTTTTGTCTCGCAATATTTATGTTAGTCATTCCAGCTAAATTTAAGTATAACAATATAACAAATATACAAAAATACATAAAAAGTAAAGAACATTCACGATACTACATCTCCCAAAATGCGTATAAATATATCACTAACAAATCTAAGTTTTCTATCGAAATAATACCCTATAGGATGTGGAGATTCCAGCATGTGAATGTTCCTTCAGTTTCATTAAAGGTCTATCGTTAGACTTAAATCTATGAGTTTCAGACTCGTTTCAGGGCAGTCCCATAGACTAATTTTCAAAAGCACCAACCGACATTCAATAAATGCAATTTCTATACAAAAAATTTCAGCCTTCCTACCGTTACAAGGTATAACAACACTCTCCATTTCAAACATATACCTACTAAAATAGTTCAAAAATATGCTTCAGCCAGGTATATATCTTGAAAAACATCTCAGTTTACCGAGTACTACCACACAATGCAGAGCATTCACATTATAACTATATAACATCGCCGATAAAAAACAATTTAGCCAAGCTAAGTCACTTCCAGTCCACTTTGTGTGGTAGCGGTACATACAACAAACAGACCAAATCTGGACACCTTCTTACTCTTTCAATAAAGCCGAAACATACATCAAGAATTCCTAAAAACAAGTCTGAACAGGATTGGTTTAATCAATCAAATCAACATAAAAACCTCAATGGCAAAACGCATCACAGCCCTTCTCCGTCACATGCCACAACTTGTTCATTCAAAAAGATTTCATTGACCAAACCAAACTTAGAATAAAACAATGCATTTGGTAAATTGTAAATATACTATATATAAATAAATAATGCTGACTCAGTACTTCATATGCTAAACTAAACATATTATTTACCAAGTCATCTCACTTTTCAATCAAATGTGACTTAACTTGTTATTTCATTAAATATATATTTTCTAATTATCACTTGTCAAGTAATGGATGTTGAGGTCCTATCCTTCTAAAAGATAAAAATTGTACTACCTTTAAATGGTAGAATGTTGTCTTTCGACACTGATTTGCTGAGGTAAACGTAATCCATTATTGTCATTGGAAGACTCACACTGAACATAACAGTGTCCAAAGACATGTGTCGTATTAGGTTGAGGCATAATAATGCGAGTCCATGTGTCACTTATCTTCAATATTATATTTAATTGAACACTTGATGTGACAATTCAATTAATATAAAATCAGTCTCAATGTCGGGAAGTCTTTTTAGATGTTGAGGCACGTATAGGTCTGTCACCTTACAGATCACAAAACCTTACTGGTTGTAGATTTTGTTTGCTTTCCGTTTACAAATTTAATTATTATGCAACTTCATAAATAATTTACGTGCTAATATAAACTTAACGTAAGTTTATATGACGATGTTTAGCGTTACACCACGCTTGTAAATTGGCTTTAATAGCTCGTGAATGTTACAACGTTTCTTGTCAGTTTAAAATGTCTTTTTATAATACAAAGCAAAAATATAACCACTAGCATCAAAGACGTTGATGCTTGCAGCTTAACAATTTTTTAACAAAATAAAAGTTAACGAGCAGCTGTTTATAATAGTAACTAAAAACAAAATATAGTGAGAAGAGAAAAAAATAACAAAAGATAAAGTTACCTTTGGGTTACCGTAATGTTTTAGTTAGGTTCGGGTGCATCGCCTTGGCCAATGTGCTCTTTCTCAGCGCTATGGCAAACCTCCACCACCTAGAATGTAATGTTTGTTGGTGAATATAAATAGTAACCTCTTAAAAATGTTTTTTGCTATAGCTTATTTCATACGATAGAAATAGTTGTATAAAAACAGTGCGTGTATCAGTAGGTACACGCGGAGGAAGTGAAACTTCTTTGGCTTATACATATTAAATTCTATAACAAGGTTTTATTTTAAATTAATCAAAGTATACATTTGGGAGGGATTCCCTTTCTCGGAGTGGAGACCTGCGTCCCTGCAGTGGGGAGCATTCTAAAAAAGGCTGATTTATTATTATTTATTATAATACATTTGACTGAGATATCATTTCGTTGTTTGAGGAAGAGAGTGAAAGAGGTAGTGAACAATAAGAAGCAAGAAAGGAAGGAGAGAGATGAAAAAAGATTGTCTGACGACTTTCGGGTAAATATGAAATGTTTTGGAAATGCGTCTAAAATGCCAGAGGAAGGTCAGTACAATCGAGAATGAATGTTGTTCGTGATGAGAATGAGGACCTTCTGAATGACGAGGTAGCAACTCTGAAAAGACGGAACGGATATTTTGAAAGTTTGAATGTAAATAGACATCTGCATCAAACATGGCAGATAGATACTCATGAGGAAAAGGAGTTGGAAAGTAAGAACTTTGATTTTGATGGCGATGAAAAGAATGAATTTGGGTAAAGCACCCGGGTATGACAGGATTTTTGTTGAAATGCTGAGAGATGGAGAAGGATTAGTTGCAAGCCTGCTGTGGGTCTTTTTCAATTTATGTTGGAGACGTGGCCTAATAACAGAAGATATGTGTAAAGCTGTCATTGTACCTTTATATAAAGGAAAAGGTTCACAGCATGATTGTAAAAATTACCGAGGAATCAGTCTTCTCAGCATTGTGGGAAAACTTAATGCTAACGAACTGATTGAAAGAGGGATGAAAGAAACAGAAAGAAGAAAAATGGCTTACTAAAAAGGGCGATATAGGAAGCACCCATTATCGACGAGCATGTACGCTTAGATGTATGAATGTAGAAGAAGCGAGAGAGGTATGCCAGGGTCGCGCCAAATGGAAATCCATGATCTCTGCTTACTATCTGGGTTACTGACGTGAGCGCATATTTATTTATTTATAAAGTGTAATTATTATTGGGCTTTTTAGTTATCCTTATAGGTTTTCAGAACATCGTTGTGTTACCAAAGGCTTGTGGTAACTAAAATAAGAAATATTTTTTTCAATCCATATCATCTAAAAATCACGAAAACAATGCACCAATTTCATTTACTCGACTACCGACTCAGCGCGTCGGACAGTCAAATTGAAGTGGGACTCACCCTCTCATTCATACTCTCACCCACAATAATATTCATAATACATAACATACAAAATGCAATACAAGAAGAAATTGTATAAGGTGTTACAAATAAATTCCTTACCATGCCGTAAGAAGTTTCACTTCATAAAAATAGATATTTCTGAGAAATATGCTTAAATAATCAAGCGATCGTTAATTTAAAAACCATTAATCCAGGACTGACTGTGCCCCTATGACACACTGGGGTGAATTCCTAATCAAATCACTCACACTCTTCAAAATCAGTCATTTATTTTAGTAACTTGGTTCAACGGGATCAAGTACGGACGAGAGCGCATATTTTTATTTTATTTTATGGTCAACAGGAGTGGTATTCATCGAATCAGTAAGTTGCTGTAAGCCTTATTAACATGCTCAGCTCAGTGTATACAATAGGTTTGTTTGTGTAATGAAATCTTTGAACCCCTTCGACACAGATTAATTTAAAACGTTGCACACATGTTGAGGACTGATTAAAATTTAATAATTTAAATATTTTGTCCCATTATCCTCACCACGATCTTCCGGATTTACGAAAGATTGAGAATAACGCCATCTAGGTTACAATTTAAATAACAATGGATTCCTTGTTCCTACATAAGGACTAAGAACGCAACAGTAACTTTTAAGTTACAGATGTTGATGGGTTACTGTGTTCACATAACATCTGGTGTGGCTCTTGCTCGTTTGACACATGCTCTAAAAAAAAGAAGAATGTTAATGTAATTAATTGATATTTGCTAGATCCTGCCAAAATATGGCCGCGATACTCCACACACAGCAGATTTTAAAATTTAAGCAAATAATATACACAATAAAACTAGTATAAATCTAATAGATATAGGCATCTCTGATGTGTTTGTCTAAATGTGTGGAGCATTTGCTTACAACTTAGTATGCTATAATAATGCAGTCGATAGGGGAAATGTTAAGACATTTCCTTACTTATAGATTTATACTTACTTTTACTTTCATTGGTACGCGTTAATTCTAAAAATGTATAACTTTTATCTCTCGTAAGTTGTGAACAATGTCTTACAATAATATTAACAACACCGATCAACAATTTTTTTTTTGCGCATGGATTTTCTTAACTTATAATAAAAATGTAACGGATCGCTGTCTGAACATGGAATATATTTGAGAAAAACTATTATACTTCATAAACGCAATAAAACCCAAAAAAAATGATTATTCGAATTTTTGTCTGTTTATCTGTATTTCTGTTTGTCTGTTACCACTAATCTCAGAAACGAGTTAACCGATTAGGGTGCAGTTTCACTAATGTATTGTGGTAAGCTTCACTTGACATTTAGTGTTTGTTTTATCTCAATCGGTTTATAAATAAAAAAATTATATTATTTCAAAGAACCATGTCAACATTTGTTCGATAAAAATGCTACAAAATAGGTGTTCAGTGGAACATATATAATTAATTATTAATTATATATGTGTTATTAGTTATATTATGATGAATGAATGTTTACATAAAGTTCAAAACAGAACAGTTTCGGAGATTTTGCAAGCATCAGCATATATTCATAGCACACGCACGTATTTCGGAAACGCACGACGCTCCCTGGTAATCGTAATAGCTATATTTGGTAACGCAGTAATTATACGTATATAGACGATTTTAGAAATTATATATTTATTCTTATGTAAAATGTTTTGTTAGGTTCGGTTAGTAGCTTATTATTCCCGAGGAGGGTTGGCGTTAGACAGGTGGCCAGCCGTAAAAACTGTAGCCAGAACCTGCGTATACTACTTATTTCTATGTATAAAAGCAATAAAAATAACGATTGTACAACCCGTGCGCAAAAATGCTGTAGACCAGTGTAATGGAATACTTTTGAAAATATGGAAATTACGCAACTCCGCTTTTAATTTAGACTTTTTTAATTGTAGCATGGTGCGTGTGATAGGAACTTATTAGTTTATTCTACTTAGGTACTTATCCCACTAGCGTTTTACGAGTGTTGGCATTTCTCAAGGCGGCAACGTAACGACACGACGTTGACATCGCGAATCTCTAGTGGCAAGTTTGTTGACGCTGCGACTTCGCAACTCTAACTTTGCGTTTTTCACAATTCCCAGATTAGTGTTAAAAATTTTCTTTTAGTAGAAGGTGGCAGACGAGCAAACGTTTCACCTGATAAGTGACCGAAACCCATAGACAACTGCAACGAGCTAATGAGTCGCAGATGCGTTACCTACCTTCAATGGACAGAGGAAGGGATAAACAGAAAAAAAGGATATTTACTTTTCTTATCCATCCTCTCTCCCGTCAAATCCTCTCCTTATTGCGAAAGGATGGGCAGGGAAAGAGGACTGATATCGGGTCCACGGAACACACTCACAAACGAAACGCAGAATACGTCTACTTCTCGCCTGTCTTCTGTGAGGTAGTGGTATTTCACCGATTGCCCTGGCCCATTCGTAGAACAGATGTTGTTTGCTCAATTTTGTGATGTTGGAAATTGTTGTATTGCGGGCTCTACCACTGTTAAATATTGTATGTCGTTTTGAATTTATTCTAAAAATTCGTCAAATGTAGTCAATCGCAAATATTTATAAAATTCAATTCGAGCGCCAATTATACCTTTGTTACGTATGCGTTGCTAAGCCAATTAGCGACGAACGAAGACTACAGAGCCAATCATTACTTCACGATGAACAAACTAGCTGTTTAAAGAAAACAAGCGTCTATGGCCGTCTTTCAAAGTGATTTTGTTTGTTACTCTTCCACGGCTTATTCGTTCACTGACCATAAAAGATTTTCTCAAAACAGACGATGTACTTTAATTTTTTTACGTCACCTACATCGCTATTTTGTCTCAGATTGTTCACCTATTGGAAACGTTGCGTTTAATGGATGCGCAACGTTTACTGTGCAGAAATGCCAACGCTCGTAAAAAACCAAGGCAGCTTTAAGAACATTTAAAACTTTGTGAATGAACATTTAACATATTGTGTCTTAAAATGGCACAAAGTGGCCATGCTATTATAAAAGATAACAGTAACATGTATTAGGCAGTCACCTTGTTCTTGTCAAGCGGTCCATTGGCCTCGAGAGATTGAGCTACATCAGTCTTCTGGATGATGCCCTTCTTTTTCCCTTTTCCTACATTCTTTTTAATATTTTTACCAGATTTTGTTTTCTGAGCTTGAGATCCTGCATAATTATAATTTTTAATTGAATTGTTAGTACAATTAAATGAATAATTTTAGATGACAAAATATATAAACCTTCTGCTTCATCTGGAATTACGTTGTCCTCCTGCGGGCTGCCGTCGTCCCCCTGGGTGGCGATGTCTTCTGGTCGCACAGTTTTTCTAAATTCAATGTAAAATTAATATTAATGGGCGAGACACTACGTATTTCCATTTGGTACTACAATCTTAGTGCGAGTATCTCTAAAAAACTGTACAAATTAATTAGTTATTGTTTTTTAATTGTTTGTCATTTCAGCCAACAAACATTCACTGCTGGACATACTCCATAAATCTTTTCTTTTTCTTAGATTTAATTCATATTGAATATTTATAGGGCTCCGGTGGGAGCTAAATGCACTCGCATATGATCATCTA
>JWHW01060470.1:213079-235801 GCA_000931545.1 Papilio glaucus
TATATTTCCCTCATTTGTTTTTTCACTCAATTCCTCAATCACCTTACTTCTTAGTTTCCCATTGGCTACAATGTGCTGATCTTTTAAATACGAGAACGGTGTAATCAGTGAAGTGAGTGAATACCTGCGGGTAGCGTTGTGTGCGTGACGGGTAGCTGCCGCCGCCCCATTGCCCGACCACCACGCCTGCGATTTCGAGGCGCGCGCCGGTGCCGCGCCCGCGCCCACGACTCCAGCTGCCCAGCTGCCCGCCTAGCGACCCACCGAGCGTGCCGCCCACTACGCCCGCCACGAGTGGAAGAGGTGGTAACGCGAACTCCACCTCCAGTCCCTCGAGTATAGCTTTGCGCATTCTCTCCACCTGATTGAGATAGTTCCATCATAAATATGTCTGTAGTTGTGTATTATAAAATGGAGTTATTTAAAAAAAAGTTCCATTATGAATTGACACATTGTTTATGTACATAATTTTTATCCGATTATTCAATAACAGTACTTGATATAGTTAGCGATATTAATTTTTTGCCTTTGTGTGTTCCTGTGCTGTGTTGTTGTTGGTGTCTCTGTCAGTGTCCTTGTCCTGTGTCGGTATCAGAGTTGGCGAAGATGTCGGTGTGTCGGCATATGGCTGTTACCTTGACGACGGTGTCGAGGTGGTTGTCGCAGAGCTGGGCGAGGTGCTTGCAGTGCGCAGCGCGGTGCAGGTTGCGCTGCAGCAGCTTGCCGTCGAAGTAAAGCCAGGGCGCGGCGACGAGCCAGGGCACGGGCGCGCCGCACGCGTCGTTGGCGAGCAGCGCCGTCTCCGCGCCAGCCATCACCAGTGCACTCAGCTGCACCCCGCGACTACTGATGGCGTTCACCTTACAAAAAAATACTTATTATCTACCGGACAAACAGCACTGATATTATATAGAAGATGTACGTTATATAACCTAGTTACGCTGATTTTTTTTTACTTCAGACCAAAAATTGTGCTTCAAATGAAAGAAATGTTTACTTTTGGTACTGATGGTTTTGGTTAATTGCGAGAGGTTAATCCCCTGTTATAGCAGATAGTTACCTGTTTACCCCAGTAATAGTGTAAGTTTACACCAATAACACTGACAAACTTACTGTCATTTCTTGCAAATGAAGAGCGTTCATGAGATCATTTGAGAAAGCTGTTGCCAAGAATGCATCCAATTCTTGACGCCGCAATATTTGAATCTGGGAGGTCATAATGAATCTAAAAAATATTCAAACATGTCAGAACAGTACTAAACCAACTTACTAAAAAATCTGAATTTAATATGTGTATATAAGCGTAAAAAATCTATTACACGTCTATTACACGCGCTCACGCACCTAACCCAGAGGGGTAGGCAGAGATCATGGATTTCCATTTGGCGCGATGCTGGCACACCTCTCTCGCTTCTACATTCATACATCTACGCATACATGCTCATCGGTTATGGGTGCTCCTTAAATCACCCTTTTTTAGTAAACCAATAATCTGATCGATATAAGTTCTTCTAGTGGGCCCCCAATCAACACTGTCATTCGCTTTTGCTACATAAATTTGTTTCGTTATTCTCGTTTCATTCGTCCTTTCAACATGCACGAACCACCGAAGCATACCTTTCTCAATTCTAGACACAACATCTACTTTTAAGCCACACTTCTCCCTTTTAATGCTATTTTTATTCCTATCATTCAATTTCATGCTTAACATACTTCTTAAGGATCGCATCTCAACGGAATTAACTCTACTAGCATACTTTTCCTGCCAAACCCAGCTCTCACTTCCGAACAATAAAGTGGGGGTACAGCATGGTGTATTGCCAGATGAGCCTTCACACTTGCTACACAACCCTGTCTTTACAGCCCTGTAACACCATATTGATGCTAAGCCAGTCAGATTAAGCCCCGTAAATAACACAAGCATTAGATATTTATACAGAGACTTCACTGCTTGTATTAGATCACTGTTCAATCCAAATTCAGCTAGGGTTGACCACAAATCATCTCTTACTTCTATTACACATAACTTGATATATGAAACACAACTTATAAATATAGCTTACCTTAGCACAGTAGCTAAGATCAATAAATGTTGTGGCACATAGGATGTGTTTAACATTAGCGGAGTATCAGAACGCATACAGGACAGAAACGCTCGCATGCGTCGACATTTGTCATCTTGAGCAGTTCTGTGGACATAAACGTTTATTTTTTATTAGGTTTACTATTAAATTAGACTGTAACTGTTGAACCACCAATATTCTACATAGAAAACACATATTCATATTTTCATCATAATTTAGTTGATAATGATTGCATAGGATTTAACTAAAACGTAAACTCCTGCCCAGGGTTGTCTTGTTACCAAAAACATAACATATTATGGCATGAAGTATTAACAGTTTAATAACAAACAAAATTGAATGCTCTTTAACAACAAAAGCTCACCCGAACCAGAGCCTTTGTACTGTAGGCACCGGCCAGTCCAGGATCACTCCCGGCACCATCTCCGCAGCCTTCCCGGGATTTACGCGTGAGAAGATCCACTCTGACACCTGCACTTGACACGGCTTTTCATTGGCAGCACTAGTCGATCCTTCTTCTAAAACAAACATTATATTGATACCAATAAATACACTTAATAATATTTAATTACATATTATATGAAAGCTATCCTTCATTGATGAATTGCATTCAGCAAATGCATGAACTACATACATTATTATTTAACTTCGACAACTCTTAACTTGTTAATATAGTATTACTTAAACATGTAACATTAAAAATGTACAAAATAATACTACCTTTAGCTTTCTGTGCCATGAAACGATGGTGATGCATATTATACAAGATTGCATATACATTTTGCCTGATGGGTCTGAAGAAATGATGTATGGATGGTATTTCGCGATGGTTGTCATCCTCCATGAGCACGGGCAGTGTGATCTGTCGGTGTGTCAGTATAGACAGCATCTGCGGATGCATCAGACCCCGTGTGTGTCTCTCGGCACAGGTCCTCAACACCTCAGCCGGTGCTGGAGGGCAGTTATCGTCGCTCTGAACTATCTTACTAACACTCGGTACCACCTGGAAGAAATAATTATTTGGTATTCATTTTTTTATGGCTTTGCTAAATTTGTTTGTATAG
This sequence comes from Papilio glaucus, assembly GCA_000931545.1. Lineage (NCBI taxonomy): Eukaryota > Metazoa > Arthropoda > Insecta > Lepidoptera > Papilionidae > Papilio > Papilio glaucus. The sequence continues at coordinate 216,228 of JWHW01060470.1, forward strand.
TTTTTTACAGATTAAAATATATGTTGTACAGATTAATATGAAGAAAAGGTAAAATCAAATGATTGATGGAATTTTTGGCTTCTTTTGTCAACTCTTCTAACAGTTGTAAAAGATAAGATTGCCAAAGTAATTAAAATAAAGGTGAAAATAGATGTGATTTTGAGTGTTCCAAAACGATAAGTGTCTGTGGTAAAAAAATTATATCTCCATATAACTCTTTAAAAAGAACAAGAAAGCAAATCCATTGGTATTTTTATTTTCCAAAGAATAAGGGCTGCATGAAAAAAAAAATGACATTCACATGAAAACTTATGTAAGTAAAATAGGTTATATAATCACACCTCCTTGGATGCTGCCTGATCATTTCTGTCACCAACTTTAGCTGGTTGTTGTTTGGATGTTCCATCACCACCTTCGAGAGTCATTGATGCAATACCGTGGCTCACATCATTGGTACTCTCCTCCATACTAAAGTCAGCATGAATTGAAGCATTCGCGGTTGCCAGTTTGTAATCTTCCAAGCCTTTTTGCTGTAATTTATTGAGGTGCTATTGTTTCAACCAATCAAGTGCTTCGATAAATAATAAAAAAAATAAAGCAAATAATAATAATAATATAGATGCTAAAAAATATAACAAATGAAAAAAAAAATTGAATTTAGAACCATAGATAAATAGCAATAAAATACATATATTGATAACATTTGTTTAAATTTAATTATGGTGAAAATTTTCCGTTTTTCTACTAAAAATTCTATTAATACTTGTAACATGAATAGTTGTTGAAATTGTAAGTACCTAAAATTTTACTTATACATTGATTATGATAACTACCTATTCATACATTTGAACTATTTTCAGAAAAATATATATACATTTACTATCTTACACCTATGTGATATCTACAAAATTATATTCAACAAATAAGTATAAAAAAATAAGATGTAAAACGAATATGCACTCGGCTAAAACAAAATTTCAATAATTTTGTAGATGTTTCATGCATTTTATCTATGCTTTGCCAATGGATGCCAATGATTTTAGGACGTAAAAGGCGTGGATGACTGTAGCAATAGTAATGCGCTGATATTAAGAGTAAAAACCTCATGTTCCGATGTCTCCGTGGCTAGTCGGGTAGTGTCCATGTCACCGGAAGTAGATGGAGGGCTCATTTCTGGTTTATGATTCTTTTTGTTAGTTTTTGGGCGACGACCTACAATTATAAATAATAATTAGACCATACACTTGAAAGACTTTGAATCTTATCGTCCGAGAACTGGTAGACATTTTTGGGTAGGTATATAATGCATTCTGAAAATTTGTCAGATACCATTTATGCGAGTGCTTATCACTTATACGCACCAAAATGACTGTCATTTTTAACCAACTTCAAAAAGGAGGATGTTATCAATTTGATTGGTATTTTTTTTTAATTCTTTTTCGACAGCTGGTGCTCGCCATTTGGTCCCATTTTTTTAGTCAAGATCCGACCAGTACTTTTTGAGTTATTCTTTATTATTACGTATGCTAAACTATACGACGTACATAAAAATAAAGTATGAAAGAATTGTATATGTTTAAAAATGCTAAATAAAAGTCAGCAATGGCATATCTCTATCTTCTATGGTTATCTCACAATAACTACTTATTTCTTTAGAACAAGCAATTAAAAGTGATGCGATATTTTCGACGCTATTTTTTCGTATTGAGTATTAATTCTTATCCAAATAATTATGTTTGTAAGGTAGAGTTTTAATTGTAGATTATAATTGCCTTCTACACTATAACATTATAACAGATAGTTTATAAAATATCAAGTTTAAATTACAAGTAAGTAAATATTACGCGCAAGTAATTTTAATAGCCGTGCAGTAGAGGGCCGGGATTAGCGATGTGTTACTTACATTTTTACTTTTGTTTCTTATCTGTCTTTGTTTGAAAGTTGATTGTTATCATGTATTTTCATATAAATTTGATCAAGATCTGATGTTTTTAAGTTATTATTAACATAAGTATTTAATTGACTTGGACTACATTGATGGTGTTCTCGTTTTGTGTTAAAACGACTGTGTATCAAATCAAGACAGTGGGCACGTTGCTCCTCTGTCTCGTTAGATAAACGAAACTTTTTTTTGTAAGCCCGCATTTTAGCAAGCTTATTTTTGCGTTCTTCACTGCCCTTTTTTTGAAATCGGTATTATTCGGTTATATTCCGTCCTACCTTTGTTTGTCTCATTAAAACGACGCTGTCTCAGAAATGTAAATAAGTAAATAAAAAGATGAATATGCTCACCAGATGCAGTTCTATATTTTAAGAAACCATCTTTTGTTCCATTAAGATAATACTGAACTGCCTGTTTCAGTTTAGCAGCTCGGAGATCGTTGAGATCGCCAAATATTTCAACGCATGCTGCATCTACGTCAGCCGAAGGCAATTCTCGCACAAACTGACAAATGGCTTTGATAAGAGTTTCTGGTGGAACTTGTTGCTGTAAATAAAGATAAATTTTAAAAAATCAACGAAAGATGAATATTTCTTATAAAGGAGATAGCTTCATTACACATTTACTACAACCATAGCTATAAGAATGTTTGTGGTGTAGTGTGAATCACAAAAGTGGACAGGAAAGTGGATTGGGCTTGCCAACTGGCTACATATTCCATTTTTAATATGACATGACAGTTATTTTGGTACTACGCCATTGAAGTCATTTTTAGAATTGCTGCTGCTTGGTGCCTTGCTGGCTCTATCACTGTTAAGACGAAAATAAAAAAATAAACAATTTGTCTTCTTACCTTCTTTTGAGAGATACCTAGGCGTTTGTAAAAATCTTGAAGACTTTGCTCAGACAAAATGGTGCCTCCAAGTAATGCTGCCATAAGACACAATCTGTCCTGTGGTACATCCAAAACTTTTGGGAGCTCATGTACCATGTACTCTTTTGTTTCCAGTGATGACTAAAAGGAGAAAAGAATATGTATGAAAATATGTCTTTCAATATTTAAGATACATAAATATAAAAGTTACATACCCTATATGTAAGTTTCAACTGCGATGAACTAAAATATCTTGGTGGCTGAAAAACTAAATATTCACCAGAGCAGCCCACAAGACCTGCATAGGTTTTCTCTCTGCACAGACCAACAACCTCTTGGCAATGATCATCTGAAGACACCATCTGCAGAAACACAATCAAATTTTAAGATACATTGTTTCTTTTACTCGGTATTGGATAAAACAAATTAAGGTAGTTTTAATGACAATGACACATTTTTTTTTACTTTTATTGCTGACAAAATTTTAATGTACACAAAATTTTATCAATTTTCATTTAAAAAAAAAAACAGTTGATGGAACTTTAAGTTGCGATTTTTTTTACTTTACTGTTTTGGCTATGCAAAACAGACTCATTCAATTAGGTTTGAACATAGACCATGTGCCAAACGTGGCTCTAAAGCATTTCAAAATAAAGATGTTATGTTATTTTCTAGCTTTCTCAGGAATAGTGCATATTCTTTCTTTGGAAGTGGTGTTGAAAGGAAACATCCCAAAAACCAGCTCCCGAGATATAAAAGTCTACCAATTTAATTAATAATAGCTGGCTAAAATGCAATGATTATTATCTGTCATTACAATAAATTTATGCTATTCACCCCATTTTACTAATTTACTACAATATATATTGTGAGCTGAATAAAATGCAAATAATATTTATAGATTTTATAGCATAGACTAATTCATTTTTTTTAATAATTATTTTGTTGCTTATGACTTAAATTTTATGAAATTACTAAAATAGTAATGAACAAAGCTAGCACTAACATCAGTAATAAATCAGTCACAGTCCTTCTGAGAAGATAAAAAATGATTATCCGGAGGTTGAAATGTAATTTCACTTTTTAAAATACTGTATTCTTATAAATATTGTGCTATTTATAGCACTATAAAATTTATTTCTATGAAAAATAAAATTAAGATATGCTAAAATGTATATGTGGAGGTAAATGTAAAAATAGTAAGATATATTTTTAATAGTATGTAAATAGTAAGATGTATACAGGTAACTCACAACAGGTATGTTAAGATACCGCAGAGCAGTCCTGAGGCAGGAGTGCAGCCCAGTTGGTGGTACCCACCAAACTTTAGGTGGTGGTGTTCCTTTTGTAACTATATGCCGCAACACCTGTACAAAGACAAATATGTATTCAAACCTTGAATGTCAAGTATTAAGTATACTCATTATAAAATACAAAATGTTAGATATATAATCTAAAAGTAATGAGTATTACTGCAGAGTATTATCTAAAGGCAACTAAAAGAATTGATTTTGAAAATCTATAGCATAATCCAAAGTACTTGTATTGAAATGGCATAAAAAGCTCTACATTTAAGAAAAAATTGTTTAAAAAATGGAAATAGCCTACAATTATAAAAAAATTACTGCAATATGATTTATTTAAACTTTATTTACACATTATTTATTGAAACCTGTAGTATTTTAAGACAGGTTTCAATAAATAATGGTTTAAAATACTTACAGAATTCACCCTCTGCCTATATGTGCTCTGTGTCTGGATCCATTGCTGCGGTACAGCAGGTGGAGTGGGGTGTGATCCATTGAAACAGACACACAGAGCTACCTGATGTTCAGCAAGTGCTTGTGACAAAGTTGTCAGAAATTGCACACACCTTGCCCACTGACCTCCACAAGCCCAATCTAAAATTATGTACATCCATGATAAATATTTATATTATCAGATTACTTAACAATATTTAAATTCTAATAGCATACCTGAAAAGTACCCTCCGTAAAGTCGATCCAGACATCCTTCTGCGTCAAGAACTAATCGAAAACCACCAGCATGATTTCTAGCAATTCTAAATAAATCGACACCTACACCTTCATTTTCTAAAAAAGTTTGTAGGTCTTGTATTCCCATGATTATAGAAAAATCAAATATCTTAAGAATTCGGTCGAACACGTTCGTCGCGACTAATTGGTCTGAAATCAATGCAAAAACATTGAAGCGTTCGAAGACAAACAGGCTGATAATATATTATGATAATCTTCACGATGATCGTAAAACTAAAAAGAACTAAAAGAAATATATCATAAAGCAAAAAACATAGCAAAAAAAATAGACTACATAACCGGCACATTAATAAGAGGAAATTGGAGTACAGGTCGAGTCAAATTGATAATTTGTTACATTTATTAAAACAGTCGTGTTTTTCTTAATCTATCGGTTAAGAAAAATTAGAAAGTCACGAACCTCGATTCAAAAAACCATGCCAAGAGTAAATTACGGCAGCCGAGACTTGGAAACGGAAGCCATTTGTAATTTTGTAATTTTATGAATATGAACATGAACCTTCCTTGATCTTTAAATCGGTACAGATATCATAAACATCATAGAATAAAATTACCTGCAATCTTTATGGCATTATAATCTTTTATCTAAAATTAAATAATTTAAAAACAATAAAATAATTCTTGCATTTTGTATAAATAGCTGAGCATTAAAACTGATTGACTTTAGTTATTGTTATAAGTTATCTCATCATTTTCGAGCTAGACAACAAAAATGTATGTTGAAGTTAAAAATTAAAAAAAAATGTCCAGGTGCTTTCTCTGTCTGTTTATGATGAATTTCATCTATGTTAGCTGACCAGTATTACTTCTTCTTTTTACAATTCATGTAGGCTTAAAATATACATTTATATTGAACAGCTCCATTATCTTTGTTTCATTTCTCTGGTCCACCGACCGTCTCGTTTAATGAAAATTATTGTAATTACACCACAACTTATGAATTCTTAATCAAGAGACCTTACAGAATGGGCTCTCAGAGGTAAATAAGCCTCGTAACCAAAGCTATAAAAATTAGTAGAAAGTTAATAAATGTTTGATTTTGACACATCTCTCTGCCCATCCGTCCCGCGATTCGCGATCATATTCGGTTGCTATTCGTAACTCGTTCGTCAATTCGTGTTATAATTTTGTGTTGGTTGGGCGTTGTTAACCTACAAAAAGTCAAATGATGTGCATTTATTTTATCTTTACGTGTTATCGCCGTGCATAGCAACAATAAAAACAACTACTAAAACAAATTGTTATAAATTCTGAAAATGCTGTAAAAAGCAGTTGTAAAAGTATTGTAGCAGTACAATATTGTGATTTGAATTTTCGAAAACGTTTTGCAAAAATTAGTGATGCCAGAGCAAAGCAATGATTACCGTGTTGTAGTTTTTGGTGCAGGTGGGGTGGGAAAAAGTTCCCTTGTATTACGTTTTGTAAAAGGCACATTTAGGGAGTCCTACATACCGACAATTGAAGACACTTATAGACAGGTAAGATTTTTCTTGAACTAGTCCAATAGGAGTTCTTGAATAGTATAATGTTTGATTTGCATTAGCCATATTTTGATAAAAATATACGATTATTTGTAAAGTTAAAATTCATATATATAGTTTTAATTAATCTCGAAATTGTAAAATCCAATTAACCCGTTATTGCAAATTATTTTTATATAAATAAATGAGCAACCCACAATGAACAGGGCCAAAATAATTGTCTAACCAAATGTGAGCACAATGTATTTGCCCATAACTGTCACAGTAGTGGAGCTAATCTTGTTTAATGTGATATGTGTTATTACTTATTAATTTTACATAGGACACTAGCATTTAGAATGTAGTTTTGTTGTATTTTATTTATCTGGCACAGCCTTCAGATTATGTTATAGAATCCTTTGTGTGCTTTTGCTGAGGTCCAATTCATCACATATTTCTTTTTATTTCATTTATATTTTTAATACATATGTGTGTACATTACTACCAATGTACCTTAACTGTGTATTTTAATTTAAGAATAAAGCATGTTTAGTTAAATATAATAATTGATTAAATAAATAATAAGTTACCAGATGTATTAACCCTTATGGGATGGAAAGAAATAGCATTTTTTGCCTGTTATTTAATGAGCTTATATTGTAATTTTTTTGCCCTCAGAAATGTTGTGATAGTAGACTTTTACTTCTCGGGAGCTGGTTTTTGGGGAAAATCCAATTCAAAGGAAATGCACTTCCTGAGAAAATTAAAAAAGAAATTTTGTACCTATGATGTTTTTACTATTTTCTTTCAAATAGCTTAGAATTGAATTGGGCATTTGCCGGCTGCTGCCGAGGCACACGTGTGTGGGGTCTATCTTCAAATAAACATGCAAGAAGCTCCCTTCCGTCGCTTGCTAACCTAATTTGAGTATCGGTTTTGCATAGGCAAACTAGTGATTAAAAAAAATGTTGAATTCCCACTCCCAAATTATAAAACACATATGTTGTGATCATTGTTATACTTATATTGCTTCTTGTGTATCTTTTCATGGTCTTTGACTGTCATAAACAGTAAATTCATGCTCATGAAGTAGCACTGGCATGGGTTTTCTTGCCAGGAGATTATTCTATTGCCAGAAATAATGATATTTGTTATACATAAATAAAAAAATTGTGTCATACTGTAATGAATGAATGGCCTGAACAATTATATTTTATACAAAAGATAAATTAATTGTTCGCTTCTTTCTTTTAAACTATCCAGATCTTAAGGTTCCCCAAAAGCTTTTCAATTCTCTCCAGCGGTCCAAATTGACTACAGATACATCGCAGTGCTGAGGTGTTTGTCCGAAAACGCAACTATGTCAGTCCGAGTGTCCAACTGTAGTGCAGCATTGGAAGACGTTATTCAAGGTTCTGGACTGAAAAGGACTCGGCATCAACATAAACGGCCATGGAGGAACTCGGTGGAATGCAGGACAGGCTCAAGGTCACCCAAAATAAAAAAGGGCAATGCTTGGAGTCTTTCCGCGTGATCACATCATTTTTGATTCTCAGTAGAATCAAGGTAACCGACATTGTCCGAAGAATTGCAAAACTTAAGTGGCAATGCACTGGACACATTGCTTGCAGAACGGATGGCCGGTGGGGCCGAAAGCTCCTAGAGTGGCGGCCACGTACATGTCGACGCAGCGTAGGTGGGCCGCCCACATGATGGACCAATGACCTCGTCAAATTGCGGGAGCCCACTGGATGAGGGCGGCAGGGGAACGATCTATGTGGCGATCATTTGAAATCAATCAAGTGAAATTTATTGTTATGTTTAGTTTAAATTTTTATGTTGCCACCTTGTCATAGGAGTTGTCTCAATTTATTTTGAATATTGTTAGTTTGTAAATATTATAAGAAAGTCTTAAAAAAACTCAATCTGTGCCTGCGACCAGGAGGCTCCTAAAGGCGCTGCTGTGCGTTATGCATCTTCAAATTACTTATTTATTGACAAAAACTGGATGATACTACAAACTGAGAAAAAAGCAAGCAAGGTGATGTAAATGTTATTATGTGGTGATTATCTACCACATGCGGCCTTCTCATCTGCAATTAGATCGGTACGAAAATCTGGCGAAATTACATGAAGACGTAACAAAAACACGGAGGACATGAATGCCGGTCAGGAACACGTAGTTTAACGGCGAGTCTGACGAGAAACTTTATAAAGTGCACGCATACAAATTTATAATTGTAAATAGATTTATATTAGTTTAAAGTGTTATGTAAGTATTTTATAAGATTATATTGACTCCGGGAGATCATTCGGCGAGGCGGCTCGCCACCCGTCACGCTCCGTCTCCCGGAGGGGCGATAAGTGGATTGCGGAGACCCGTTTGGCCACCCTGAATGTTGGTGGAGGAATGAGTCTGAAAATCGATGAAGTTTAGTTTAGTAACTGCCAGGGTTAGTATAGACGTGTTGTGTGTAAGTTAGACCAAAAGAAAAGGAAAGGGTATTACGACACATGGCATGTTTACCTCATATTGGTCAGGTCTACGAGTGCGAGAGAGCGTCAAGATGTAGGGATTATTCTTTCTGAAAGAATGAGTAAATGCGTGGAAGATTTTCAGTGCGTGAATCCAAGACTCCTCTGGCTACGGCTAAAAGTAGGGTTACACAGACTGTTTGTTGTGGCAAATATTGTCTCAGACATGTCTAACCGCGCTAATATCCGAGAGAAGTTTTGGGATAATGTAATAGAAACGTTAGAAAATAGTAGGACAAATGAAAGAATAATTATGTTAGGGGATTTTAATCTAAGGGTTGGTGTAAAAAGGGCAGGGTATGAAAGTGTATTGCGAGCGTTTGGTGATGAACGTGTCAATGAGAATGGCGAAAGTCTTCTCGGGGTGTGTTTGGAAAAGAATCTTGTGGCAAATACCTAATACCACAAGAAGATTCATATGTATATATGGAAAAGAGGGCAAGACCGAAGCATAATAGATTTTGTAGTTGTAAATGACAGAATGAAAAGCGGAGTAGTAGATACGAGGGCTTATCGGAGTTCTAACGTTTGTTCAATCGTTGGCGCCACCGAGCACCTGCATATACTATCCCGGTAGAGCGTATAAAAGTAGAACTATTGCAAGATGATTATAGGAAGTTGCTTGAAAAACTTTTTGCGAGTTAAATGAAAGGAATTTGAAAGAAATGGACGTTGAGAGTGCTTGGGCTAAAATAAAGAATGGAATAGTGAAAGCTGCCACCGAAATATGTGGAGTAAGCAAGGGGAAGGTACACGGTGGGTGGGATAGGGAAGTTCGAATGGAAGTGAATGCGAAGAAGAAAGCGTGGCTTGATGACGCGATGAGAATGGCGACCTTCTGTATGACGAAGTTGCAATTCTGAAGAGATGGAAGGGATATTCTGAAAGTTTGTTTCGGATGTGCGTATGCATCTATATCTAACATGGCAAATACTTATGAAGAACAGGAGTTGGAAAGTGAAAGAAACTTTGAATGAGATTGTGATTGCGATGAAAAGAATGAAATTGGGTAATGCACCCGGGTATGACAGGATGTCCCTTGAAATGCTGAGAGCTGGAGAAGGTTTAGTTGCAAGCCTGGTGCGGGTCTTTTTCCATATATTTTGGAGACATGGCCTAGTACCGGAAGATTAGAGAAGATGGTCTGTGGTCAACTTTAGTTGAGTTTGGATTGAACAGTGACGTAATACAAGCATTAAAGTCTCTTTATAAAGATTCTACTGCTTGTGTTAGGATTAACGGGTCTACTCAGACTGGTTTAGCATAAATAAAGGTGTAAGACAGGGCTGTGTAGCATCCCCTTGGCTGTTGGCTCTGGCAATCTTTTTATGGACGATTGTTTGAAAGCTTGGCGTGACATTGAATGATAGGATTAAAAATAGCATTATAAGGTTTCCCTTAGTGTGGCTTAAAAATGGATGTTGTGACTAGAATTGAGAAAGGTATGCTTCGGTGGTTCGGGCATGTTAAAACGATGAATGAAGAGAGATCAACGTAACAAATTTTATGTAGCAAAATTGAGTGGCAGTGTTGGTAAGGGACGCCCTGGGAGATCTTATATCGATCAGATTAGTGGCTTACTAAAAAGCGCTATATAAGGAGCACCCATAACCGACGAGCATGTATGCGTAGATGTATGAATGTAGAAGAAGTGAGAGAGGTGCGTCAGGATCGCGCCAAATGGAAATCCGTAATCTCTGCTTACCCCTCTGGGTTACGGGCGTGAGCCCATATTTATTTAAACATTTACTTTTATGATAACACAAAATTTTACCCTGAAAAGTTTTTATTATGAATAGAGATCAATGTTTAATATTTGGTTACACTGCTTCACAGGTCATAAGCAGCAATAAAACAATATGCACACTTCAAATAACTGACACTACGGGATCTCATCAGTTTCCTGCCATGCAGAGATTATCCATTAGCAAGGTATCATAGAAATATGCTTATATTTTGGTTAAGTTACGCTATGAATCATGCTTATGCATTATTCTGATGCATAAGCCTATTATAGGCCTATTATACGGTAGACTATTATATCTCTGGAGTTGGTTTTTGAGGAGGAGAGATTCGATGGAGGTATTGCTGCTTCTCAGCACCACTTGAAAGATAGCATACTTATATAACTTTTGATGTAATTAATTTCCCGCGTATCGCCGTGACAAAGCGCGGGATCTTTCCAGCCCAGTTTTTTTAAACGCTCGTTCAAAAAATGTAAGGTCTTTTTAAGATAGGGTCGAAGTCCCAGGTTCGTTTAACACTCTTTACCGTAGTTCTACTTATCGCCATCTTAATAGGTAAGATTTTTTGTTTACGAACAGGATTTCGTTGGATTCTAGACTCTTCTAGACTCTTAGATTTAATGATCGCTGGTGTCCTAACTGTGCAAGGTTGGCCGGTCTCTTTCGATCTTCGAAGCTTGAATCTTCAGTGTATCGTTTGATAGTGCGATAAACAAACCGTAGTTTTATTTCCAAATTTTGCAGAATATTGAAAATCTCTATTGGCGCGGAACCAGTCTCTCTTTATCTTCTTTCTTGCATCACTCCTTATTTGGTAATGAATGAAAATGATTTTTTTTCAATATTCCTTAACCGTTCCTTAAACGTTCCTTTTTTTAAATTATTCGAAGAATATTTGACCAGTATTCGTCATTTTGCATGTTCCCGCCCAAAAGCTATGGTTCTAATTCATAAATAGCAGCGCCATTGATCATAATTCATTCATTTTCAGTAGCAAACGGTAGCAAGTGTGACAATAGAGCACTGTAAAGAAGTTCTGATATTTTTAACGGAGGAATTTATTAATATAAAAAAATAGTTATTGTAAAAATATTTATAAAAAGATAAACTCAACATTTTTCAATAAATTAATTTAAATGTTGCAGGGTCATGCATTTATCTTAGTATATTCTGTAAGCAGTCGACAATCCTTAGAAGAACTGAAACCGATATGGCAGACAATAAAAGAAATAAAAGGCACCGAGTTACCAAACATTCCGGTTATGTTGGCTGGCAACAAATGCGATGAGAGTCCAGAGATTAGAGAAGTTTCGGCGGCGGAGGGTCAGGCACAAGCTCAGACTTGGGGTGTATCATTCATGGAGACATCTGCCAAAACCAATCACAATGTTACACAGTTGTTCCAGGTAAGACATGAGACTTTTTAAATTCCCTTTTTAAAATCCCAACTCATATTCAACATCACCATTTTAAATAAGTATGATAAATATATAAAACAATTAGGTTTTATTAAATATGATCACTAGAGAAACTAAACAAATGTACAGTATATGTTTATCTTTTATAGGAACTTCTAAACATGGAGAAAAATAGAAATGTGTCGCTTCAAGTTGACGGAAAAGGAAAAAAGAAAAAAGACAAGATAGTAAAGGAGGGAGGGGAAGCATCAGCCAGTGGTAGGGAGAAGTGTTGTGTTATGTAATGGATATCATAGTTTGGATGTATGAAAGCACCCATTAACAGTGATATCGTTGTAAACTAATAAGTGTCACTTATCACTTTGCAACTGTATTGTTAACCCGCTAGTTTTCATTCTAGTCATTGAATTTGTCCCGGGAGAAATACCCATGGATTTAATCGAATGCATTTAAATAAGTAGTGATAATATCAGTATGCCTTAGAGTTAATTTTCATTATAATGGACTTTGGATGTCACCTTCATCAAAATGTGTATATTTTGCTAATATTAATATTGTTTTATTTACACTAGTTATCGAATATCGACTGGTGCAATACTGTGTGGATGTGAAACCATTCCACGAGCGTGAAAATACAACGAAGAGTCTTTAGGACTTGCTGTTATTCAATTGTATGCTAATTAATATGTATTAAATTAAATGTTTTATTAAATATTTAATACATGAAATAAATTGCTACATTCATCACCATTTTTTTAAATAAAGAAATTTAACGTACTTGATGCCGAGTCATTAGGTCACATGGATATGCAAGAATAATAATGTTATATGATAAGAGTGAATCTGATATTTATTGTTGATAAATTTACCCAATATTTCATATATAAATTAGTTGTTAAAACAATTGCTAGAGCAGACTTCAGTGCGGAATAGTGAAATGCTTTGTTGTTGCCCTTGTTTTTTAATTATTGTTCTCTGGTAGTGTCATTGTGAGAGAAGATAATAGGTATGTGCCAAATTAGAAAGCAGTTTGTAGCTGTAGACGAGTTAAAACGAAGGTTGTTTTTGTTATAAAAAATTAAGTAATTGTATAGTTAATATAGATGTTTAATATTTGCTACACTTTTTTATTATTTTGTTCATTTGCCTTCGTTAAATTTAGGTTACATTAAGTAAAGTGTAGCTGAATTAGTGTTTTGAAATATCAATTTATTATTAAATTATGACTGTTAAGTAATAATACTTTGTTTTGATTTATCTATACAAGTTGTACATGTAAAACAAAAGATTGCTTTAATAACTTAGCATTCAGCTGTCTCACAATGACATTACTCTATCCGCACTATGGCGGCGGCGGATGTGGTTGCCGTTCGAACCCCACAGTTGCACGCAGCGCTGCAGGTTCACCGCGGCTGGCAGTGCGGTTGCTATACGAGCTGTGCGGTTGCTCGCCTTCGATAGCGCGTTAATGCGGGCTGTCCGCACGTGGTCTGCCAGAGTTACCACTACGGCATAAGGCTGTCCGCATCCGTGTTCGCTCAGTGCGTATGAGGCCTTAGGCTTAATATAAAGCTGATTAAGCCAAATAAATAATTATTTTATTGAAAAATATTAAGTATAAGTTAGTCATTATGTAAATGAGTAGCTATCGCTAGTTAAGAATGCACTTTATTTAATATCATTCACTTACATATCCAGTTAGTATTGTCCATAGTTTAACATTTTATCTAGTCAAGTCAATCGTTTGCCATTGTAGCGCGAGCAAGTCATAGTGAGGTTATATTTAACTAGTACGTAGTTAAAGTTTTATGTGCATTAAGCGCTGCATTATAAAGGATAGTTAATTGAATGCAACAAAATACAACTATCCAGTTATATTTGAAATTTGATTTAATGTTTTGTTCTCGATGAATATACATATATATAGCGTTTTTAGCTTATTGACATTTGTGACCATTTAGAATGTAAAAGATTGAATTAATTGTTAAACATTGAATTGTTATAACTGGACCAATGTTGTTTGATGTTGATCGATGTAATGTTACCATAGGTTTGTTTACTTTAATGTATACATATTGTTTAAAAAGGTCCTTTTATGTGCCATATATCGATGGCACCTGTGGGACACATTATTTACCAAAACGTGTAGCTACAGGATGTTCTGCTAACGCCATCGATATGCCAATTGGCTTTACCTATGTTGTTGAGAGAAATCATCGAATATTGTATTAGAATGTCAGTTTTATGTGCAACCGGTAAATAAAAAGTATTAAGAATTTTTACCATCGCACAAAGATTTAAATATAAAGATTAGAGGCCCTTACATTGTCCACAGAAATGTGTGGAGAATCCCTATAAGGATGTGTATGTCACCGACCGATTGTCGGTGCAGACACTTAGTTAGGCGCGGCAAATTCTAAACGGTCGGCACATTTTGAGTTGAACGAATCATAGACAGTTATGATGTTTCACTTTCGAATGGGGCGAAGTACGGTACGCATATTGTGAATATGATAAAAATGTCGTTCGACAAAACGAAACGTCCGCGCTGATTGGTCGGAGCTCGTATCCTGCGCCACTTCTTTTCTTTTGCTGGCAAACTGTTGCAAAACGTAAGCAAACAAAATGTTCTTGTGATATTATTTTCAATTATTTTCGTACCATTAAAAACTAAAATTATAAATTACATTTACATACTGAACTAAAATGAAACCTGTTATTTATTTTGACAAGAGTAATAGTTGAAGACGGTGAAAAATAATTATTAGTGAACTCAACGATACGTTTTTTGTTTAAATAATTTTTAATGTTTAACAAGCCTGTGTAATAAAATAAAATTGTTAGTGACAGTTTATACAGGTGAAAATTCTTTTGGTTATTTTTTACTGTCCATAACCTGTTGGAAAATAAATAACTTGTGTAATTACTTAAAAAGTTACTAATGCTACGAAAATAAATGAAAATAAAATCATATTTATTTGTTTTGTAAAGTGCCTGAAAAAGAAATGGCACATTCTCAATAATTCGTTAAAATGACAATGCCGACCGTTTAGAATTTGCCTAGCCCGAGTATAAAGTGCCTGCCCTTACAATCGGTCGGTGACATATACATTACATTCGTCATGTAGAAAATTTAACAAATATCTGAGTAAGTAATTGGTGCTTGCTAATTAGAGAATTGATAGTTTCCTGGTTCTTTGGTCCTTAGTCCTTGTTTGGGAGGCCTACCTTACGTTGCGTTCTATAAGTGGCCGCCATTCCAGCACCTTTCGGCCTCATCGGCCGTCCATTCTGCAAACAATGTGTCCGGCCACTTAAGTTCTGGCTATTTTTCGAGGAAATCAATGGATCTTTATAAATATATTTAAATCTTTGTAGTCGCACACAAAATGCCTTAGTGAGCTTACTAGTGTCAATAAAACGTTTTTCTCGTTTAATTGTAGTTTATAACGATCGTTGTTGTTTATTTTGAAGTTATATGATATCCGGTATTGATAAGAGGTGCCTTAGGCTACCGAATGAGACACCAATATAAGTTTTCCTGGATGTCTAACTTCTAGCAAATAAGGTTAAAGATTGATATAAAAAGCCTATTTTACATTTTTTAATCAATTTGTATGTTTTAAAACCTTTTTTATTATTTTACACAAGACGCTTTTGCATGCATGCCTTATACGATTTATTCGAAACTTGTAGGCAATATGTTATGGATCAAGTGATCAGTAGGTGTGTAGTATTTACATAAAGCTAAAAGTACATTTTAATATGCAAAAATATAACAATCTTTGCCCATAGTTACACTTTCAATTACATAATTGTAAAAGATGACAATAACTTATAAATATTAATGGATCGAAATAGAAATGACATTTGAATTGTGAAATGTTACCGGAATGGTAATCGGTTGAAATGCAAGAGTTTGTTTCATTTGGAATTTATAATTAAGATATTTTTACTAAGTTCACAATTTAAAAAGTTTAAATTAAATATAAGATGTAAAAACTACTGACTAATTTTAAGTGATATTCAACCTCAGTTTAAGGCAGAATAATTGATCTCTTTTTTCCCTTTATGATATATTTATTATGTTTTTGCTTAGCGTAGCGATCACAGTAAGCAATATTTTGAATTTGTCTTGGAGAATAAATTGTACGTTATTATTACACTTCCCAGTCTGATCTGTGGAAAGTGTAATAATACTTTACAAGTTCTGAAATATAACTTACAAAATATTAAAGCTAATACCATACCCATATCATTGTTTATCATAACTTTCTTCTTTTTTTATATTAAAATGCGTGTACTTTTTCAATTTATTTACAATATTTAAGGTAGTTTCGTTATCTTCCGCCATAGAACCAATTCATTCGCGCTAAAAGCATCAGCGGCGGCGGTTGTATATATATGAAAGAAGAAACTGATTGACTGATATATCAAGGCACAGCCCAAACTACTGGGCCTAGATAATTAAAATTTTGGACAGATTTCTGTTATTACGCGAGCACTTTTCGAGGATTTTTCCAAATTCGACTAAAAATAGGAGATGAAAGTTTGTATGACGAAAAATTTTATCCCATATAAATGGACCTCAAATGTATTAAATAGGGTTCAGTTTATCGGTTCAATTAGATTGCTGGACGTGTTAAACCGCGGGGCTTAACTTTATACAATACCCTTCTATAGTGATTTTTATATATATATAGTACACAGTCCGCTTAACTTTGCGCACATGCGAACATGTTAATTACAATCAATTTTGCCACATTCTATCCGAATTGTTTAATTCAACACACTTGGTTTGGTCCATAACATATTTGTAAAAAGTTTTTTTCCGTTACCCGATGAGTAAAAAATGCATATTTTTAATTATTACTGCCAGTTAAATTTAATTATATTTATTTAAATTATACTAAAGCCAAGTTCAGGGCGATCTCCGTGTAAAAAAAAATACTATACTTGTATTCTAAGCTCCAAATGACATTTCATATTTATTCGCTTCATAATTATTTTTTATTTTTAATATTTCGTAGGGCCTATTATATAAAAATCAAACGATATAAAATACTACATATTTAAATATACGCTTGACTTACATACAAGGTTGTGAGAATTATCATTTCGCATCTAACTTGACTTTAGTATAGATTAATTATAAATACGACGATTTAATTTTTATATTGAATGAATTCTAAACATGAAAAATTTCTATATTGTTTTCTTTTTAAGGATTATTTTTTTAAATAATTACTGTTTAACATGTTTAATCTTTCTGATTCGTATTAAATGTAATAATCCGGTTATATACTTCATTTCTTCTACAAGTTGAGCAATATTTTTATATGGCTTTTGTATTATAGAAATGAGGAAGGTAAATGAAACAAACATCGAATAGATATTTAAAAAAGGGAAGAATGGCTTAAAGTGGGATTGTTAGAATTTAATTATAGAAATTTAGATTCCATATAATGTAGTTTAGGACCTCTCAATAAATTGAACAGTATAAACATTTAATAAACAATTTAGCTAGTGTGGTTACCTTATAATCTATTCATATCGTACACAAACAAATTATTTAAAAAAAACATTTAAAGGTGTCCACACACTAAAGTAAGGCAATAATGCAATAATGTAGTTTAATAACAATTTCTTACCTGTCGATTATATATTATCCTATATTCCGTTAAATTTAGGCTATTCCGGTCGTGTGATGTGCGTTAATTTTTATCACACATCAGCTAGAAGTTTTATCTTTAATATTGTTGGAGCTTCCGCCGTTGGCGTTACCCAAATTGTAGGCCAAAATAGTTTACACCAAGTTAACGTTTAATGACCTCGGTCGCACCTTGCGTATGCTTTATTGTATAACGCGTGACGATCGTTTTGGTTACAACTAACCGTATTTAGAACATATCGGCGATATGCACGAAAATTGCTGCATGAGCGTTATTGGCTCGTACATGCTCCCGAAGGAAAACTATACTGTGCTTTACTCAGATTAAAATACTTGCGTTACAAGTGAAAGATTAAAATATTACAAAAATGTCAAAAGCAATAATATAGTAGGCATACATTTAGTTTAAAGCAAAATTATAGTTGGAATCTTATGTCCATTGTTGGCTGAGGCCTTGGTTTCTTCTGAAGTCCATCTTCTATTTCAGCATAAGAGGCAATATTTTCCACTCCTATATTTTCTGTTATTTCTGGCGACATAACTGTTGCGGGAGTATTGCTCTACAACGAGGCAATCTTCTTACTTGCCATACTTAGATAGTGAGAAGTATTCCCCCCACCGGCATAACAGTGATCGTGTAGTTGCCGATGTGAATGCTCAAGTTGTTGGGTAAGCTTTACTGTTCCTTTTGTCCAGCTATCTGGTTTTCTACAGATTTCTGATAGTCAGATATGTTTAGTGTAGGTAGTACATTTGTATTTTTAAGTGTACTCCACACATCATTCGGCGCGTCTATTGCAGGTACTTGCAAAAATATTCCATAGTTTATTTTGCTAATAAAAACGTGTGAGAATACTTTAGCTACTTTGTCCCGTATCACACATTCCTTACCTATGGCAAGGGGTCCCGCCCCGCCTTTGTTGTAACTGTTGTTAGATTTTCTCATACGATGCCAGTCGAACATTTGTCGGTGCAGTTATATAAACATAATGTTTGGACTTTATACTTTTATGTATCCATCCAACAGCTCGAGCATGCCTGTGTTATCCAATCACATATGATTTTATTAAATTTTGACTGAGCAGTGTCGCTTTACACGATTCGGTATCTCCATTTAGGGTTTTATTGGTATGTAGGCTTAGGACATATGGTCCGCCACTATAGTCGAACATTGTTGAAGATCTATTTCATCCATTTGTATGTAGATATTTTTTATGAAGATCACTCGATAACAATGGAATATGCAATTCGAAAAGTAGGTGTTGTGCGGGCCGAGCTTTGACGTATATAAGTTTATAAATATTTTGTACATTTGATTGAATCGATCTCAGTCTCAGGATTTTTCTGTGAGTGTGAGTCCTCTTTTACAGGTAGGGGAGCCAGTTATGAGTCGTTTTAGTATTCCATTTTGTGTCTTGAGCGTGACTACTCGAACTAGGTTATCGCTGTCTGGAAGTAACTATTTTTAGAACTATGGAAGTAACATATTCCATTTACATATAGCTAAATTACTCTCCTTCACGAGAAGTAGTTGTTCCGCTTTCATATTTTCTTTAATATTATGCCACTAGTTCCGATTTTGTAATAAATGCAGATGTTCCTTTGACCAACGATTCCAGTAGTGTCGAGGCATGAGTTCAATTATATACGTGCTCATATACCCGTTTCAGTTGAGCCTTCATGGAACTGCCGATAGCCACGATGGAGCGCTGAAGTGCCATCAATCTGAAGGTCGTTGATATCTTTAAAGACTTCCGAAGATAGCATTGTTTTGTACAGCGGCAACTCTTCATTCAATACTTTCCATTACCCGAATTTTCTAAAAAAAATTCTATCTCTATATCAAAACGTATTATTTCATTATCGAAATAA
>JWHW01060470.1:269427-287422 GCA_000931545.1 Papilio glaucus
GTACGTTATATCATGTTGCGGATGAGTTTTTGTTATTGTAAATAAAATTTTACTTATTTAAATCGTTCGTAAGTTTTTCTCTCATACACGAAATCCAGCCATAATCAAAGGAGTAACAGTAGGATTACTAAACTATATACTCCATACCTACTTCTTAAAATGTATCTCTAAATTTAAACGAGTGCACTGTTTTTTACGAACTCATCGCTCATAGTCTAGCACATAAGTAATTTATTAGATATAAGGGTCACTTTGTTGACTATTAATACTTTATAACAATGTTTTTATAAGTTAACTGTTTTAACTTCAGTATTTCTGCCATTACCAATATAGTTTTCACGTACGTATTCATCTAAAAGGACCCCTCGTACCACAGGTCGGGAATCGCCGACCTAGAGGGCTAACCTATCCAATGCTGCCCTATTCTCAGATTGTCTAAAGTCTAAACCATATCCTTGCATGTGCATTAGTTTATTATTATAAACGGGAATGTTATTAAAACAATTTTCTCACTATACTTAAAGCCATTAAGTATCTTGACCGCGCTGCCGCAGTAGCAATGGTGGCGCTAACCGACCGCGTGCGTCTTGTCGCGTAACAATAATAAAATATCCATTAGCTGTAGTGTTTTCTGTGATTTTAAATAGTGTGTTTCACAAACAGATTTATGTTTAAAATATTTATTTTACTTTGAACATTTTATGAAAGGTTTTAAGAAATTCATTTCATAAATAGTTATATAGTCAATAGTTAAGAATAGGACTCATTTATAATGCGCAGGAATTACACAATATAAATATTTGAACAACCTCCTATATTAATTAGTATTTTGTGATAAAAATTACAGGTGAAGTGAAAACTTGGCCCACAGACTATTTATCAGTAATGTTATACCATGAATTACTGCTTGAAAGTATCCCATAGAATATAATATTTCTATATATATAGAGTAGTCTAACAACTAGTATATAAGTACTCTGAACACTGAACATTGACGACAATAACAAACATTACGAATAGTGTAGTCGGAGCTCACCTCTAATAATACGTTCTACGTTAGGTATTTGTACGTTTACAAATGGCAGTCGTGCTCGTGACTGTTGTGTTAATATTTTTCATTTGGCCACTCACCTGTACAATATTTATGAGTAGTCAATAATCATTAATATCAACAGTCCCTATGTGCTATAAAATAGCCACAAACACTGTAAGCGTTTGGAGGTTATAACTGTTTTCCGTTAAAATTAAAAAATACGTTCCTTACACCGCAATTACAGGCTGTTCTTTGAACCAGTTAATGTGTGTAAACAAAACAATGATCATAAATGGCCATCATTTTGTTCAATCCTTTTATGAATACGAAATTGTATAAGAATTATAAATAACCTTAATTTATAGTGGTTCCGTAGTGATAATATTAACAGGCTTATAATTTTAGAAAACGGAAACTTATACTTATTTCTTAGGTTGTTCGTTAATGATGCGTACAACGGAAGACCACAAGTTCTTTTGGACGAAAATATAAGTGGCTATTTCTTTATGAATATCCACTTTTATGTAGAAGCTTTTCAGTGCCTTATAAGATTGATTTTTTTACAATTTTTGAAAATTTAGATCGTAAATCAAAAGTTTTTGGCCAAAAAATACTAAGGCGACTGAATCAGTGTTGAGTTTAACACTAATCATTTCCCTGCCTTTTTCCCTCGTTATGTGGGATCAGCATAGTATGACCGTAGTCCTTACTGTACTAGGTCAGGACCTAGTACAGTAAGGACTACGGTCACGGTACGGTTAGTCAGAACTAAGGCCAGCCGCCTGTCTGACGCAATTCTGGTAAACCTGTGTGTACTTAACACAAATAAAGTTTTTATTTAAATGAGTTATGATATAGGCCCCATTACTCTGACGAACCCTAAAGTACTTTATTGTTTTAGTAAACACCAAAGCTGAAGCGAACTTTTTCGAATCCCTCAGTGAATACAAATCAGTAAGGCTTGTGGTAACTGTTTCAACCTTTTCGCTTACTGATATATTATTGTCAAAACAGTCATGTTGCTATTAAAATCTTCTTTATTGCCCGTGGAAATATTACTTCAGACTATTTTAAACAAATATTTTCAATCTTCATATTGCATCGCTTTTGTTTCTAACGAGTTGTTTCAATTTAATTATAACAAAACGTTTGTTTATATTGAGCCAGAAGGAAGAAATCTAACTGATGCTTTGCTCGTAGTTTCTGAAATGGGGTGTTTGGATTACATTGTGAGAGTGAAAGAACCCAAGGACTTTATGGTGACCTTCGATGAAATAGTCCATTTAGGCAATACTAGGAAAAGCGATAGGAAATTAGTATTTCTACCTGTACCTAATAACAATGAAGGAACTGAGAATTTAATGAAAATTTTGCCTATGAAGGAAACTTCGTTTGTAGCAAATATTCTTATAATAGCGCCATCATTTAACCAGACATGCGAGTCTTATGATTTGATAACACACACATACGTCGGTTTGTCAAATCACCATCGGCCACTTTATTTAGACATATGGAATTCATGCACCGAAAAGTTTTACAGAAATAATAATTTGTTCCCACACGACATATCGAATATGTGCGGGAAGGTTGTTAAAATATCTTGTTTCACTTACAAGCCCTATGTTTTATTAGATTTAGATACATCACTTGTATCTGTTGGTCGAGACGGAATTGAAATGAGAATTATTGAGGAATTTTGCCGGTAAGTATTTGCACTTGTCTTAAGACATCTGTCAAGTCAAGTCTTAAAACATCTGGCCTTTTTCCACACACACGCAATCGTTCTCTTCGGTTATGTTCTATGCATTATAAAGGAGCATCTTTTCTAATTTAACAACTTAAAATCCTGTACAATAAACTATCTGTTGTGAGCAAGAAGAACAAAAAGAGCGAGAAACAACAAATGACAAGAAAATTAATTATAAGAAGCCAGAGGCATTTAATATTGTGTATTTAGATGAGAAAAAAAAATTAAAGTCTAAAGAGTTTGTTTTTTATCATTTGTTTTAGATGGATAAATTGTTCAGTAGAAATAGTACGAGACGATGAGCACGAATGGGGTGAAATATACGACAACATGACCGGCGTGGGTGTCCTCGGTAGTTTGGTGGAAGACCGCGCCGATCTCGGGATAAGTATGTTTGTATGAATACAAAAAAAAACAAAGCTGAGTTAGGCTAAGAGCTCATAGAATTTGAACTATTTTTACTCTGTGAGTTCTTAGCCTTAAGTGACCGCAGCTAGTCATGAAGATGAGAAACAACTACAAGTTACAGATGCGTAGACTACTACGCATCTGTAACTAGTCAATATGTCATAGTCAATAAGTCAATATGTGCATAACCTACTAAGGTTATTGCACATATTGACTTCACAGGATACGGGCATTTCATGGGAATAGTGAAGTGCTGTAGGCTGCATTGCCTACTATCCTTTTATCGAATGTAGTATGTTAGCGGCAGTTAAATAGTCGGCACATAACGAAAAATTATCTCGATTTCGCGTTTGCCTCTTTCTACTATTAAAGATAATATATTTATTCTAATTTGATTGTAGCGGCCTTGTATTCGTGGTATGAAGAATATTTGGCGCTAGATTTTTCGGCTGCTTGCATTAGAACAGGTATCACATGCATCGCTCCGGCACCGAGGTAACCTTCCTGATTTTTTTGATTATACTTGAATATTCGACTACAATTTTTTTAAACTAGCTGTTGCCCGAAGTTTCGCACGCATTCGTTTCTCTTTTTCTCCTTGGAAATTTTTGTAAGATAATAACTTCGAAGTATAGGTAGCACGTGTCAAAGTTATTGTTTTTAGTTTTGTTAGTTATAGTCGAAACATAAAACATTACCATGCGACCGATATTATTAATGAAGGATTTATGTACAGTCTCTGGAACAGTTTTATTTTCGAAATAAAAGGTAAATATAGGTACCCCATGTCATTTTCTGTTCTGTTCTGTTAAGGAGTTAAAACGTAAAAAACAAATTCTCATTCGCATTTATAATATTTTTTAGGATGTCACGATTACGATCATCATTAGTTAAAAAACGGCAACTGCTGAACGTAGACCTCTTCCGAAGACCCCGCGGTATCGACCAGGTCTTCGTTCCATTTTCTTGGAGTTATTAATCTACCATGATTTTGACATAAAAAAATCTAAACATATCCAATAAAATCTCATCCTTGTACCGATGATTTTACTAATATACTATATTGCGTCTCTTGGCAACCCCATCCAAAAGAAGCCAACATGGATTTAAAACACATGTTATTTTGTTCCACCTACTATAGATTGCTGGCCAGCTGGGAAACTCCCTTCTTACCGTTCACCTTATCCATGTGGATTGCAATATTTTTAACATTTCTGTACGCCTCCATTGCCCTGATCATTGCGCAGGGTGGCTCTGCGAAAAATGTTTTTCTCACAACGTTCGGTATGATGATTACCCAGGTAAGATAGTGAAGTAGATCTATGTAAGTACTATAATCTATAACTATAATCGTTATTGTTCGTAATAAATTATTAAAAGAGATTAATACATCTCTTCTTAAGAAAACACTGGCTGCATTCCTGTATGTAGGTTTTATTCTTTATTTTGGAGATTTGGATATGAATGTGGAGGGATATGTTGGTAGAGATAGACCGAAGTACATACGGACGAATTGCGTTATAGAAAGTAAACGAAGTAAAAGTGAATGATGAGTCTAATACACAATTAGAGACATTTATGTTGATAACCTCGAGTTTGTGGCATACGTATACATTTTATGAAACACATTAAGCCGTACATAATGTTTATTTCGCTGTATATCAACAATCTAGAACAAATAAAACCTATGGACATTGCAAACGCTATAGACCAAAGTCTACATTCATTATCGACATCAGTACTACATTACATCAAAATTGTTTACCGCCAAAAAATGATTTCTCATATTTACAATATATAGGTAGGTACGTCATATTCCATAAGTCTAAATTCTAAAACGATAGATAATTAAAAAAAAAGTATTTTGTCAAACTTTATCACTACATACATTAAACTATAACTTTCTCGACATTTATAATTCATGCTATCCATTTGGTATCATCAAAATAGAGAGCAAAATTACTAATTAAAAAAAAAATGTTGCTTGAATCATCTTGTTACATTTTAACATCGGTAATAACCACACACAAAACTGTTACACTAGTCTCAAAATGATGCTGGTCGCTCGTGGAGAATTCGTAGCATAACTGGATGGCTACTGATCACTGGTTTGGTTTTGGACAACGCGTATGGAGGTGGCTTGGCGTCTACCTTCACGGTGCCAAAGTATGAGAAGTCAATTGACACGATTCAAGATATCGTGGATAAGAAAATGGAATGGGGAGCAACGCATGATGCTTGGATATTTTCGTTGGCTCTTTCCCAAGAGGTAATAAAAAACAAATATTTTTGATCACATAATTGTTACATCAACTTGTATCAATATTATTGGTTTATTTCAGCCATTAATTAAGCAATTGGTAAATCAATTTAAGACGTATTCGTTTGAAGAACTGGAGCAAAAAAGTTTTACAAGAAGTATGGCGTTCAGCATAGAAAAACTGCCTGCAGGTAAAACCATACAGTTATAACTATATCATTAGTAAGCAGTCCCTTCAGAATTTCAAAATATTTTATATAGGTTAGATTTGTAGAAGACTTCGACGAAATCCAACTCTTAGCTTTATTATCACAGTGTTCTTTTATTCCACTTTCTTTCACATTTCTACGGGATCGATTTAACCGCCAGTACACTTTCGACTACTGACATTTAATACTTTTTAGTTTGAAATCTATAGTAGCGTAGTTTTATTAGAGGTGTCAATACAACTCCTTGTCTTCTAGTGAAATAAATAGCTAAAGATTATTGCAAAATCTAAAAATAACCACTGACGGAAAAAAATTGATGTAATCGGATACCTAATTTATTACCCAGATAAAAGGGGCCACGGGGTCACGTTTGTTCGATATTGCATTATTAATTACTTGTTTTAAATCATAAGGTTATTACGCCATCGGGGAATACATAACGGAAAAAGCTGTGTTGGATTTTACAATAATGTCGGAGGATTTCTACTACGAGCAATGCGTTGTTATGTTGCGGAAAAGTTCCACCTACACAAAAAAAATTAATGAACTGATTGGAAGACTGCATGAGTCCGGTCTTCTGCTCGCGTGGGAAACGCAAGTAGGTGAATTGCTCATAACAAAAACATATATACCTAATATATTCCGTGTGCGGAAACTTTGCTGATGACTGCCCCTCCCCCGCCCATGCATGCCGACATGCCGCGACCCGCGCTCGCCAATTTGGGTTTACATATTGTACGGTTCTAGTGGTTGCTAAAAGGAGACTAATACACACGTGAATGATTATTTTATTACCAAAAGTCCATGGTCGATCATGTTGACGAATAAGCTCAGCTGACAGCGACCACGTCTCAAAACCGACCATAGAACACAATACTCTCATGAGTATTTTGAAACCGGTTGCACAATATATTTCCAACTTTTTAAAATTACGCTGTATGTAATTTTGCGTTAATGGCGTAATTTGATAAACTTTCAACACAACTGTTCGTGGGACCCATTAAACTTTGTTAACTTCTTAACGTCATACACTTCTTACGTCTTTTTCAATGTGAGATGCCTTGCCTACCTTTAAAGGACAGATGAGGGCATAGACAGGAAAAAGGATATTTCCTTTTCCGACGAGGGGGAGGGGGTTAACGCCTCCTCCCCGTTCAATCCTCTTCCCGTTCTCATTCTATCCTTATGAGGATAGGGTGGGAAGGGGAAGAGGACTAAAATAAGCCTCCGGTACCTCATTACGTATAAATACATACATAGAAACGCATAGTACTTCTACTTCACGCATGTTTTCTGTGGGGTCGTGGTACTTCACCGGTCAAGCCGGCCCATTCGTGCAACAGATGTCGTTGTTTCGCGCTCTACCCTACGCTCTACTGTTGAAAACGCCTTCTAAAGGTTATGCGATTTCAGATCTTTTATATACTTTAAAAACATTAACATTACAATTATTTTGTATTTATATTAAGATAAGAATTATGAGGTTTTCAGGTAGCGTTGCAACATTTGAATTATCAGGTTCAACTTGAAGTTAAACTGTCTCGGTCTAAAAAGGATGTTGAAAAGATTGAACCGCTTGCTTTAAGACACGTTTTGGTAAGTATTTCTTACCCGGAAACTTTTGGGTAAAGTAACGTAACTTAAAACAGAAACTTTAAGGCTTATCTTAATTTTAATTGTTTACTTAACTTAACTTTTGTTTGCTCCCAGAGTTATTGAAATGTACACATGTGTCGTGGCCATATCTTAGTATTGATCACGTCATGATGTGGCGAGCCATCTCATGAAATGGTTGTGTTTCATGATGTAAATCTCAAAATGACGATATCAATCAACGTTTAGCCATATCTTTATACTTTAGGGTTTCCATGACATCAAAGGTTTAATTAAAATTCCAAATACTGATGGAGGAACTCTATATTTTTCTCAGTGTGGCTTCTTTCAAAACGCACTGTTTCTGAGAAAATTAAAAATGAAATTTCACAACGTCCTTATTTCGATCGATTTATTTTGATCCAAGGGGATGAAATTTAGAATTATTTATATAATTATAATTCTTCTTTTTTCAAATATCACTTTTATTGTTAAGGAAAAACGGTTTTTGTTGATTATTCCATTAATTTTTGAACTATTGTGGTGCCTTCCAAACTGTTTCACGTTTTCACTTCTGTCGGCAATCCTTCTGACAGCCTGTGTTTTTATCAGAATAATTGTCAGTCGCCATGATGCATGACAAGAACAAAACAATATCAGTGCCTCTAACGGTGGAAAATGTAACTATTTTATGATATGATCACTAATGTTTGACCTTAATAACATGAAGTAACAGCTGTTGCGTTTAGTTTTTCATATCGTCAAATGCTGATTATTCATTGATCTGGCCAGACCACATCATCAAGTGATCAGTGCGTATTTTCCATATGAATATACACATCCATGAACCACAACCATTTTCCTATAGGAGACCACCGCTACCCATAAGCCTCCGCAACAAGGTGATGAGTTATAGGTAGATGTGTTGCCTACCGTGAATAGACGTAGATAGAGAAAAGGGTAAACAGAGGAAAGGACATTTACTTTTACTATCCACCCCCACCCCTCCTCATGCTTTATCCTCTCCCCATCCTTTCCTTATTAAAAAGGGTGGGAAAGAGAAAAGGACCAGAATTAGGGCTCCGGTACCTCACTCATCGGACGAAACGTAGAGTACTTCTACTTCACGCCTGCCTTCTGTGAGGTAGTGGTATTTCACCTGTCGAGCCGGCCCATTCGTGCGACAGAGGTTGTTGTTGTGGGCTCTACCACTGTTGAGACCATTCCACGAAATGCTCGACCAAATCATGAAGTACTGACTGGCGTAAAATCGTGTCGCTATACAAAGTTTCTCTCTATCTTTCTCTTTAAAAAAACTTTGATGACAATATGTTTTTTTGGCAGTAGAAACCCACGATAAGATCTGACCATGACATATGCATAACATAGATAAATTGTGTGTACAAAAAAAAAACTTTCCCAGTAAACAATTCGTGCCGCATGATTTTTTTAATATATTTTATGTTGAGTTTTAAGTGAATTAAACTTTTTTTTCAGGGTGTGTTCATACTATATGGTCTCGGGATAATTATCTCTTGTGTGCTTTTTATTTTAGAATTAACGATAAATAATAATGCATAACAGTAAATGAGCTTAACGTGAAATGTATCTTATATATAAATTTTATATAAATGTATATATCTTAAAATGTGATAAATTATGTTACTACACACATTATCCTTAAAATACAATTAATGCTTCAGCACTGATTTTTAATTGTGTGTCATTTTTATTATATTTTTATTTTAGTTTTCTTTTTAATATGAACAAAGTAAAATGGAACGTAATTTAGTTAGTGCTGCATAGCTCTTTTAAGCTAAAGCGATATCGATAAAGTTAATATTTTTTCCCCAGATTTCACTACTACGCAAACCTATTTTTATCGTTCTGTATAAATAAGATTTAGTTAATGTTTTAATAGTGATTATTTTGTCGATACAATTATAAAATTTAAATTATGAAATAAATTATTCATATGTTACATGATATTCCATTACATAAAAGAAGCATATAATTATGTATTTAACAAACATATTTATCTGTCAGCTTTTCTTAAAATATAACTATTATTTTCGTTATTCTCTCTCTTTTCAACCGTAAGTTGTCCACTGCTGGATGTAGGCCTCCTCATTGATCGTCACAAAGATCGGTCCCCCGGAGTCCTCATCTAGTGGATTCCCGCA
Source organism: Papilio glaucus (assembly GCA_000931545.1). Taxonomy (NCBI): domain Eukaryota; kingdom Metazoa; phylum Arthropoda; class Insecta; order Lepidoptera; family Papilionidae; genus Papilio; species Papilio glaucus. Next base: position 278,861 of record JWHW01060470.1, read on the forward strand.
AACTTGACCAGATCATCTGTCCATCTTGTGGTAGGCCTACCTACGCTGCGTCTACCTACTTGGCCGCCATTGTAGGACTTATCGGCCCTATCGACCATCCGTTCTGAGAGCAGTGTGTCCGGCCCATTGCCACTTACGGTTTGCAACTCTTTTGGCAATGTCGGTTGCTCTGGTTCTACTGCGTATCACAAAATTGCTGATGCGATCTCGCAGATAAACACTTAGTTATTGTTATTATTATTTATTACCTAGTTAATTGAAATTCTATGTTAATGTGTTTAAAATATTACTTAAATTAAATGTTAACTCAATGCTCATTAATTGGTTGATAAAGTTGTGAAAACTTTGTGAAAACTCTCGATATTTCTAAACCAATGTGACGTACATCACTAAATACTGACATAACGGTTGGCAACATTGTGCATGTTTGACACGCTTATGTTGTCATCTTGGATGTATGTAGATGTTGCGGTCGCGGGAAACACGATCGATACAGTGTTGAGTTTGTTGTGTGATAGTAGTCAATTAGGTTTGCAGGAGTTGTCTTAAAATTATGTTTGAATGAATGACCATTGAAAATATATAATAATATAAAAAAATAAAAATCACAATGTTTGTGTATCGGTTCGTGTACTTAGCGTTTTTCCTTTCTGCGTCGGCTAAATTTGTTTGGAAGCACCATAATAATGAAGAATTACCATTCGTTTTGGAAGAAGTGCATGAAAAATGCCCAAATATAACTAGAGTTTATGCTTTATCCGAACCATCTGTCCGAAATGTTCCACTTTATGTGATTGAATTTACTGAAACGCCTGGATTTCATCAGCCCTGTAAGTAGACCAAATATTCTGAAAAAAAAGCTACCCTGTAAGTAAGGGGTAGTATTTTTTAGTTCGTTCATAAGGAAATTTCTTTTACCTACCAACTTTAAATACGTAAATTAAAAGGTTCTATTTAAATATAAAAACATTTAGATTATATTTTATTTTTGAAATGAGTGTCAGAATCAAAACATTTTTTTTTAGACAAGCCTGAAGTCAAATATGTAGGAAACATTCACGGCAATGAGGTTCTTGGGCGGGAACTTTTACTAGGTTTAGCAGACTATTTGTGTGAACAATATTTGAAGAATGATTCAAATATAAGGGCCCTTGTTCATAAAACTAGAATACATCTTTTACCATCTATGAACCCTGATGGCTGGCAACTATCCACAAGTTTTGTAAGTACAATTCTATTATTACACAATTCTATTAACTTTGTACACTGAATGGCAATTTATCATTTTTATTCTTTTTTGTAAAGGGTGGCCAAGATTACCTTATCGGACGTGGCAATAATCACACTGTGGATCTGAACAGGAACTTCCCTGACTTGGATGCTATCACATTTGAGTTTGAACGGCTTGGTATCAATCACAACAATCATTTGTTGAAGGATGTCACTCGGCTTGCCGCACCAGTGAGTTTATTTTTATAGTTAGGTACATATATGTACTGCTTATAACAATAGCCAAGTAGTCAGATGCTCTGTCTCCAGATTAATTTTCAGATGAGCACTTTTATTTTACTTTTATTTATTTTTACTTTACCACACAAAACATGTACAATTGGTGGACTAAAGCCTACAGGCATTTTCTACAAGTCTACACACATTAAAGAAAGAAAAAATAAAGAGGTGCAATGGATGAAAAGGAATATATATGGTGTATATTTTAACCACCAACACAATTATGGAAGTTCATATTGTACTTTGGAACTAAACAAGTTCAGATATGGTGATTCTCATACAGTTGCCCTTATATCCTCTTTTTAATTTTTTCAAAAAAAAAATAGCCTATAGCAACAGCTTATTTTTTATTGTCATGGTTGGGTATTTTGTGTAAATGTGGGTATTTTAATACTTATTTACTAACTACTACTTTTAATTTTAATACACTATCATATGACAGTAAATATTTATGAGAAAGAGCATTAGTTTTTTCTGTTAATCAACGTAAAATAATTGAAAACTTATTTTTTTAATTATGAAAAATGTTGAAAGTGGTTTGTTATTCCTTTGAATATTAAGGTGCTCAAGATTCAGAAACAATAGATCCACTCATGTGACCTGCATTTCTCAAAACTTGTAGATCATGTTAGCTCTTTCTATATAATAAATTGAATGTATAAAATGATTATTAAGAATATACATAGTCCTTGTGATGTTATGTGAGCAAAAAAATATTTTATTAAAGAATTGCTTCAAGAATAACATGTTTTTGCAGTCAGTTAGTTCTTTTTAGTTTCTTTACATTTAGAAGTTATTAAAGTTTAGGGTCTTCAATAGCCCTAAGTTTTGAGCTTCTCTAAATATGCTCAGTAGGCCTTACATATGTCAGAGTTTTTGGACCATTTTTGTCATATCATCTACATGTACTGAACCCGTACACAAATCTACAAGATATATTGATAAATCATTGAGATTGCTGTAGTTGGAGCCGGAGACGCGGGCGGTGATTCGCTGGATCATGTCGATACCATTCGTGCTGAGCGCGGCGATGCACGGCGGCGACCTGGTCGCCAATTACCCGTACGACGAGAGCCGTAGCGGCGCGCTCGCCTCCGAGTACTCCGCCAGCCCAGATGATGATACATTCAAGTGAGTGCTACAATGTTAAATATGTGGTACTAGTCGATAAACTTTTATATCTCCAGACCTGGCTCTTGGACGTGGAGACTTTTTCCTCCCAACATCGCTCCCATTGAATGGAATCGCAAGGGAATCGAAAACATAACGTCTTTATTTCTAACGCCTTAGCGTCGCGTGCTGTCTATGTTTAAACATTACACGCAAGGCTTGCTAACCTAATGTGAGCGTGACGATTTTGCATAGCCAAAGGTCTGTGGGTCGCCGGGTCGTCAATCCAGTCTATGAATCCAAACCTTTACATATTATTTAATTACATAAAATTATCTAAAAACTAACCACCTGCTACGGTTTTGCACGGGTAGCAGGTCCTATACGCCAACATAAGCAGAGTCTACTATGAGTTTTTGGCGAAACATCGCATTATTAGTCTTCCCCTACATTCGTCGCTATATTTCGGCTAATCATTGCCTAGTGATAAAAACCATATATGAAAATTTTTGAATATTGTTATAAGTTAAATTTTGGTGTTAATGTTATATGAAACTTTTTTACAGTCGGATTCAATTATACATCGATTGTTTTATCATGTTGCAGAATGACGGCAATGAATCATATGAAAGCTTCCGTTTGTAAGGGAAGTATGAATATGATAGAAATGTAATTAAACCCAAACTATCTCAACGCTCATTGTAGAGACGATTTAGAGAATATGTGTGGGAATTTCATCACTTATATTTCGCAACTTGGGTTCCCTTGCCATCATTTTTTGAGACTCCTTCGTATTATTTGATAAGGCTTCCGTCGTTCATAACCAGCACACCTAAAATCTGGTGTAGTTAATAAGAACTTTTTATTCGTTTTTTTTTTAAGTTCAGAAACCCAAAGCTTATCCAGTGATAAGTTTTAACCTACTTTATTCAGTTTCCCTGTGTGCTGGAAATTCTGGGGAGTCGTAAATATATGCAAGATAGTTTTAGTTAACGTCACCAATATCCTGTTTATATGTAGTTTGGACCAAGCCCGAGTCAGACGGTGAATTGATTTAATTATATTTTGTTTTGTGCTATGTGCTTAAAATTTTAAGATGTATAAACTTAGAAGGCGAGAAGCACCTCGAGAGAGGTGGGCCAGACCATGTCAAACGGGAATCCGTTATCTCTGGATGCCACACTTGGTTATTATGTTAGGTATATTTATTGATTTTAAACAATCTGTGGAACGACAATCTGCCTGGATTCACTTGTATATCTTGTAGCATACCTAAGTATCAAATATAATATTTACATATATTACTTACAATGTCATGCGCGATATAAAGGTCAGTCGATATAAAATTACAATTTTATATTCGGTTTGTTTTTAAACAGCGCTAAAAGAGAATAGTAATTGGATGTGAGCGAAGACGTAATCTGCGCAGAATGCAAACGCGTATTGATTAACTGTTATCCTTGTAGTGCGGCCACATCACGGCCGTGCCGTAGCCGGCTACTGTAGCTTTTAACAGGCTATAATTTAAGGAAGTAAAGAAAGGTTGAAAATTGTTATTTAATTTATAAATGGATCATTTTCATTGTACTAGATTACGATTCTCTTTTGTTAATTGGATAGATTATCTCACGGTTTCTGAATAGTTTGTCAAATTTTTGTTAAACTAACAGTTAAAAGTTATGACAAATCGATCGTTTGCGGCGACAAATCTCCACACGCGACCTTGTTTTAAATTTCCCGTGACCCAAAAAGTAGTGACAAGTCGCCTCGTCGAACAGCAGCGTCAACATGGCGACTTGCAGGAATGATCTCGGAAGCTGATTTCTTAAAGGAATCTCAAAGTTGATTTCCTAACCTGCTTTAATGGAAGCGTGACAGTGATACAAGTGAAAGAAATCTGAGTGAAAAAAAAATACTAGCGTTTTTTTGAAACTTGACGCGACGTCATTCGCTTACAAGTATCGACTCCCTTCCCAGTTCCTTTCCCAGCAGATTTGTCGCCACAAACGAGCGACTGCATGAGTTCAAACCAGAAAAAAAATTGATCATGCTTCTAGCAAATTACCATTTAATTAGCAAATTTTTCAGTTGATCAGTCTTTCAGAAACCGGTCTTGGTTATTTAGAAGTATGTTAGTCAGCAGCATCAGCAGCTGATGCTTGAACGGGAACGACCCGATTCCAACGAATAATAACCTTACAGAATACAAGCGTTAAGTAGACCGCCAATTGACATTGCGGCGGGCTACCACTATTTAAAATTGATAGAGTTCTTTGGCCATTTACCATATTTTTTCCCTTTAGAGAGCTAGCTATGGCATACGCCAAGGCGCATGCCGACATGGCCTCGGTCAGCCGTCCCGGCTGCCACATCAACGGTCCCGACCAATCCGCGGCGTACAACTTCGGCAAGCAGGGGGGCGTCACCAACGGCGCCGACTGGTACAGTCTCAAAGGAGGTTTGTTTATATTTTATTGCCAGCCAGTTTTAACCAGTGAGATTATTGCTATTGAATTATTACGTATCGATGTAGAAGTCTTAAAAGTGCAACCTTAGTGACAGCCGAGAGCAACATCCGTTTCGCTGATGAAACTGACAAATTGTCAAATTGTGAACTGATATTTTGATTCAGTTATATCGTTAAGTTGTTATTAAAATGAAAGATAATTATAGGTTACCTGGGTTGAACGTAATAGTTATACAGACAAAAATAATATCTTAAACAGTTAGTAATAAGTGCATAATCATTACCTGTGGCTGATAGCGGTAGCCATGTCGGCTCCGTTCTATTGGATTTAAATACCGCACAAAGGAAAATGTAATATTCATCTACACCAACAAGGAAATAGCACGTGGCTCTATTAAGAAATCCGTTCACATTTTCAGTATGCAATAAGCGATAAGGCAAATAGTGCCGACCGCTTTAACAATACGCGGATCCTGTAGCTAATTGTTATTGTTTTCCTTTGGCGAGCAGGAAGTAAACGAAGTGGGATAACGTAATGCTTGGTTGGCGTGGTTTTGACATTTAAATGGCGACTAGTTAACCATGAGTTGAACCGGTAGAGTCAGCTTTAATGTTGTCCAATTTCTTTTCAAACACGCCCTCAACATTCGAATACTTTATAGGTCTCGTGTCGCTATGCGGCAGGGCCGGGTAACGCAAATGGAAACTTTATTAATGTTTATTTTTATATTCATTATGTCTCGAGTAATAATGAGCAAGCAATGTTGTGGTTGTATAATCCAATTGTAATGTAACCAGTACTGAATTATATCCCGATTATAAGAAAAACAACCTGTCCCTCTCGCGGAGAGGAGGCCTGCGTCTCTGCAGTCGGGAAACATACTAAAAAAGGCTGATTTATTATTGTAAGAAATATATTTGCGCGATGCCTTTCAAAAATTACAATTTACTGTTTTCGCGTCTGATTTTTATCACACGTTATCGATCTTACACTTGGGCCTCTACTGTAAAAAATGAAGCAACGATTACTATTTCTGTCTGGCGGTACAATTTCCAACCTAACTTTTGTTTAAAAAAGCTCTCGAGTTTGAAAAATGTATTTTTAATTATATGTACCCGATAGATACACTGATATAATTTATTTTTATGATGGCGTAATGAAAACCACGAACATTTTATAATATATTACAGACAAAGGAATGATCAACTTACAGGCCAATATATCCTGAATTGATTTATGATACGTAGACAATCGTCTAGATGTCATCTCACCAACAACCGTACCGTAACCAAGTAAAGCGCTCCACTAGCTATGATCAGGCTTACCATACCTCCCGGTTTGACCGGGATAGTCCCGGTTTGAGATCCCTGTCCCGGCGTCCCGGTCAAACTTTACTTTACTTTACTTTGTCTCTTTTTCTTTTTAACAAAAAATTTATTCACATTTATTAATATGTTTTCAATTCATAATAATTTTGATTGCATTTCAAATATGAAAAACACAAATTAAGCGAAAAGCAAAATGAAAATGAGCCTCTTTCTCTTCTGCGTCCCGGTTTGGCTCTTCGTAATTATGGTAAGCCTAGCTATGATCAAAGATAAACTTTATTATTTGTATTTTAGGTATGCAAGATTTCAACTATTTGGCGACAAATGCGTTCGAAATCACTCTTGAATTGGGCTGCAAGAAGTACCCATTAGAAAGTGAACTGGAGAACGAATGGAACAGGAATCGTGAAGCTCTACTGGCTTACTTGTGGAAAGCTCATATTGGTATTAAGGGCATCGTCAGCGACGACACGGGCTTCTTAGAGAATGCTATCATATCCGTGGTCAATATCACCGGACATACCCCGATACCTATTCGACATGACGTCACTACAGGTACGTACAATAAACTCTTCTATTGATAAAAATCTGTCTAATGAACTCTTCAAATACATAGCTATTACTTCGTTTTCATAGAAATAGTTTAGCAGTCCTAGTTTAAAACAATTTTAAAACAAGACGTTTCAATCATTCATACATAAATTTATCATCGATAATTTAAAAAAACTAAACGTATGTTATGTAGTTTTTCTGCTATTTTAATATAAAGTAATTGACACCGTAATTATAGACAAACACTTTTTTATGTCATACGCATATATAAATAATATTACTACATTGTTCAACTCCCTTGTTAAACGGTTGTTTGCGTTCGCTAGATTCAATTACAAGCAATGTATTCAACTAAGAGTTCCCTTTTCTAATATATCTTGGTGTGTCTCCGTTACTCTAGTTTTAAAATGCAACTGTACATTCAGGCATACTATATTTCTGTCGCAGTCTGTCACCTGAGCGCAGGTCACATAAAATTACTAAAATAATAATACTGATAATAGGATTATTTTTTTTGTAGAAGGTTCATAACGATATTAGATAAATAATTATTTAACTGATTATAATCAATTACCAAGTTACTCGAAAAATAGCCAGTTGCAAGAATATGTTTACACAGAAATATAAAATACCCGCCTGCAATATGTAAATTTCTAAATTGTTATTATTAAGTAAGTTTAATATAGAAGAGATGTTTGAAAGGCGCAATATCACAAAATGTACGAAAAATGCTGTATTGTATACTATTCATATCAACTGTAAACAGTATGATTAGACTTGTGGTAAAATCGGAAGCCCCGTAGCGGCAGTAAGCAGCGGGGCTTCCGCATTGCAGCGCATTAGATTGTCTATTTGTGATACTTTTTGAGGCTGGGACGTTATTGATCTAATAGTTGAGGAATTACTATGTAAAAGTTGTGTATAAATCGAACCTAGACATGTATAACCATACATGTCTAGGTTCGATTTATAATCTTATTTTGTGTCACATGAAGAAATGACTGCGTACATCCGGTCCTGTGCAAGGCCGATTATTTAGGACTTGCATCGACCCGATTGTAACCACACAATTTTTACGCCGGCAATTTTTTAGTAGGTACTGTCATAATGTACAGCTTGGTATAGGTTATGGTTATACATACTGTAAATCTTACCGAATTACGAGATATATTTCTCAATATTGCTAATATTAGGTTTCGAGGAGTGGATGTAAATTTATAACATATTTATTTCCTTGGGTATAGGAAGTTTGAAGGGGCAGTCTACACTATCTTTATCGCAAATTGATTTGTGTTTAATGTTCCGGTATAAATTTAATCAGGCTCTTCACGCCGTTCAAACATTTTATATACAATTACGATACACGAGGACGTCAAAAACATTTTAGACTTGGCTGACGTTTATAAATTCCGTAAGCCGATGATTGTTGTACTGAACTATTATAATATGTTTTTTTTAATCATGATTGCTGGCGGAGACAATTCTACTTATATGTATATTTGTTCTGAGTTCGCGTTAAAATACAACAAAAATACAATGTTCGCACATGTAACATCAGTTAGGCTCGTTATGATTTAATAAAAAAAATTATAACA
>JWHW01060470.1:305717-322976 GCA_000931545.1 Papilio glaucus
TTTTTGGGTAAAAGTTAAAAAATTCCTTGGATATAAAATATGCATTATTATAACTTTAACCTGGATATGGTTTGATGATTTCTATTAAAAATACCAAAGAAGAATTGTTTTATTGGTTGAATTTAACTATCATTAACCTGTATTTGATTCATTTAAATTCTATATGATAAAAGTACAAACAGATCTAATCTCAAGAAGAAGTCAGTTTATTTTAAACACTGAAGACCCGTGATGGAATCCTATGATGATTACTAGGGCCACAATGGGTCTTTAAACTGTACATTATTTCTAATGTATTGAATGTCCACATCATATTGGGCCAAAAAGAGCTTCTCAAAGAGTATGTACAGACTATTTAAATCTTCCTATTTTACTTTAATCTATTTCGTGAGACTCATGCAGGCGTCAAATAATATTTTTTAAATTATTGATTTAAGTATTTACCCATCTATACAGATAAAAGAACACACAGTATTTTTCTAAATTTATCCACCAAAGGTCTAAATAGGGGATGAAAGTTGACCCGCCTGAGCGAAGCCAGAGGCCGCTAGTTATAAATAAACTAATGTTTCCTTTCTTTTATTTCAATATAGAGACGAGAGGGGTTTTTGAATTATATTATGCAAATATGAATTAATTTAATTAAATAAAATAAGTTATGTATTTTTGTAGGCTGTTATAGTATTTAGGGCCGTAAGGTCGTGCCCTCGGGCCAGTGACCGTGCACGATTCCTGCTTTACGATCTCTTAGATACCAATTTCAGAGCTGTCTACGAACATAACTTAAAATACGAAGAGAAAAGACAGTTATTCTAAATGTAACGTTGATATTGCAAATTAAGAATTTTAGACGCATTAAATTATATTATTAAATGAGTATGCAATGCTTACATTTCATTGTCATCACCATCACCGGTCCACACTCCACACGTGGGAAAGATGTCCACTGCCGGACGAACAAGAGACATAAAGAAAAATAAACATGTTCAAAAATTTGTGTTGATTGAAATCTTTACTTGACTTATACCTTTTGTTGCTATGACGTATTGGGTCTAGTAATAATTCCCTTTGAGTGTTTTTGCAGTCAGATGAGATAGTTCCCACTTTGCACCGCTGTATTCTAGTGTATGGCAAACTTTAAATCCCATCCGGCTAATCAATGTGAACCTATTAATAATTTAAAGTATAATATTTATCGTATTACCTACCAACTTTAACTTTTATTTTTCTAACAATATAGTTGTAAAAGGTCATAAATAAATATTTGTTTATTTACCAATTAAACTTATACAAAAATAAGGTTACTTTATCGTACGATACGAAAATAGCTTTCATGTGTTGTCACTGCCGGCTAAAGTTTACTTCTCGCTTTAAATCTTCGTTATCCGCTCACGCATTTCCTATTTATGGGCTCTTTTAAAGGAAATAAAATCGGTCATCAACCTGAGCTTGTTTATATAAAACTAGCTTATAAGAAAAACCTCTTCGGTGCTTAATAACATACGTTTAACTACCGTACAAAATTTAATAATTAATCACCGAGAAATCTTTCAAGTAACAAGGACAAGACACAGTGATGACAATATGCGAAGTAGGATGTTCCCTATACGAAGATATATGCCTGACTACGATACCACGGTATCCAATATTTTGGAAACCTTAAGATATAAATAATAATATATGATTATATCATTACGTATTTTACTACAAATTTTCAGCCACTACACGACTGCTTGGAAAGGATGCTTGCTCATGAGGAATCTATGGAATAAGGCTATTTATTCTATTCTGAAGATGGTTAATCTTTATTAGGGGTAAAATGTAGGTAGACAAACTCATATGATAGTGATGAAGAAAATACATTATTTTTGCGTCTGAATCTCATTCGGACCCAGGAGCGCTAGAATACGTTTTAAATTCTATCGCCTTTTCTTTGGCTTCAGAAGAGTATTGTAATGTACTAAATAGGTAAGGTTTTAGTACTCCGAGGCACTACAATCGGTCCGGATTCAGTGCCGGCGCAGGGCTGAGGTCAACGCACGGGCCGCGGGGCGCGGGTCAACTCAGCTCAGATCACTCACTTGTTTCTTGCTTCCACTAGAGCTTTGTCGTTGAAATTTCGATTTGAATAATAATTTTAATTTTTTTTTCTTATATGTTAACATTTATTTATCTTCTATCATTTGTTTATCATCATTATTTTGTTGAATGAAAATAAATTGCTACATTTTTCTTCGTTTTTATTTAATTTATACTCAAAGGTGTCGCTATAACGAAAGAGACTAGGAATAATTTATAAGTAAACAATTAATAATAAAAGTTATGATCCTGTGAATTGGGCACACTTAAAGGACGTACGGGGAAAGAAAGATGTGTAATTGAATGTTAAAAGCGAGTGATAATGTTGTTCTAAGTTTTGTTGTTGCTGTTAAGTCAAAAAAGAGTCGAACTTGGGATACCAATAATAACCGCGGGTTTGCACTGGTGAAAACATTCACATAAAACGTATTGTCATCTCAGTCTTTTCCGAGAGAAAGATAGAGATAATCCTTGTATCGCGACACGACTTTAGGCCAGTGAAAACCCACGGTAAGAGTAGCCGTAATCGACGAGCATAAGTGAATGTAGAAGAGGCATCCTTGCTTATTATCAGTTAGGCCCAGATGAATGACTAACCGTACAAAATGCAATGCGAATATTTGAGTGATAACTTTGAAAGATAATTATTTTTAGTCAACAATAGCTATAAATTAAACGCCACTGATAATCTGATATAGAACCTGTCGACTTAACAATAGAGCGCACCAAGTCAGGCTTCGAAGGCCAACGCCTTACATTTCGCAATTGAGATCGCCATCGCAATGCAATAATTATTTAGATTTAGGCCAGAATTTAGCCTGTCTCGAATCAAAATATAACTGCTAGTTAAATAATGAATAACTACCCAGTTTAGTTTTACAGATTATTAATAAACAAGTTGGATACAGTAAAAATTATTTATGATCTGTAATAACGGGCTTCTCATTTTTTTTTCCAAATTTAAAACCAAAGTAAAGATTTAATGAAGTACATTATATTGTCTAAAGTGTTTTTAAAACAAATTAAATATTTAATACACATTTTATATGAAACAAGGTGGCAAACGAGCAAGCGGTTCATCTGTTATAAAGAGACCGCTACCCATGGGCATCCGCACTAAGAAAATGAGTCGCAGATGCGTAGCCCACCTTTAAGAGACAGAGAAGGAGATAGACAGGAAATATGATATTTCCTTTTCCCCATCCTCTTCTCCTTCCCATAATCCCCTTATTAGGAAAGGAGAGGACTGAATTTAGGCCTCCGGCACCTCACTCATCGACAGCAACGCAGAATACTTCTACTTCACGGCTGTCTTCTGTGAGGTCGTGATATTTCACCGGTCGAGCCGGCCCATTCATGGAACAGATGTTGTTGGGGGCTCTACCACTGTCAAACCACTTCTTGATAAGTACATGTATATTTTATAAACTAAATTAAGTCGAGTTTTTATTGGAAAAAATAAATCGAAAAAATGAAACTGTTTCTATACCCTACGTAAGTACGTACCCAAATTATGAAATTATAATTCTATACCGTTACAAAACAAAAATATTTTATTTGGGGGTACGCTCTCTCCGTCGACACATAGAAGGGATGAAAAAGTACGTAATTGTACATATATGTATATGAATGTAATATTATTTCTGGCTTTATCATCTTTCATTAAGTCAGTTATTGTTCAATAACACTGCATCAGATTGTATAGCCTCTATATCTCGAATCGACATCCGTTTATCTAATACCCGTATCACTTTATTGTAGAACCTTGCAATGTAATGATATTACACGGTGATTGTGCGACTGGCATATAAATATTACTGCCGTATCACCGCTGTTTGTTTAACTGTATTTTTAATCTATACTCGTACTTCGAAATTCGGGATCACAATATCTCGAAAAGTAGTAATACCAACATAACTGTCTAGTTTCAAAGTTTGTTCGGTGTCCAATCAAATTCAAGTTTTGGAACGTGAGCTTTACACAAAGCGATACCGAATATTGGGCCCGTTGTTCGGATTTACTCCAAATTGTGGATTGTCACCATGCGCTTTGCAGACATAGTTTACTGTCCTATTTCGTGTGTCTAATATTTTTTTTATACCATGGATTGTTCATTTGTTTTCGCAATGGTTTTTGTTAAAGCAAAAATATGAAGTCATACGTATACGTACGTCATACTTGTGCGAATCATAATCTTCAACCGATATGTACAGTCTTTTGTATTCTCGAACCTAAGTCACTAGACATTGTTTTAATCAAAATCAACAGGTATTTAAAAATCGTTTTAAAATATAAAATAAAAATGTATCTCCTCTCTCCTCCTCTCTAAGGAATAACTTTCTGTCTCGTACAATTGCCTTTTGGAACGTTCTATCTCCAGCGGTATTTCCTAACCATATTGGTTAGGATTGGACTTAGGGTCTTCAAGAAAAGACTGTATTCTTGCTTGAAAAGCAGGCAGCACATCTGCGGATCCTCTAGTATCGCGGATGTTCATAGGCGGTAGTCACTTAGCTTTAAGCTACTCGTTGCTCGTTTGACAAGTTCTCTTATAAAAAAAAACTATAGTCCTATGTAACATTAAAGTCAGTTTTACGTTAATAGAGGTCGAAATCTTTAAATGGTGCCGTTAATTTTACGTAATTCTTTCCCAATCTACATTGACGCGATATTTGCCTTACACGGCCTATGCCTATAACATTACATAAGGTACAAATATGAGTTCACCGGCGTTATATGTGTCATGTTTGATGTAAGCGGCGCGGCAACCGGTCCGGCCGCGATTCGCCTACGTCACGCCTCGCCGTGTGACTTACGACAATCGGTTGAGCCATTACCATATAAGAATCTTTGAAAGTCATTAATTTTATTTCGTTACATTAGTACTATGAGACAATACAATCTCAATACATCGTCATGTAATTTTTGAATTGCCACAATAAATTTGCTGCATCCTACCTACAACTTATGCTGAATGGTAGTGAATGACTCATTAGAAGTAGAGGTATGAACATGAATAAGGATAATATGAAAGTAAAGGTGGTTGAAAGAGAACAAAGTAAGACAGTAATTGATATAAATGTTAACGGCGAAGAAGTGAAACAGGTGGAAGAGTTCGTGTATTTGGTGGATGTTTAGTAGAGATGGTAGGTTAATGTAACTTATTATATTTTTATATTTATATTATATATCATATTAATGGATGGAAGTGAGAGCTGGGTTTGGTAGGACAAGCATGTTAGTGGAGTTAATGCCGTTTAGATGCGATCTTTAAGAAGTGTGTTAGGCATGACTTTGAATGATAGGATTAAAAATAGCGTTATAAGGAAAAAGTGTGGCTTAAAGGTGGACGTTGTGACTAGAATTGAGAAAGGTGCCTCGGTATTTCGGTCATATTGAAAGGATGAATGAAATGAGAATAACGAGATAAAATGTTGCAAAAGTGAGATCTCCATCGATCAGATTAGTGATATACTAAACAAGGGCGATATAAAGAGTACCCGTAACCTACCAGCATTTATGCGTAGATGTATGGATGTTTACATATATAAGAAGCGAGAGAGGTGTGCCAGGATCGCGATGGAAATCCATAATCTTTGCTTACCCCTATTTTTTACAGGTAACTACTTTATTCGTACAAAAAGATTCGGGAAAAATTAAGTACAAAACACACGTTCTCGGTAATGAAGGTCTCAGAGTTGATATTTGCCTTTAAGGTAAAGAGTTCAAATTAAAACAAATTATGTTTGTAATATAATTTTACACTAATGTTGCTTGAATAGTGTGTGCAATTTCCCACGGAAACCGTGTTGTATTGTTAGGAACACTTCAGAGTCGGCAATAGGAAGTGTTGAATGATTGCTGGCGGTAGCGACGATCGGCGTATCTAATGACACGTCGTTTGTCTGTGAGCCGCCGACACTGATAGAATACGCGCATCGCCCGACATATGTTTTTGCAGTGTTGCAATCATTTTGCTATTAAATTCTCTGACTTAATACCGAATTACAGCTACCACTTTATTCACGATTTTTGAAAACGTATTATTACATGTAGCGGTTGTATTGGTTTGACATACTTTACTTTACCGTACAAAAAGAAGTATAATTTATTATACTTCTTTTATTTTACGTAAAAAACACTCTAGTAGTATAAATGCCTCATCAGCTTTAGTTGTAATCCTAGAAGGTAAATTATCTTGTTTTAAAGTTATTTATGTCTTTAACTTAACTAACTACTGATATACCAACGCACAGCCCAAACTACCTACAGAATAGAGACTGTTATTGGGTACTGTGGGACCTGTGACTGTGTGGAACTGTGGGACTTTTCTAAATTCATCCCTTAAAGGTCTGAAGTAGTGGATGAAAGTTTGTATGGAGAAAGAACCCGTGCGATGCCGGGGCTAGTAGTTTATTTTTTTAAATCGGTGGACTCACCGTCTGCGATCAAATAAACTTCTATATAAAGTAAATCAGAAACCTGTGTCTAAAGAAGTAAGGCCAATTTAAAAGAGTTCTGATCAACAATGGTGCGTTGACCTGTATGTGACCAACATTCTAGGTCTTTTGTCCGCGCCCCGTCTTTTGTTACTTTGGTTCTACTGAGGATCACATAACTTCTGTTACGATCGGGCTCATTAAAATTTTATTTTATTCTACTTCTATTTGTGTGAGTAGGTCCTTATATATTTTGTTCAATTTGAATGTCTCAAAGAGGAAACAAGACAAAAGTAGCCTCAATAAATATTTGTTAAACTTGTTCTCTTTAGCAATAAATATGGATTTCCTCGTAATATCAGATGGCCTTGTGTACATGGAACAGCTTTGTAGTGTAAAAAAACTAAAGTTATGTGGATAAACAAGATGGCGATCGTTTTATTTTAATTGTTTGAGGTTTTCGAAGAAATAGTTTTGTCCCATAAATTATTTACTTGAACTTATGCTGTCACTTATGCATTAAGCTACATTCCAAGCATATTATACCGTTTATTTTCGCGGAAATAATGCGCGCAACATTTACCCTACATTACGTGTTCGGATTTCTTGTCTTAATGTAAATCTAAAAAAATTCAAAAAGATTTTAGAGAAAAAGTACTTTATAATCTATATTATAAAAAAAATCTGTTGCAAGAAGTTTGCTTTTTTAATAATTCGGCAGTAGCCAGAGGTCGCTATCAGCTTTTTATCTGAATAGCTTTTTTAGTTCCAAATATGACTAGAACTAGGACAATTTACAGTCAGATACAACAAATTTTATAAAGTTGTTTATAAATAAAATATACGCTCACGCCCGTAATTCAGAGGGGAAGGCAGAAATTACGGATTTCCATTTTTTTATTTGTATGTAAAAATCAAAAACCTGATATTGACTGTTATAAGCTCGTCAGGATTTTCAATCTTAAATTTTAGATGTTAAATATTCGTAACTATGCTACCTAAGATTAAAAAAGAATTATCCTTCAGGTTTATTCTTGATTTAGCTTTCACAAATTGAATGTTTGTGTAGGCAGCAAGCTACCGAGGTCTATCGCCGTATATAAAGTTGACCTTGTAAATCATTTACAAATACTGTAAACAAGCGTGGGATGCCTAACATCAAAGTCTATTTAAACGGCTGTGGAAAATTGAAAAGTGTCAGGCGTTATCGCATGACACGTGAGGCGATTCGCAGGGGTTTTTGTCTCGCTCCTAACAACGGAGACGACAATCGGAATGTGTCACAGACACGCCTGAAAGCTTAACAACTCATATCGTAAACAACTTAGATATGGCATGACGTAAGTAGTCAATTATTGTGACAAAATTTTTAGAAGCGGCGTGGCAAGTCACGATTTTATCTACAGATGTTTAAAAAAAAGTAATCCCTGGCGTTTACCTAAATCGATCGTTATAGGATCATACTTCACAAACTAACATTATCAAAATTTGTTCAAAATCTTAACCGCCTGGAAAACGAAAGTTTTAAAATTGCCCGGTACTGTTCTTGCTTATTATCAACATTAATCCAATTTTGCCTTGGCTGTGTAACCTTTGGACGCGTAATGTACACCTGGCGAGAAAACGAACAGAGATGTATCCAGTTATTATCACACTATGTTTATATATAATATCATTACACTAAGAAGGCAAGAAAAAATCAAGAGGTTCGCCTAATGTCAAGTGAACATCTCTAATCATAGACATCTGTCACGAGCAAAAGAGTGCAGATGTTTTGACAGGCTTGAGGATTTGATGGAAGAAGAAACTAATAAAGAAAAAGAATAAGGAGAAAGGATAAGAAGAGGATTAGCAAATGTTGGCTACCATTAATGAAAAAAAACTAACTGTTATCTTAACAGATGTATATAAAACTACATCGACTGTCCTTGTGAAAAACTTGACCATTGCGAAATATTGTCGGTTCTTATCTGATTATAATTGAGGTTGAACGTTAACGAGGCAAGTGGAGGAGGTGCAGGCCAGCAGCCATTTCCGTGATGATAGGCATCGCGATGGCCCGCGGACGAAACAATCAGAGCGTGGATATTATGTACATTGCGAGGTTCTTGAAGTAGAAAATAACTTAAAAATAAAACCTTTTACTACTTTATTAACATTATAGCGAGCCAAGTTTAGTTCACTTAATC
This sequence comes from Papilio glaucus, assembly GCA_000931545.1. NCBI lineage: Eukaryota > Metazoa > Arthropoda > Insecta > Lepidoptera > Papilionidae > Papilio > Papilio glaucus. The sequence continues at coordinate 314,425 of JWHW01060470.1, forward strand.
AAGCTGGTAATTTTTTGCGATTTGGCGGAGGACACCCTAATAAACAATCGAGAGAAGGGTACCATCCATGCCGTCCGTGTCCGACCGTGCCCTGAGATAAGATTCTGTTATTGCCGACGGTTTGGAAGTAATGATGTAACGATAAATGTCTATATTTTGTGTTGTATTGAACAGAAATTAACTGTTCAATATTATCAATACTGTGCATAATTTTTAGCCAATCATAATAACATCGCAATGCTTTATTGTGGATTATAATATTTATTAAATAATTTGCTTAATAGTTGTTTTGATTACTTGCTGTTTTGTAGAGTACTGCGAATAGAAGTAAAACCTACAAGTAGAATTTCGGACTCCACTAAAAAGGCAATAAAAATATTAATATTCCATAATTTCCATTTGCATTCCATGAGCAGAGTCCTCTATCACACACGTACCTACAATACACGGCACCACTGCTACGAATAGTACTTCTTTATGGTGGAAGGTGGCAAACGCGCAAGTAAAGTTACCACTACCCATAGACACCCGCAACCAAATTGCAAGTTGCAGATGCGTTGTCTACATATATAGGAAATATACATAGGAAAGGTTGGGAAAGGGAGGTGGATTGAAATCGGGCGTCAGGCATCTCTCTTGTCAAACGAAACGCAGAATACTTTCCATTCGTGCAACAGATGTTGTTATTGCGGGGGTTACCACTGTTAAAAACTTGTTATCTGCCCTATTAGAATCAAAATGGTAAAAATATTTGACTAGGGACATATTTGTTTGAATATTTTAAACTGTACGTTTATTACAAGTTACTGATATCGTAATAAAGAATGTTAATTGCTTAAGGAGCAGCAGGTAAAGTATAAAAAGGCCGGACGACCGAGGAAGACGTGACCTTGTTGATGCGGAGGTCGCACGCGCCGCCGGTCGACAACTTGAAGCGAACACGCAAACTTAAGCCTCAAAATATACAATGCAATAGAGTTTTAAGGATAGAAGAGTTTAGTACGAGTGAGATAGTTCTAATAGAAAAATGTACTAGTATTTTCAAGTACTGTTATAATAAAAATGAAGAATTATTTTTTGTCTATGCATTAACTACCAAATAAGATAATTTTTTTTTACTTAAGAATTAAGGTATGGAAAAACATTAAATATGAAATATTTAGCCAAAACCTATACATTATGGACTGCTGTCATACTTTGCCGACGCCACATAACGTGGGAAAAGGGCGGAGAGATGTCAGATGATGATGACTAAATATGAAACATTTACATATTTTGCTATGAAATTAAAGATGGCTGATACGATAACTGAAAAACTATTCTTTGTTAATATTTAGAATGTTCACTACGACACAACTACTTTGAAAAAAAAAGTAATATAAATGTAGAGATTGTTATTAATATAAACGCGTAGGTATATTTGCCATGAGTCAGACATTTCTTAATTTATAACACGACAATATAAATATTTTTGTTTGATTCAATGTCTTATACTACGTCTCAATATAATTGTTATAATTATTTTATTTCAGGACGAAGAATGCACACTTCTCGAAATTCATAATGACGGTTGGTTTGTTTGTTTCTAGATGAGGAAAGCAGAGGGCCATATATCATCGAAGACATTGTTGAAAGCTATGATAATGAGGCATTTGCACCTTATAGTTTATAATGTCCGCAGGTATCGCGGGCTAACAATTGATGACGTAACATCTGTTGCATACAAGAGCGTGGCGCGACTCTCCTTGAGCGTCCCATAGTTATTCGTCGCACGTTACATGTCTACAATGATGTGCTTTGTTCCATTTGTTGGCGTGTAATGTGATGTCATGCGGGGACGACTCGCTTCTCGCTTGCTACCATAACTGGACGACTTACAAATATACAAAAATATTTTGTGATAAAACTTTGGTAGGGTGTTCGGAGGACGTGGCGTCCAAAGGTTTGTAGATAAAAAGTTTTTAATGTAACTCTTTGCACAATATTTTGATATAATTTTTACATATTTGAAGAGATTTCGATAAACAGAATATGCAACAAAACACATATTCTTACTTTTCGTGGCATTGCAACGCATGCCGGGTGCAGCTAGTTTACAATAACTATTGGTGTTTCAGTTTGCAATTGAACTGAGGCTTGACATTGACCTGACTCTAGTGAGGTGTTGTAGGAATTTATTTATATATATTTACAATTATACTCTCGGATAAAGCTAAAAGTTTTAGGTTGAGTCAATTTTATGTAGGCAACATTTAGGTACGATCCAAGATGGACTCAATCTGTGGTGGATAAAACACCGTGATAACATAGCAGTTTACGTTTCAGTATGTCATATCACAATGCAGGAAACTGAAATTATTAATCGCGTTTTCACCCTTATTGCACGAAAATAGTTTATTTCCGTTAAGTTTAAATTATTTACCTACTTCTAAAACTGTTTTTTGTCTTTCACACGTCAATAAGGCGAAGGAACAAGCGTTATAATCGACAGAGAATCGCTTATTAATGTCATGTCTGATTGTTTCGGAACAACTTGTTTCCTGTTCACGTACGCTAACACGCTAGCATTAAACAGTTATTTATTAATTTTTATTTAATATAGAAATAGTTTACTTTATTTTATACTGCATGGTATTTTGTACAAAATTCACTGATATTCAAATTTGAGTTTGTAGGTATAACTTTTATCTAATTGTAAACTCGATGAAAAGATTTTAAAAACATCAACTGAAACTAGTTTGCTATAGTTTCTAGCTATATGCAATATCAGCTGTCTAACACAATAGTTAAGATCATTCAAAATACTTTTTTTGTCTTCGTGTGTAAGTTGAAACGATGCAAATTGCAAGTGAATTTGTATTAATTGATGTATCGTGACGAAGCAAATTTAATCGTTCACAATTATTCCTGGAAGAAATATTTTAAATGAAAAAAAAAAATACAATTAAGAATTATTAGGTGTGATACAATGCATAAATAGTTTAAACAAAAAAATATTAAGTCGAATGACCAGCTAATGGGGGATGATAAATCAGAATTTAAATTTTGCTGTTATTATATAATACGCATTATATTAATAATTTGAATATATTAATATAATGCGTATTAAATATGATAAACCATTTTAGAATGAGATATAGCCTTATATACCATTAACATCGTATCCTATGTGCTACTTGTATAGAATATTGATTATGTTCCGCGTTTACTTTACATACGGTACACGCAGTTTTTAATATTATGTTAAAGTGAATCATTGGTGTGGTAGTAAAGCCTACCTACTGTGTATGCCTCGTGAGTCAATGTACGTTTTGAGTCACAGTTGTTTCCATGAATGATAGTTGTCAGTACAACTTGCACCGCATAACTCCAGCACGTACAATGTTGGTTCATCTGCTATTTTGAATTACACATTTTCATTTCATTGTATAGTTTAGTTTTATATTGGTATGTATTTATTAATACTTGTATTAAGACACAGCAAATACCCGAGGGGGACAGACAGACGGCCAGCCGGGCCGTAAAACGGTAGCCAAAACCTAAACACAAACAGTATACAGTAGTAGACTACGGTCATATTGTGCCGAGATGAGTGAGAAAAGATCAAGGAGATGATGATTAAGCTACTGCAATTGACAACAAAACCCTCATCCGTCTCTTTCTTGTTTTTTATTTCTACTTGCAATTACAACTAAAGTATTGTATGTCGGAACCTATATCTTAAAAACCCATGCAAGTATCGTAAGTTTGGCTATTGCAAGTAGATAAATATATTTCTACTTTCATCATCACAAAGCCAAACGACGTCTACCGCTGGACCTATGCAACTCCTAAGGAGTACTACAAAGTTAGAGTGGTTGCCGCCCTCATGTAGTTAGATAGGATACAAGATAGCGCGCAAGAAGATAATTGCTTTGTCTTGTTGAACAACTACCTGCGCTGCGTACTTGTACGCGGCTGACAATCTGAAACTTTTGGCCAAATCATCAGTGCTGTCTAGGACATTAGTTCGTGGCAAATTTAATAATTTTACGAGCAATGTCAGCCATCTTGGTTCGAGCGACCACTCAAGGATTTTATAGGCGGACAAGGGTTGGTGCTACTATATAAAATAAAAGACAGTATTATATAGCTTTGGAATGTTTTAACATTAGTTTTATATTTGCTTTATATCTCATAAAAACCGACATAAAAGTGGCGATAACATTAGTTTGTGTCACGACTTCTGTGAGTGGGTTAACTATTTCGTGTTATGGCTGTTACTTGCTGTGTCAATATGTCATTCACGTAGATCTTATTGATGCCGTGATTATTCACACAAGGACATTTTTTTGGATTCTTCGTCACAATGTGACGCTAAACGATACGTAAGATTACTGTGGAATGGTTCTAGTATCATTGGCTGGTATAAATATTTAACAGGCGTAATATTATTGTATTGCTAAACATTGACAAATACACGGAAACCGTCAGAATCACGATATCCATTGCCACACGCTAAACGTAAGAAACTAGTAATATAAGTGACAGACAAACATATTACACACTGAAGTCTTTCCATTGGCTTTTGATAACAATTGCTACGCTACGTACTGTGTTTTAGGTCATGAAGCTCAGCCAGGGGGTAAAAAAAATATTTGTCAAGTCTTACATTCAACGTATGAGCGTAAAACATTTAAGTGGCGGTGACCTTGAATTTGTTTAAAATGCGTCGTTAAACAAACTAAGTGAGCGCGATATCCGGTAAAGTATAATAAACTTCAAGTTTGTAACGGGGATTTGAATGTAATGAACATTAATAGGAAACTATGCATCGAAATTGGGCTAATTTTGGTTCCAGCTGAATTTATAAATCGCGTAGGCGCCAGCAGCCTTGCAGGCCGTGTCTCACCGACAGTTTTAAAGGTTGTCCTACACAACCGCCTTATACGGTAGAGTTAGGTCGGCATACCCAGTACTTACAGCTCAGACAATAATGCAACCTACCCACGCAACTAAATTAATATTTATAACCTGTTATTCATTGTCTTAAAGTCGATTCGGATGAGAAATAAGGAATAAAATCTTGTATAATATCCATTCTTTGAATTCTAGCCAACCTAACGTAACATTGTATGTTGAAAACGTTGAATATTTATATTTGAACAGTATCGCAGCTGATCAAGTAAGGTCTAAAGAATTTACATAGTCTGTGTACATACGAGTATGTTCAATTATGTTTATTGTAGCAAATGCCGTTCCAAGGTTTTTTTTAAATTATATTTACCGTGTGGAAATTCTAAATTTAAAGTTTACAATTATGATATAATATACACATACAAATAAAGCTTTATGATGCATAAAACTAATTGATTTATAGAGTTTGTAAAGTAAGCGTTTATGTAACAGACGGTGTAAACGTTTTCCCATGCCGAGAGTCGGAGCGGCAGTGCTGCTGTTGTGTTGTATGATCAGTTACGTGCGCTAACTGGGTTACAAGCATTACGTCGTTGCGCGTAACAGTAGTGTATTTAATTTGAGTGTACTTCTAATAAGTTACAAAACAATTATTAATTAATACGATATTATTTTTTCGATAAATAACTTATCGGTTACGCTTCATGCACTACTGGGTGTATGAAGTGCTTTCACTGTTTTCAAACACGACAAGTCATTTTATCATTAATTCGTATCTTTCTTATGAAAGAAATCGATTCACGTTAACCAAAAATTACTGGTAATTATTGTTGAATTTAGTTTTTATTGCCGTTTAATCGTTTTGGTTTCTAATTTATCACATATCTATTAAACACATTTAGTCATTTATTACCTCGTTACTAAAACTTTGACAATAATATAGAGAAGCCAATTGAATTAACAAAACACAGGTAATATTATTATTTCACATGATCGAGTAAGTCAAAACAATTATACACATCTAAAATAAACCTTAAAACAGAGAAGATAATGCTTCTAAGATTGCAAGCGCTGAGATCATCAGTTGACGGTTGCATGTATATGCAATATTTATCACCTGAGCTACTGCCGTCGCCAGCAATGCGCCAACTAGATAACACAACGACCACATGTTGTCCAATTGAACGTTGCACGGATTGTCAGTCACAATATTAAACTACGATTTGTTCAGTCGGTGTCAGCGCGTCATGGCGGCCGATCGTGGCGGGGGACCGGGAACAACTGACAAGACAAGCGACGCGAGCAACTGGTAACCGGCCGCACCAACTTACGACTTACGAGAACCGAACTAACTTTAATTTCTGTGAACGGACGCGTCCACACTCGCGCCCATTGTCTTAATGTTTGTTAAAGATATAGTTTTGTTTGTACTCACTATATTTGTCTTGAACGAAATCGAAACCTGTACATATAATTGACACAAAGCTTAGCTATATATTTATTGTCTGTTTAAAATTTTATTAAAAATCAGATAAGAATTTAACATTTTAATTTACAATTTTTGGGGAAATATTTCGTTATATATTTTGTTTACGTTGGCGCACGTAGTATAGAAAACAAATAATATTAGAGATTTATAGAGGACAGGGTTCAGTTAGTTACGTTAATTAAGAGTTATGATAATAACTAAGAATTAAGAAACAGTTTTATTTTAAGGGTATTAATTACTAGGATTTTATAAATTAAAAATAATCAAAATAAGAAAAAACGCACATTTCGAGCAGTAGGACGAATTTTATTAGGAAGGAACAATGCATATTACATAAGTCCGCTAGCAATTATTGTTCTAACATCCAAATTAGAATTTAAAATTAAATGCATATCAAAATAAGACATGCTATTGTATTTAGAAGAAACATAATATATATTACTTTTTTTTTATTATTGTCACATAAATAATCTAGATAACAGAAGAATATGGTTGGTAATTTAAAATTTAAATTATGTTTATTTAAATTGCATTGTTATGCTAATTTATATTAAATATTATCTGATCGTGGGATGTAGTGAAATCGATGACTGATTGCTAAACTCTAGTGTGAAGTTGTGTTCTATGCAATGTTGCGTCGTCGAGTAGCATAGTATGGCTCGCAATTACGACACACGCACACAGACACACCTCACCTGTGCCCGTCGCACACACACTCACTCTACCAGGTATGGCACCCGATGATCCTTCCCAAACTCTGCCTCTCTCACTTTTTGCCCGTTTTATCTTCGAACGAACTAGTCTGAACTTTTGTATATTTTTTGCCAAAGCCTGTATAACTCGTTACATTACATATACATTCTAAGAAAGATAAAAGAAACGCGTCTCAAGTTTTAAACATTTTCTATTTGATGAGCAGCTAACTATTTTAAATTATGAGAATATCACAAATTTAATTTGTCCGAAGAACATAGAAAAGAATTCAACGGGTTCAAGTAAGAACTTGTCTAAGTTTTAGTGTTATTTTCATGTACGATTATGTTTAAATAGTTTGAAATGCCCACATAGTACGAACGAATTTCCATTTGGAAATCTTTAATGCCCCTTGCTAAAATTTGGCAATCAGAACTAACTCCTGTCATACTAGAGTTAGGCAAAATGCTACCGTCTTGGTAGTGTAGCCGTTGGATCGATTTTAAAGATTTCTTATGTGTGTTTTAATTGCTAGCGATATGGATTAGGTCGTACGGGGCCCCGCCTTGTCGTGGCGGTTGGGCTTAGTACCCATGGCCTGGTCTCTCACGGTAAACGTTGGGCCGGCAAGAGGAGGCTGCTAGAGGTGGACTCGTTTGAGTGCACCTTGGAAGCGAGGTGGAGGTCAGCAGGCGCAGGTGGAGTGGCGGAGAGGGTGGAGTGTTGGTATTGTTACCCTCTGCGACTTAGCGGGGTCTTAGCGGTGGTGGGGCTGCGAGGGGAAAGGGGAGACGGTGTCCCCTCACGCAGTTAATCCTAGCTTGAAGCTGTTTTGCGGTCAGCGGCGGGATTAAGACTAGAACCCTTGATGGGGATTGGACTTTCTGCAGGAGAAGTGAGGAGGATACACTCCCACCCCAGATACACAGTTGCCCCGGCGGCTTACGCAGGCTGCGGAAGTATGCGAGAGCGTAGCCCCGCCGATATGCGCGGGAGGAACATTGTGAGGTTTTAGTCGGTGCGGGCCCGACATAATCCACACTTGCCCCTGCAAGAGAGGATATGCGTAGGAATTAGAAAAAAGTCCGGTAGGTTGCGATAGAGTGGGAGTCCGCAGATTTCATTTATTGAATATGTGACTTTCTTGATGATAATAATGAAAAATCTTAACTGAACCCGCTAATAAGAGGCGAGCCAACGTTCATGCAGGAGAACAACTGCTGGGTATGCTAGATGTATACAAATTTGGTTAGTATTTTATATAATATGGCTTAATATAAAAGCAAAACAATGTCTCTAAGCTAGTTTTATCCTACACTTCTAACTAGCGTTCAAGATGAAATAGGGTTACCACTGGCGATAAAAATGTATCCGGCCTCTGTTTTCCGCTTTAAATATGTTGACTTCATATTACAAGTTTGATAAAGGAGAATGGAGCAGCAATGAAGTTTTTCACCTTTTAAATTATCCTCAT
>JWHW01060470.1:330867-352512 GCA_000931545.1 Papilio glaucus
CGCGACCACATCAACCCTGTCTTTCTCAAGCTTCCGGAACTCCTTCACTTCAAATGTCAATTACCTGAAAAGAAGGTGCGTATTTAAAATTAGATTTCTGCACGATATCTGACTATTAAAAGATTATTTATTTTGCTATTTTAATAAAAAAGAATATGAATACATTTAATTTATATGTTTATATTTAAGAACTTTTAACTGAATACCTTCAAATTGTCATAAAAAATTCATAAATATTTAATTATCATTTGCTTTACTTATTTTATGGTATAGTTGCACGCATACATTTTTATTTAAAGCCCATGTTGAATAATTAGTATAGATATATTTTAAGGAATCTGTGATAACCTAGTGATGGCGTTCGATCATCGGTCAGAGGTTCGAGTATTATGTAAAGACCACGTAGTAAATATGTGCCCATCGTGGAGCGATAGGTCCATTGGCATTCATATGCGTGGTGGCTTTATGCACTCAGTGCAAACGGATACCTATTATTTAAACAAGCTACTCAGATTGTGTATTAATATTTAAGACTTTTTACTAAAGAGTGAGTCATGAGTTCAGAGAGTTTTTTGAGGTTCATTTAATTTTATGCTTTTAATTTCATCTTTGTATTGTAAAGAGCTAACTTAAGAACTTTTATTTCAATGAATTTAAAATTGTTTTAATAATAAAATTTGTACAACATTACGACATTTCTACGTGAATGATTTAACTGTATACGACTCGGTTAATTTAACCCCCAATTCTGTTAACACAATCATGTCAATCGATTCACAATTGTTGAGTTTTATTGCATATGAGTATTGTACGAATGGTGTGCCATAGTGACAATTTTATGACACCATTGAAATAACAGAATTGAGGGCCTGGTCCGCTTGACTGTGCTGCCACTTCCCCGTCCGCACTAATCCTCCTGCGTCATCCTCGATACCCGCAGCGTACTATGTACCACCACTCATTCGTTCAATAACATCCACGCCGGCCAGCCGCACGAACTTAATAATAGTATGTTGTTCGTTTGCTTTCGTCCAAAACAAAAACAGTCGACCATTGTCTATGCATGGCGCTTAATTTTTTTCAATATCATTGTTGCCAATCGATGTTGCTGTTAGAATAATTATATTTTTTTTCTATATACTAGATGTAGATTATGTTGGGATAACAATGGATAGCTCCTTTTCATGTTTAGGAAAAAGTGGGATGAAAAGCGATTAGTTCAACCCATCGGTCTTTTTAACCCATCTCCTAAAAATACGCGTGAATTTATTCTGTTTTACTGAACACCTTATTGCTACTTTAAAATAATGGAATGTTTCCGTAACGCAACATTATAAAGTAATAAAAAGTAACGTAAAAATATACTAACAGGTACATATTCTATATTCAGTTCACTTTAGAATAAAAACTAGGTAAAAACTATGATATAAAATTATACGGATGTATGCGGATAATAAGCTCCCATTCGAAGACTATTCTTGCTCGAGAGTCGTATTAGGTGAAGTTTTTTCGGGGTTACTAATAAAATACCTAAAAAAGTATTTGTAGTATAGGCGGCAATGAGTGGCTACATTGAGTGCGTGATATTTTGGTCCCTTTGTGCGTGTCCCTGTCCCGTGGCGCTATGGTGGTGTGTTGCGGCGGGCGCGTAGCTCAGTGGAGGCGTTGCGCAGATTCAGCTCGGGCGACCTGCAGTCGGAGTGCGATGAAGGCGAGGTGGACCCGTACACCGGCCGCGCGGCCACCACCAGCCAGCCTAAGCCGCAGCCGCAGCACCAGAGGCCCGTCTCGCAGGGTAAGTTGTAACACACGTACTCGTATTGTTGTTGACAGGACAGATGACTACCGCTGTTACTGTTTCACGAATAGGTCGGTCTTTACCACTTTGATCATCTGGGCGATTTTATTTTGAAATCTGGGTGATATAGAGACATAAATATAAATATTTGTAAAGAAGACCGCCCCTGTGCACTCAGGTGATTTGATTCCACTAAGCAAATTTGACAGACAACTATTCCACTTCGTTCACCCAGAGCATGTGATTCAGGTGAATTACATTTCAGGTAATCACAGAGGAATAAACACATTTCTTTTGCGGCCGTTTAAGTGACAGAACTCCTCCGAGACGTGAACGTCGTGATTGTAAACGTGACTGATTTCAATGAAATTATGTGTCTCGGTAGGTGGTTCAGCCATCGGTTTTTTTTAATTTCATGACGAATAACGAAAAAACGTTAGCTGAACCCCTTAATAGCAGACAGGACAGAGTTCATGCAAGACAACGACTGCTGCGTTCTCTAGAACTATATAAAAAGTGTATTGGAACGATTTGCCGGCGAGTTGATCACAATATAGTATAAAATGATCAAGGGAAACCTTTTGAAGATATACTATTTCATAATTTTGTGATATGTATGGACCTACTATATAAATCAAAATACAATTCATAGATTAGTAGGACACACCAGACATATTTAACTTCGCCATTAAACTTCGTAAAGCAAAACTTATGAAAGCAGTTTATCTCATTACATGCAGCGAAGAACTATTAAAACTTTTAATTTGTTTGAAGAAGGACTACGGCGAAGAAAATTGATTTCTAACTTTGAGGCAAGATCCCCAGTGACGTCGTACTGCAGAGATTCAGTGGAGAACATATCAAATTATTATCATTTCATTCATTTGTATTTTATTTCGTTTCAAGTTAGTTATTCAGTGAACTTAAATACAAAATTCTTAACTAAAATACATATTACAGGCGTGAAGCTGGGGCACCATATGCTTGTAGGTTTCACCTGATGCACTCATCAATCGCAGAGGGAGATACCCTTCTTCTTTTATTTCTCTACTCCTTGTTTCTTCACAAAGGGTAGCAACGCGTCCGTGCTACTTGTCACTTACGTATGCTAATGAATACATAATAAGTATATCGGTGAATACATAATAAGTAGTAAGACGCTTGTTCTTTTGCCGCATTCTACTGTAAAATAAAATTTTATTTAAATTAAATGTGGTTCATCGTTACCACGTAGCTACTGGCGGTAGCATCAGCAGCGCGTCCGGTGTGTCTGCGGGCGCAGCGGGGGCGGCGGTGCCAGCAGGGCCAGTGCCAGCGGGCGGCGAACTGTCGCTCAACCTGCGCGGCGGCTCGCGCGGTACCTCCGCGCCCTCCTCGCCCGCCAAGTCCCGCGAGTCGCTCCTGCAACGCGTGCAGTCGCTCACCGGCGCCGCCAGAGACCAGGGCGCTAACTTATTAGGTTAATAATGGTTATTTTAATATAATATAATTTAACTCCTAATGCTGGGTAGACGTTGGCCTACAACAGTCCATCTAACCAAAAACATTGCATGTAAAATTACTTTTATAATCAAGTTCATAGTGCTCTTACTGTTAAAATGTTATGGGATCTCCAACAGAGCGAAGCTGCTCGTTTAGCTGCGATGTCATAGCCTTCGGCCTGTCTCAAGACCAAAGTATACTAACTTTATGTGTTACTGGCTCTACACCATCTACACCCGTCTATAATCTCACATCTTAGTAAAAAGTATGGGTTGGCCGTTTCGTGATGGTAGCAGAAACTATTCTTTAAAGACTTGTTAATTAGTTAATGTTATGTTACTTAATAGTTCAAGTAACAATAAATAGTCAAACCATACTCAGTTATAACTACGGATTAATACCGAGACTTAAAATCCTATGAAAAGTGCATACAATATGGTCGAAGCTTAAATATAACCATAGAGGAGGTAGGTTTACTTTATACAGTTTGGCTGTGGGCAGGTCAATTTGTACGGCCATGTTGACTTTTGTGTCGCGTGTGTGGTTTTGCTGACTGTATACTGACAATGGTTCGAAAACATCCAAAACAAACAGCCCGGGCTTGTCGCTGACGAAGCATTGAATGTAGACAGAATATGATTTCGTTGCTTTGTTTCAATTTAAGTGAATTGAACTTCAACAATGATATAATTTGTAAATTATTACCACCAATAATTTGGTATTTGAGGGATATAATTATCCGCCTTCCCTGTCTCGGAGAGGAGCCCTGCGTCCCTGCAGTGGGGAAACACATTTAATATAATGAATATTTGTCTCGACTTATACAAGCAATATACAGGTATCCATATTAATTAGCGTGGTTATCACAATGTATATTACGTTACATGCCCGCTTTACAACGATAAATAGATATGAATTTTCGGATTCGGGTACGGATATAGGAATAATAATATATCGGATTCGGATACGGATATGCAATTATTTGTATACTTAATTTCTACTGTTATAATTTGGTACAATCAGTCACTTAAATTCCTAACTATTATAGCCACTCATTTTAAGTGTTATTTCAGTATACCAAAAAAATAAAAACGAAATTATCCAATTTTTTTTATTTCAGATTTAATTACTTTTTTATTTCGGATATCCGATAATTTCGGAGACGAGTAAGAAGGTGATGAGTATCTCTAATATATCCCTGACAAGTATAAACAGTAAAGTTTGAACAGTCGTCGCATGGACTGGCTACAGAATGTCTGCGTAATGTAGTGGTTTAACAGTTACAGCAATTCTGCATTTTTTCTCTCGTTTTTTTCACATCGCATCGTGTGAGTACGCTTATGTAACTTTAACCTCTTTAATAGAAAAGTTCACATGTGCCGCATGTCGATTGCCTCCCGTGTCATTAATTCGTTTACGATTAATTGTTTTTATCAACAATAAATTACTTCTTTTCATTTTTTTCATAATATTTTCCTTTCCAAAAATCACTCTTAGTTTGTAGTCATTGAAATAAAAACACAAGCAAAGTTGTTCCCTTGAGTCGTTGAGAAAGCTTACCGAGCGATTTACAGCCGAAATAAAAAGTTTATTCGGGTACCTCTTGACTTCCCATTCATAAATTCTCCCTCCCAACAAGATTTAACAAGAGAGAACAAAACTAAAGTCTCAATGGGTGCTTGTTCTTTTGAAAATTCTTGCGTATTTAGCAATAATGACGTATACCACTTATATACCTATAGAATTTTCGAACGAGATGTTTATAGCAATTAAATGCATTAACTCATTTATGTGTTACTTTTTACACAAGAAACATCCGTTAGGTTGGCTTAGACTAATAAACCATATATGATTAATGCCACAGTAGTTTTTATTTTAGCATCCCAGGGGCAGCGTACAAACTCTCCTCTGTTGTGGTTTGATGGTGCCATAGCCAGTATCCGGGTCCACGAGATTTCTTCTTTTATCGTTTTACATCTCTAGATTAATAACAATAATGTTGTGCTACCAATTACTAGCTAGCAGCGCATACCCCCGGATATATATTATTCATTTTAAACGTTTATTCATGTAATTCGAAATAAATAAGCAATTCATGTATAGAGCGTCCTACAGAGGAGAACTACCTGTCGTAAATGTCAGAGATAAGAAATTTGAAATATTGAATATTGAATAAGAAAAACATTGAGGTACCAATAGTACTTCAATACTGTTCTTAAATACAATTTTAGAACAAATAAAGGTCGAGCGAAGCTCGGTTGGTCGGTTGTCGGTCGGTAATGTAATTTACATAATTACAATCGATATGTAACAATGATAGAAACCATGGAAAACCGTATTGAGAGAATATTGGGACCTGATACGACACGACGATCACGAGACACGATTATAAAAGGGAAGAAGAAGAGAGGAAAGCCGAGAAGGTCTTTTATTCAACAAATAAAAAAGAAAGCAGACGTCGTATCGTATCAGGAAGTCAAGACGAGGGCACAATGTAGGGAAAATTGGAGATTGTTCTACCGACAAGAGCAGAGCACTCAAATTGATGATAATAATGATGTTAACTTTAGGCAGTGTAACGTCCGTGGCGTCGGTGGGGCGCGGCTACAACCGCGACCGCTGCGTCACGCTGCTGGTGGTGGACGACCAGAACACCGACTGGTCAAAGTACTTCCGCGGCCGCCGACTGCCCGGCGAGTGGGACATCCGCGTCGAGCAAGCCGAGTTTAAGGTAAGGCGTCAATTACTTGAATTTCACCAATAACATTAGTAAACAAACCTTTTTTTAATTTGAATAAAAAAAATCAATGTTTTCGTTACATCATCATCTCCCTGCCCTATTGCGGTCCACCTATGTGCGGTCGGCACACTACGTACTTCTCTACTATAGATTTTATCGACCGTCATATCTGAATTACACTACGTTACATTAAAACAATGTTTTATACATAGTTTCCGTAATATTTTAAATTTTCCTTATTTATATTTTTTAACTAATTAATTATTACTTATTTACTTTAAAACATAAACTCGTTACTCATTTATGTGTGTATAAATTGCTTTCAATATCATCTCCATGATGCACCGGCAGTAGAAACCTTAGAAATGCGCAGGCCTCCGATCATGTGTAAGCGTAATAAGTTTTATTTAGTATAGGTACACAGATGCAAGAACCCTTCCACCGTGGCCACATGCAGTTTTTTTTTAATTATAGTTCCAACCCCACCAACTTGTGATCATCAAGTGGCATTAAAGTTTAAAGTTTTATACCTTGTTATCATATAGTTTATAGTTAATACTCGATCACAATATTATTAATAATAAAATACAGTATACAATAGGTTCACATTTAACCGTGCAGTTATTATATTATATTCGATATTTTATAAAAAATATGGTTTGATTTGCTTGGTGGAGCTTATAAGTGGATTTTTTCACCAATGATAATTGTATAAGGTTGGTCTTCTATTATTTTCGTTACAACATACAAAGATTCAAGTATTGTGCATGTCGCAACTTATTTTAATCATTCATATTATGTATGTTGTACGATAAGATTAAATTTCTATAGTGGTGGTGGAATTTGACACGCGGTAGGTAAATGTAAATATTTTTGTACATATAAATCGCGTCTTCTGAAAAAGTAGATCCCCGAACCTAATTTATAAACATAAGGTTCTATCTAGAAAAAGTTTTCGTATCAAAAATTAATCTCATTACTATGAACTTCGACTAGGAGGAAATTTGAGTCGTGATGTGAATAATAACCTACATGTTTTTATGTGTTGACGTTTGATACACATACAGATTATTTCTAAATTTATATGGAAATAATCTTAAGAATATTGTTAACGAATATCATTAACAACGGCAGAACGATGCTTCTTACTCATCATCTTCCTGCCCTTTTCTTATTCATACTGGCGTATTCAGTATCTGAAATTCGGTAAAAAGCGGATAGCACTTATTAACTCTGTCGCAGATGAAGACAAAAGTAGTGAGATGTTTTTTGATTACTTTAGTGAATTGTTAATAGATGACGTGTTTTTTTGCAGGAGCTATCCGTGACAGCAAGCTCGGACGGCGCTAACGTGTCCATGGCCGTATATCGCAGTGGCACTAAAGTGACGCGTTGCTTTAAGTAAGTAATCAACACGTAGCGAACACGCAAAATTCTAGTGGACATGAAAACTACATTTAAACCTAAGTTTATTAAAATTTTAAACCTAATTCGTGTCAGACCTTACTTTATAATTTAACCTAGCCTCACATTGCATGTTTCTGTTCATAACTTACCTCATGACTACCTGTTATACACGTTATTTACTAGCAAGAGGATGGAGTTAAAAGGTCCCAGAATGGAAGCAACGTACGTGAACCCCCTCGCAGTGGTTTGCCTCCCCTCTCCTAAAATGCGGCAGGGGATCAATAATTGTGGCGATTCATGATTGAGCTCTGCGTCCAGTAGTGGGCAACTATTGGTCTCTCCTTCACCTAATCTACCCCCTTCCTCTATCCTTAATACTAGCAATTACCTTCTTGTTTGGTAGTGGTGGTCACTCACCATTTGGTGAACTGTTCGCTTTATCTCTTACTCCTCTAAAAATCATCAAACATCTCTTGTCTCCAACCAACACATCTTTCCTGTTTAAGCATTTTGCGTACGGATAAATATACCGTATTTAGACGTTTGGCTAAGACGCAAAACTTTACCGAAAGCTGACAAGTTGTCTAGTGGTCTTAATATTTTAGGAAAAAATTAAGTTTGTTTTCATTTCAATTTAAATTTTTACAACGTGATAAATATGTTTCCTAATCATTCACATTAATTAATCAATGTTAGTAGAATAACACAGACAGTGGTTTAGCGTTGCTAAAAAATCTCCACGGCTATAACGCGGTCAAAGTTTGCGCATTGCAGAACATTTTATAATAAATTTGCACGTTGAACAGTTTTTTAATTTAATATTCATTGAGTTAATACACGATATTAACAACAGTTGTGTACCGTAGACTTTTCAAAAGCGTACTCAAAATGTAATGAATGTGTATCACAATGTGCTCTGGTCACAAATACCCAATGCATTATTCCCTCTTTAAGCTAAGCTCTAAATTAGTTCTCTATTTATCGTTACTTCAGTTTATATCCAAATTAACGCCTGGGGAGAAACAGGAGGAAATTGGCTTTGAGTCCTATGTGATGTCACTGTTATGCAGATTTTTAGAATACTGCATGATAATTTCACTGTTGTATAAAGAATTCTCGTTTTTTAGCTGTTTCCCTATAAATAAATACCCATACATATGACACAATTTCGTCGCAACTTATTTTTATTGCATTGAATCGGACTTAATTTCTTTGAAAAAAAAATTGAATACGTTTGTTTCTTAAAGAAATATACAGCATTATCGTTAGATAAGAATTAGCATGGCCTTTAAGCTTGTAGAGCAGCCTTTAATTATGTAAGGCGATTTGTTATTGTCAAGCCGACAATTTATTTGCAGCAAAGTTACGTTTAAAACTTCTTTCATTTATTTTACCTATCAAGATTTCTACAAGGTAAGAATTCTTTAAGGAACGAAAAAAATATATACAAAATAGCAGCAGTCTTGTAATTCTAATTAAACGAGGTTATGATAATGCAAAGGGAAGGGAATAAAAACGTTTTTATTGGTCGTCACGAATATTTTTAGGTTGTCGAACACCAAATAAAATGTGATTAGATAAAACCACTTTTTCCTTTTTTTATTCAAGGCAAGTTTTTCCATTTTACCGTGGAATGTTTAAAGCAACAACTCGTTCACAATTGCTTACTCTCAGTAGTAACATAACAAACATATTATATTTGATCAATTGACGTACTAATTAGCACCAACCATAAAATAATAAAACAGACACAACATTTAACAATAGAGGTATAAAAACTATGAAATCCTCAATAAGACAGAGCGGCATCGATTCGCTATAGTAGTAAATAAATGTAAAAACCAGTCAAGTGCGAGTCGGACTCGCGCACGAAGGGTTCCGTACTATTCTATACTATTTTTTTATATCTATTAAAAAACACGTTTATTGTATTTTATTCTGTTTTTTTTTTGGTATTTGTTGTTATTGTGGCAACAGAAATACATCATATGTGAAAATTTCAACTAACTATCACGGTTTATGAGATACAGTCTGGTGACAGACGGACGGACAGCGGAGTCTTAATAATAGGGTCCCTTTCTACCCTTTGAGTACGGAACCCTAAAACGTATGAAGTTTTTCTACATTCTGTTAATACGAGTATTTTACGAACTGTTTGCACAATCATCTATAAAGTTATTATGTTGTTCAAAGCTACCGCACCGAGTGGAAGTTATCTTCATTCTGCCTCAGAATTTGCGACTGAATTAATGGACAACCATTTCATAATCTGCGTAATAAATGGGCCACGCGAAGTGCTTAGTCGGTCTCATAAAGCGGTTTTATAGTACATTTAGTCAACCGACTGCGAGTATGTATTTTGAAAGTGCTTACATTAGATTTGGAAGTATTAAATGTGTTCAAATTTAATAAAGTTTTGTTTGAATAACCATCATTATATTAGTACAGTAGTTATGCAAAAAGGAAGTTAATCGAATTCGCAATTTAAGCATACATTTATCGCTAGTTGACTGATCTCCCTGCGCTTTTCGACTTCCACATCAACGTCATTTCAGTCGACACTCCCTTTTTAATCAAGTCACCTTTCACGCAATCGGAATATCCCTCCACATTCATATCTAAGGTTCTCCTAGTCACGTGCCACTCTTCCCTTTTAACATGCCCATACCATGCTAACCTTTAGCTCCTTAACTTTTCCGAGTTGACTGTTAGCATTCTATTATAATCCGTTTTCTCATAGGCCTGACTTTGTGCTGGTGCGGCAGAACGTGCGCGACGCGGGCGCCGACCACCGCGCCCTCCTGCTCGGTCTCAAGTTCGGCGGGGTGCCCTCCATCAACAGTCTTAACTCTATATACCACTTCCAGGTAATGAAAAAAAAATAATATTTTTTTACTTGGCTTTAACGTATTGCACAATCGTGTCGATATTTCAGCGATGTTATTATGATTTAAATAATTTATTTTAAAACAAGCGATGGAGCGAAAAAGGGATAGAATCTAGAACGAAAAATTCGTCGGAGAACTAAAGCGTCCGACATAGTTCTTAAAGTCAATATCTGAAGTGGCAATGGGCCGGTCACATCTCTTGAGCGAGCGACGTCAGATGGGGGAGAAAAATCTTGGAATGGAGAGCGCGGATGGAGACCGGAAGTCCTTCTAGATGTACCGATGACCTCGTGAGGACGGCAGGAAGTCGCTGAATGGATAAAGTGGTAGCCCGCATACTGTGTAAGGCATCGGGCAAGGCCTTTGTCAGTAGGCTCATATAGGCTGCTGATATTTTAAAAAACCAAGCCATTGAAGATTTTTCTAGTAATTACAAGAGTGCTTAACTTGTCATATATTCACATTTACATTTACTTGTCACATAACATCTGTTCTAATAACAAAGATTTATGCACATATAAGTAGAACTAGTTGTTGCCATGCTTGACACGTGACCTCATTAAAGACATACGTACATGACAGAATATGTTAGTGTTAAATAATGTTATAAATATTATTATTTGATGTTACCTACATCAAAGGAAAGTTTGTATTAACATTGATGATAAGGGTATAATGAAGAAACTTTCCTTAATCTGTATCGGATTTGCGCTAAAATAGTGTATTAGAGTTGATATAGTTAAGACGTAAGATTACTTAAGTTTTGGTAATATTTCTTCGTCGTGAAGTTCAAACCTTTCTAGATAGTTTCCTCACTCGAACCCTTGAAGTTGATGTTTATTTTGCAACCTAGCTTACCAGCGGTTTCGATATTTTTGTTTTGACTAGAAAGACTTGTGTAAATGTATTAATGTTGTAGAAGAGAAAGAGGACATACAGAAATGGAGGTGTGGGAATACTGTACTAAAAGGAAATACTACCTTCTACCTAATGTCCAACTAACCGTCTGTATAAGACACATTTGTCTTATAACAGAATGTAATTGTAATGCCTTCTTTATTGGATAGGATCGGCCATGGGTGTTCGGCCACCTGCTCCAGCTCCAGCGCCGTCTCGGCAGAGAGAACTTCCCGCTCATCGAGCAGACCTACTACCATAACTACACCGACATGGTAAGTGCGTAGTTGTAATATTGCCGCTCTTAAATTTCAGGCGCTGACAATATTTTATATTAACTATTTCGCTATTTATATAAAATATATTGTTTGTATGTTTTCATCCGTGCGCTCCTAAACCATTTATTTGATAGGTGATCTGGTATCAGAGGTTTATGGATCCGAAAACACTTGAATTGACATAATAAACACAAACACTTTTTCTTAACGTGACGTTGCAACATATAATCTTAGCATATGGTAGGGCGAATTATTATAACAAAAACAACGATAAGTTTCTTAAGTCTTTATTTTATGTAATCATTAGCCTAAGTTTTTTGTTAATTTACAAATTTAACTTAAACATAAATAATAATATAACTTAAAATAAATAATACAAGTAACGTTAGAATTTCACTTCTACGCTTACACAATCAACATAAAGTCCAAAGGATAACAAACAATAGAATTTGCAAGTAAATTCGTCATCTTTGAATCAAACCAAATACTTTTTTTAGTTGTAATTTCTCATTTTTTGATTCTACATACATTCAATTACAGATTCATAGCCTAATAATGCAAGCTGCCTGCGTTTCTTTTAACCTTCGTAAACATGATGAATAAATTGTTAGGGTTCCCCAAGACGAGACGGATGTCGCGTTCGAAGTACAGTCCCATACTTACGACATCTGTGACGGGTCACTAACATTAATATAAATTAACCTACTAGGCGTGTTAGAATGAACATTTTGGCTTAGTAACTCAAGTTTGTTTCGTATCGGTGAATTATTAGTGTAAAAAACGTAAGGTAACATCGGAATTTTCAAAGGCGTGTCGAGATATACAAATGTTTGTTACAAATAATGTTTACATTCGATGCGGCGATTCAAGTCATGGTGCTGTTGAAGTGCGGCTTCTGCAGACACCTCGTGAGTGCGGGAGCCCTGTAACACAAACACGCGTCTTCAAACACACAAACAAAACAAAACTTCAAAGGAAACTTTAATTCATTTCCACACCTAAACGCGAGAAGTCTTAAAACAATGCTAATTTTATTACCTATTTGAATTCGCACTCTTAGTCATTGGAAGATTGTTATCTTTAGATTTGCTCTGTTATAGAATAGTTTATTCTGGGAATAATGATAGAGGTTGGTTGGTTCCCATCTCTTCATCTATTTAATTAATCCCATTATTTCATTTCTTAGAAGTTTCATTTTTGGTCCCAAGGGCCAATCGATTTCAAACTTGGTTCAGTTGTTTGGGTACATAAATATGTCTATCCCTGTTTTCCCAAGGTGGGTAGGCATCGTTACAGTCGACGATAATTCTGTGCCGACACCACGTAAGTGGGAAAAGGGCAGGCAATATATATCCTGATTGTAGTAAAAGTTAAAATAATGAATATTGTAATGTCATGTGTTACCTTGTCCAACGGCAACGTCGGTCGCGGTCGTGCAGGCAGATGCCGTGCCGCTCGAAGCAGTCGTCGTAGTTGGTGACGCACGTGTTGGGCGACTTTGTGCGGCGCCGCGTTACGTGCACCTGGAACAGTCACACAACATTCTTTAATATCCACACCCATGTACACTGACAGTATTGGAAATTACAAAGTTTTTAAGTCGCAGTTAATATATAACTAGCTGAATAGAGACAAACGAGACAACCTGACGAGAAGAGAGGCACACGACCAATAACGGTCCTAGCGACACTTGACTATCTCGGCATCGGAATTGTCATTGATCGCACTGCTAAAATAAGACTTTACAACCAACCAATTACTACCAAAGAAGGTTCGTGTGCGGCTAGCGGCCGGACGTAAAAACTGTAACCAAAACCTATAATATACATAGTGTGAACTACCTACTTTTTGTTCCGACCACACCGACAAACGTGATCATACATGATAAATTTTATGATCTCATTTCATGCTAGAATAGATCTAAATTCTATGGACTACAGATCTACAATCAGGTGAACTAAGTTTGGTGAACTCTTTCTTAAATAGTGTTAGAAACTGTCTCAAAATTAGAAGCGAAGAGCACCTAACCTAGTTTTGTGAGAAGAAAATAGTTATTAGTATATGTGAAGTTAAGGTTCTAGTTTATAATATACCATCAAGTTAATAACATGATAAAAGAAATTCGGCTTATCATATACATAAAGTATAAATTCACTTTCACTTGAGGATTTAATTAAATTGTACGTATGGCGGCGTCTTAATTATTATAACACTCGCGTTCGTGAGTTGTTTGTTATTTACGAAAGCCTTAAATTACATAACGACAAAACCGTAAGTGATGCCTTGATGCCTTGTTAAAAATCTTCAAAATCTGATATTATTTCAGTTCAGGAATAATATTTTAATGACTACGACTAATAATTCCTGCATAAGTTTTACAATTGATTCTTTAAGGGGAAGCAAGTTCGAAAAACATCGAATGTTAATAAGGGATTGAAAAACTTTACATAAGTTCGTTTGTAAAAATCAAAATTGGTTTTTTTTCGACACGGATCGATTCTCGGTTGAAGCCATTCGATGTACGTATACAACAACTTTCTTACTATGATTGTGTTCAAAAGCTTGAGAGCTTATTATAATTTTTTGTTGTAATAGAAACCGCGTTGGAAATAGAAAAAAAAACGGTTTTGTTTTCGAAGACAAAAGCACCGCATGAAACAAATCCAGCGCAAGACTAATATTTACATGAATACGAGGCTGAACCTATGCGACCGTTCCTTGCGTATATTCTGCTATTATTATTTATTCTTATTTGTAACGTGTCGGTTCTGTGGTTAGGTGTACTTTAGTAACTTAAATCTTGACAATTTTATAACATTAGGTATATTTTGTTGTAGTTTTGTTGTAATTAACGTCGACGTATGAACCTCAATGATCTAAAAGAAGTCAGGGCATTGTTTACCTTAGACGAAGTACGTCGCCTTAAATATCTTGGGATCTGTATAAACGGCTGTGTTAACGACCGTGGTGATAACATACCTTGCAAGTGCAACCCTGTTTGTAAAGCAGCCTGAAACCTTTTCGCTGTCGCGGCGTCACATCTCGCCACTTGTTGATGTACCCGCAGAAGTCTATATGCGCTTGAAGGTGCACAACATTCCCTGAAAGCACATTAATAACGTTAACATCTACGTACATCTCCAATCAAATCTTTCACCTCGATCGTTCTAACAGAAATAGCTTCTAATCGAAACGAGGTTAAATTCATTGAGAGAGAGAATGATTTAAATAATGTGTAAACTTTTTTCTTTTATAACTTTTATTATTTTACATTATTATCTATTCTTCAATATATAGGTATGTATATATTTTTTATTTGTTTAACGTATTAGTTACCTGTTATCACATAGGTTTCTCTAGGCTGAAGGCTGACACCACATAGAGCTTCGTGTGAGGCCGTTAACAATCGTCCTGATTTAAGTGCTACCGCCGCCTTTGGGGTCGTCTGCGAACAATTTGCAAGATTTTGATCTTCATATGCATAAATGTCACTGCTAATGAAAATCTATTCTCAACATAATCCTTGAGGCATAAGACCTCCTCTGCTGGACGTAGGCCTTCCTCGTAAAACACTACAAATAGGCTACATGACGCTCTTATCCACAAGTCCCATAGTAAAATAAAAAAGTATGAAGCTTATATTTTTTTAATTAAAATAAGTGAGCTAAGAGCGTAATTAAACGTAAGTGTCGTTAGATTTAAGAGCCGTAATGTCGCTGGCGGGTTTATTTTCGCAGCAAAAATAAAAAGTATGCCCTTTGAAACTTAAATCTCTCGGACGTGACAACATTCAGAAATCGACTCGTACCAAATTATCCCCGGATACTTTACATTAAAACCGAAATTCGTATAATGTTTGGAGTAGAGCGCTCTTGAATTATGCATCACGTAATGGCGTCGCTCGGTTTTTACATATAAAGCTCGTTAAAAGCACAAAACCGCGCGTAATAACAAAGGCTTACTTACTTTGTAGATGTTTCGAATTTTCACTTTGTAAGCGTCGTAAGTGTCATTTCCTCTGAACAATTTTTGTACTCGCCCGACGATCACTGAAACGATAACAAAATATTTATGACGTCATGTAAAACACGTCTCTACATTATTTTACTTTGTATTACAACGACTGCTTTGTCTCATATTGCTTTAAACAAATAATTTCCATACAAATAATTGTATATGATTTTCATATATTATGGTTCAGTTACTTTCTTTAACTATTATTTCTTTGATTATGAAATAAGTAGTTCAGTGCTAAGTACCTAGTACAATGGTTTTGTAGCGCTGTTGTATTTTATATATAACTGAAAAACTGTCTTATGATAAAATATTAGAGGAGACAGTCCCAATTAAATCTAATATAAAAGCCAAATCCAAGACAAACTATCAATATTTTGTTATAGTTCGCTTCAATATACTATTTGTAAGTATTTAATTTGTGTATTTACGTGCTAGTAGCTATCCCAAATACAGTATAAAGACTTAGTATGGCATAGTTGGAGGTCTTACCGAAATCGCTTTTACAAAAGTGTGTCTGCGGGTGTTGCGGCAGGCAGCTGCAGCAGTCGGCGGCGCGCCACGTCGCCGCCACCAGTGCCAACGTCAACCACCTCGTTAGCATGCTCTCGATACTATTCTGTAGACAAAAACAATTATTTTAGAATATTCTAGAAATTTAGAAAATTTTTAATATTATTTTTTATATTTGGAATAAAAAATATACAAGCTTCATGTATGGGTTCTTAATTCTTATAGTTAATAGAGCTTTCGTGCATTTGACCTGAAATAAAATTTTAATTTAAACTTAACGCTATTGTGCATTGTACACGAAAAACGTTTAAAAAAGACAATGTCACCTCAGAAATAGAAACCGATGACCCATATCTGTAAACGATGCATTCTTTGTGAGTTCCGGAAATTGGATTGTAAAGATTAGTGAACGTGAGTGCAATGTTGCAACATCGCATACAATGGAAATCCCAAATGTTTGTACGTTCGTATATAGACGGATGTCGCTTTATAGGAGTGAGGCCTCAGAATGCCTGGCTACAACATAGATACAATAGTACACAAGAACAACATTTATTACACAAATGTTTATGTAAGGAAATAATAATGTAATCCTTGCCATTTATGTATATTATACGAACATAAGTATTTACTTAGTATTTGTATGTCTTAGTAT
Source organism: Papilio glaucus (assembly GCA_000931545.1). Taxonomy (NCBI): domain Eukaryota; kingdom Metazoa; phylum Arthropoda; class Insecta; order Lepidoptera; family Papilionidae; genus Papilio; species Papilio glaucus. The sequence continues at coordinate 347,540 of JWHW01060470.1, forward strand.
ATGGTCAAATAGAAACGCTTTAGTACTGATAAATCGCTATCACTGGATGTTAATTAAATAATGTATAAAAAATCTTTAAGCTGTAACTTTAAATGATTATTTCTGTCACATATAAATAACATGTGGTTAAAATAGTCTCTGTATTCTACATGCAAATCTTGAGTGTTTGCGTTTCTCTTTGAGGCAGTACTTAACCTCCAGCAAGTATGCTCGCGCAAGCTAATGTAGAGCTCGAAATAATGTCTGTTCCGAATTATAATATTTAGTTTGGACTTGTACAATATTTTAGAATTCGTAATAACTTTAATATAAAATAAGTAAAAATAAATAATTATAAGCTCACGCCCGTATCCTAGAACCCCTATAAGGCAAAGATTATGGATTTGCTTTTTTTCCGTCGGTTACGGGTACTCCTTATATCGCCCTTCTTTAGTATGATTATTCTTTAGTACTAATCTGACCGATATACGTTCTCCTAGGACTTCCCCTACCAACGCTGTCACTCACTTTTGCAACATGAATTTATTTCGTTACTCTCCCTTCATTCATCCTTTCAACATGCCCGAACCAAATTTAATATAATTTAAAGTTTTTGAATTATTAATAGTAGCAAGTCCGATTATGTTAAAAAAACTCAGTTATTATTCCGTTTTTGTTCTGAAATGTGGTAGATCTTCGTGTTCTTTGGTGTATTTTGGCTCTTGATGGTCTAATTTTGCAACTTCCTGTAACTAAGAGTGCTACTAATACCTAATGGTCTAATTACCATTAGCCAGTGCCACATTTTCGTTATTGTCAAAAACTGCGAGAAGAATAACAATTTTGTGTAATCGTCCAATTAGAGTACTTAATTCGATAATTGAGTGTAATTTTCTGTAAGTATGTATTTCTCTTATAAAAGGGTATGCTCTTAATATTTCCACGGATTAAACTCTTCTTAATATAAAACAAACGCTGATATTATAACATACTAAATTTGCTTAACATATTTACGCAATGCGGGATGGTATTAATCAACATACGGTCATCTCTGAAAATTAATTAAGTTTGCTGAGATGACTGTTAATTTGTATCGTAGACGCGTAGGTCTCGAACTTAGAGACTACATCGCGTATAATTTATTATTTCAGCGGATAATGTTCGACCATGATGTGACAACGGCGACCTATATAAACTTCCTTATAGAGTGGAGCTTTGAGTGAGCCGACTGTCGTCGTGCTCTTGTTATTCTACACCATTATCTCTTACTCCACGGTCGCAGCTATTAAGCCTCTTTGCTAATACCAAAAGTAAAGAAAAAATAATCTTTTGAAGCGCAAATGAGTAAATAGACGGTCCGCCTTTGAGCTGGGACGTTAATCGGATTTGTCTGTAACTCGTGCACATAGACATTTGTACTTATTCAACACCAGAGATGAATAAAGAGCGTCTGGTAACCTTTTTACTTTTGTATTTCATCGCGGACGGTTGGTTGCTCTTTTAAATTATACACGGTTTAGTGCATATCCCGTTCTTATTACTATTTGCGTCTTGAGTTTTATTGGCTTAAATTAAAGGCTTACGATTCTCAACATAATTATTGAATTAAACATAATTTTTAAATTATGACGGACGGGAGGCGGGGGGTTTCTGAATAATTTTCCTAGCAAGGGCGTGTTATTTATTATCATTATTTAAGATTTAGATTGTGTCAAGATTGACATTGATGACATTATTGTTATTTTTCAGTCGCGTTATACCTACTTTTACAAAATAATTAGGTATATTTCGGCAATTCCTGTTGCTTCCTAATTGAAAAAGACAAGAAACGTTCTATACGAAAATGAAATGAAAAAAAAGAGAAGTTTAAAATGTTAATGTAAAGGAACAATAAAGATAATTTGTGTTCCACAAAGATCATATTACGAGTGTCCAGTAAGTTTACAATCTCACTATCTCCGAATGAAATCAACATTTTTGATTTAATATCAACTTTAGAAAGTGATTCATTTTAATATATCAACTTAGATGAGTTTGTACGTTGTTATGATAAACGTAGACGGTACTCCTCAAGTTTACCGGCTTTGAACAAAGTCAGTCATACACAAGCAAATGTTTAATAACAAAGCTGCAAGTTGTCCTCCATTGCTGTATTCGTATTTTACTATGAAATAAGAGTGAACACCACAACACTTAACTAAATGTTTAATTTTATTAACCGACTTCATTGCCACTCACAATTACACAAATATTCGCGAAGCCAAAGTAAACTAACCTTGAGAAAATAATAAATTAAATAAAAGCATTCATGTTTTTTATTTCCAAGAAAGGCGTTATTTTGACCTCCATCCCAAACGTGACAGTAGGCACATTCATCGGCTTATTTCATTAAATCTATAGGATTTGGTATAGATTCTGTGAACAGGAAATTAATTGTTACCACGACGCACCCTCACGAAAAGAAATAAAAAGTGTAGCATTTACGATGCGCGGGTCAGATGGGATAAAGTATAAGTGATTGGTTTTGTCACTATGCTGAGGACAGGCCCACTGAAACTTCAGAAGACTCTCAGGTTATCATATTAACCTTAGACAGTTAATTGCTTAAAGATTTTTTTTAAATATCGAAAAATACGCCAAATAGAAATAAGTAACAAATATCTGTTTAACAATTTGTAACACCAACATTTTAAACACAAACATGGATTTTAATGATGATATAAATTTATCATCATCAGGATCTATAAAAAATCATAAGGAAACCGCAATAACAGCGAGATAAGTTAATAAGTTACGGACTTTGAGTTAATTCCATCTCGTTGTTTATTGACGGCGGTGGACACGCTTGTCAATTTAACAGCAATTGCGTTTCTGTGTAAAAGCGAAATGGCCGTCCTTGAATTTAACAATCTTAGTAATCAAAGTGCGGAGATCTGGTTATATTTTTTTTTCTTTATATACAAAATTGTGCCCACACGGAATCTTTCAAAAGATATATAAAATTTACTGCTTTAATTTAAACCAATTAATAGTATACATTGGGAATAAAATATTTTTTGAACTTATTTTAAATTGATTTTGCTTTTTGATTTTAAACTTTACGCAAAGGTAAACCTTTAGTTTTAATCTTTTTGGTTCAAAAGTTAATTTAGTGATAAGTTTTATTGTGTAAAATAAAAACAAGTACAGTACATAAGTAACAGCAGCAGCAGGCAGTTGCATCTTTAACTAAATCAACAAACAAAAGTACTTTATCATACTAAATTAATTATTTTATAAATCGAATCAAAACTATTGTGCAGCTACAACTAAAGAATAATATATGATTTAAATTTTGAACAATTTATTTCGTTCGGATAAAACTTTTCGGAGAAATGGTTAATTAATTTAATTATACGCAGTGCTCGAAGAACCTTTAAAATTACGTAAAACGACCTTTATGATCCATTGTGCTATGGAGGTGTTATCAGATTTCGTAACTTTTAATGAGCCATTAATTTTTTTTATTAAATTTTGTCTTTTCTTGTTTTAATTGTTTTTATCTTTTTTTGTTCTTGTCGACAAATAATTTAAATGTTATCTACATTTAAAGTGTACTTCAAAATTAATGTTAATAATTAAAAAATTTACTTGAAATAGTCCTCAGAATATTGATATTCTTTATATTATTAAATTTAAAATGTAGCAAAAGTGAGTGGCAGTGTTGGTAGAGGACGCCCTAGGAGAACTTATATCGATCAGATTATTGGCTTACTAAAAAGGCCGATATAAGGAGCACCCATAAGCGACGAGCATGTATGCGTAGATGTATGAATGTAGAAGAAGCGAGAGAGATATGCTAGGATCGCGCCAAATGGAAATCCATGATCTCTGCCAACCCTTCTGGGTTACGAGCGTGAGCACATATTTATTTATTTATTTTTAAAATATGGGTTTTTATAGAAGGATTTTTATAGGATTCATTTTGCTTGGTAATACTTTTTACAATTTATTTACTGTTGCTTACTACTGGTACATGGACAATTGAAGACTCAAATGAGACAAATTACAAAGCTCATTGTCTTATTTTTATGTAATTTAGAAATTCTCATAATAATTGCTAATCGATTTATGACTGCTGAAAAAACTTTAAATGTATAATACGGTTAGCTTAAAATATTAATACATGAGTTCAAAAACCAGTCGCATATTCATCGCAAACTCTACCTACCTAAGATAAATAAAAGGGTTCTTCATTATTGAAGCGTTACCAAACGGGCGGATTGCAAGCTGTTACTTAATTAACGCATTTGGACAACTCACAGAGAAACGTTCGCTACAGCCGCAGCACCGCGCGCTCGGCGCAGCAAAATAAATATGAATGCATAAATTCGAATAGAGCAGACACCCTTATATGTTGGCGGTAGACATTTCGAAATAATTGAATAATAACAATGCGGAAATATAGCGAGCGCATTCCCATGATCGCGAGTGAATTGTGACGGACGTCCCAGCCTCCCGAGTTCCCGACAATGCCTCGTTTGTCAGGGTTCGTTGAGAACACAAGGTGATTGTTGGTACACGCCGCGTTTATCGACTGCCGCGACAGGGTTCAACGAACTATTTCAATTCCTTCGTATTAACTAATGACTTATCGGAAAATCCATTGTGATCTTGTTAACAAATCTACCCTCGTTATTTTGTAAAAATCTTTCAGCTTACGAACAACGCGTTGGTTCTTTTAAAACTCTTTCATCGCATGCAAATATATTTTCTCTGTATGCACTTTAAAGGACACAACTGTGCATCGACGAAAAGAATAACGTTCGAATTGAATATTCACTGTTCATTCTGACAACAAAATACAAAAATAAAGTATTCAACGGAGGTCTTATCGTTGTTATGTATCGGTGTTTACCATTTCTGTGTCCATTATTTACGGTACATGAGGACATTGAAAGGCTGATACCGCAAAATGATAACGCGCCGTGTAAGTGGTTTGGCATAAAACAAGT
>JWHW01060470.1:359447-378840 GCA_000931545.1 Papilio glaucus
GTTGTGTTATTAAATTATTATTAAATGATAAATGAGATAATCTAAATCTTAACAGAAACATTGATGACGACACGATGTTGTAGCCAGTATCTGTCTTCGCCGCTGCATGGGAATCAAAATCGAATGATAAAAAAACACTTATCAATTTAGCAGACTTTTATCAGAAGTAATCATATTATTAACATGTGGTTTCATTTTTAAAAGCTTTCTACATATTTGTTATATACTTAACCCCACTTTTTTGACAATAATAATTCCAAAAATTATAAATGTGATATATTAAATTCGCTTTTAGAATTATTTTGCTAGCTATAAATACTTTTTAGTTACGGATGAGCTCACGTGGATGTCTAATTGTCTTTCATTTTCATTACTGACGCTTATCCTTATTACTGAAGTCTTAAGACTACACAAAAAACATCGAACATTCACAAAAACAATTCAATGTCAACGTAACAAAAAATCTTACATGATATTTTAATTTTGTCTCGTTACGGCATAATAACATCATACTCAATTATCAACCTCTTATAATATGTCAATGTTGACACTAAGGTTAACATATTCAGACTACCGGCCGGGCGAGTATCTCGTTTTCATTGGACCAAGTGGTTTGTTTACCGACGAGGGTCTAGTTCTTGAGGGGTATACGTCAATAGGTGTCTAAATAACCTCGTCTAGGGTAACCCTAACCGCCACTATCATTACTATTGAAACTCGTACTGTGTACTCGTAGTACATTGACTTTACGTTCAATTTCTAGCTGAGTAAACTACCTACTACATCCGTTTACTTTTTAAGTTTAAAATACCTACATGAATACTCAAGAGACCCATCCTATTTAATATTATTAATGAGAATGTGAATTTGACACGATTATAACAATTTTTGACGTTTACCTATAATTCCAAGTTAATACGTGAAATCAAGTTACGGTAAGATATAAAAAACCGAATGCGTGCGAAGCTGCGGGCAACAGCTAGCATAGAATAGATGTAAGACTCGCGATAATTATCACGAGTGTTCTTTTTCCTGTTCCGCTTACGTTATTAAATTTTAATTTAAGAGTATTATTTCGTAAGTGCACAGAACGTAAGCTTGAAAATTTCATCAGTTTAAAAGACGGTAGTGTTGCGAAACCTAAGGAAAAATGTTGTTAACATCATAGCCTTGGTGTAGAAGATTATCATCGAATTAGCACTTCCAGTATTATGTGTAACAAGTTCTGGCGCCGGCTAAATGTTTGCTTTAACTATTCCATACTCGAGAATGATAAACGTATCCGCAATCATTCTTTTCATTTCTATTTACCATGCAGCTATTGACGCACGACATTTGTTTGTAAAACATTATTGCTAAACGATACACGTAACTATACAGATAGAGGACCAGAGGTATCAATATATACGTTCTCACGTACTAAACAAAAACAAGAGCCGGATCATCAAATATAACAATTTATCGTGATTATAATATCATGTATTTAATGACCTTTAAAAAAGTATGAAATTCATAAAATAAGTTTTTATATAAGTGTGATACTTGGCTGGTCCGCGTCGGTGCCGCCAACAGGTCAAATAAATACGCAAAAAGTTGCTACCTATATTCTGGAGATTTTTATTATTTCCCTTAAAAACTGAGAGATGTGTGCTAGTATCGCGCAATATCGCGCAACCCGGGGTTGACTACTTATTTATATACATTAATTTATTTCTTTTAAATCTTGTTTTACTAATAATACATAAGGAAGAGACGTGGTTCTATTCTAGAAAAATTAAGCCATTTATAAAAGAAATCATTAAAATAAAACGCAAAAACCGTAAAACTTGGCTTCGCATTTGACGTTGCATTTTTTCTGTGACAACCGAACAAAAAACAAACCTTAACAGAGCCCTACCGCGCTTAGAATACAAATGTGACGAAAGTTTGCGAGGGATCGTAAATTTGTTAGTTTGTGAATAAACTTCGTTGTTTAGTCAAGCAAAGTAAAATATTATGAGCGGTTTTTGGTCTGGGGCCAACTCACGTAGCGCAGATGTGGGTCGGAGCGAGGATTCCGGCGATGCCCAGCGCCCATTAGAGTGCAACGTTTCCAATCGAAGCGATGTATGTCACTTGTATGAGGAAAATTTGAGTTATTATCTACACATCTACTGAAAATTACTAATTCACTCAATTACGTTAAAATGAAAACTTTTGTTAAACAAATTTCGAAATAAGACTAAACTAAACACCGAAGACAATAATTAAAACCAACACCTAACACTGACGCGTGTATTTGCTTACAATAACAATTTATAATTAACCGCTATATTATATACGTTGCCATTTTTACCCTAAACGTAACCACGCCGTGGACGAGTGTCGCCAATTACTAAGAAATGTGAACAAACAACCTGCCGAATAAAAACAATTTCCGTGAGTCAGCGTCGGTACATCTATTCTCTATAAGGCGGTGAACTGGCGACCTCGCGACCCCGCGGGCGCCTAACGACGGATTACAAGACGCAAACCCGACCGCCCACGCTCGCCAACACTTTCTTAATACTCGTGAAATCATGTACGGAATTGAATTATCTGTATCGTGTCACGTCAAAAGACTTCTTTCCTTCGTATCCTGTTAAAATGCCGTTGCTTTAACGTAACAGTTTAACAGGAAAAGCGAGCTGGCGTTTTGATGTATTGATAAGGATAGTATTGATGCGTGAATTTAATCTAGAGAGTGAGGTCTAAAGGTCCAATTCTCTTTACGTCTCCTTTTACTCTTCTTGCCTAAACTATGCTCTTCAAGTTATTGTGTTTTGTTACTAGACAACGTAAAGTTTCGTCCTTTCTTCATAATGTGAAATATGATAGTAAAGAAAATTAAATAAAAGGAAAGAAATACAGATGTTACAATGACGCTATAAAATAGGATTTTTTTATATTGTCCTAACCCTTTTATCCTTTTCATTTAAGACTCAATTTTTGTCGGCTCAATATAAGCCGTGACTTTATTAGATTGAGCTCGTGACTCTAGCAGCTTTCACAGTCATTATCCAGTCGAGTACGTTTATAGTTGTTTCTCGACGTTGATAAGGAGCATAGACCCTTAAAGCGGGGCCGGTACATCGATTTACGTCAAAAGATCAAGAGATAATAACGTCTAATAAATACGGCCAATTTCAATCGCGAACGAAATGTAACGTGACATGTAATTTTCTCAACTATTAGCCGCTACCTTTACAGTAATCGATACGTTTTACTATAAAATGTCGTGTTTTCGGTAATAATTTGACTTTACGTTGCCTGTCCAACATAAAAGTCGAAAGAACGTCAGCGCAAATCAAGATCATGATGCGATTGTAAATCTTTTTAGAAGATCGTAGACATATAAGCATTTGTATGTGTCTCGTCTATACCAAATTACAGTTTCTTCTCTGATTGATTTCGTTCAGCTACCGGCGTTTTTTGTGTTGATTTCATTTGTAATTACTTTTGTTTTTTGTTCCTCTCCTATGCTTATCCGTGTTAATAACTGTTTATGTATTTTATTATTTAAAATTATTCGCTTTATTACCGTTTTAATATCATTACAAACTTAAGCTATCATAAATTGAATCAGACCATTAAAAAATTCAGTAAGCGATATTTCATGTAATCACATGTGTATGATGTGATTATTCGTAATGGGAATCCACGATAACACAGACCAGTGATTATGGAATAGAAAATGTAAACGTGCATCGAGCTGGTGTTGCTTTTTCTGCTGCCTCTTTCACGCATTCATTTTTTCGCACACACACAGACCTTTGGTACAATTTTATCATATCTAATGCAATCATACGTGCAATACTAAGTCCTTACCAAATTTGGCATTGATATATCTGACATACGCATCGAAGCTATAATTTAAAAAAAATGTTTGTAAAAGAATTTAAACATACACAAGTATTTTTTTTCGTTTAAAATCAGATTGTGTAAAATTGTTTTACCGCGACACGAAACGCCACTTATAAAGGTACGCGGGCTCCATGAAACTGAGCTCGCGTACAGCACGATTATTAATCTTGATCTTGGCAGCGGAAGAGTCACGTTACTTTCATTATTTGATAACTCGCTGATTTCGAAGCCGGTTTTGGTTATTTGTCCAAAAATGGAAGTAGTGTTGCCAAAATTGACTTACCCCGACGAGAAGGGAATACGTTTCCGTGTTTAACATATTCAATTTTTTTTTTAAAATTTAGCTTTAAACTCTTCGTCGTTAAAGCAAGAAGGAAATAATGTGTAGAAACCTTAAATAATATTGAAATACAAAATGTAAGCCTCAGCTCGTCAGTTTTATTTCAAAGACGAAATTACACAAGTAAATAGAAAGTTTAACATATCGCTAATAAATATTTTCAGTTGCAGAAAAGCTTTATTTGCCGACTATAACAAAAGAAATTTCTTCAATTAAACATACACGGAAATTTACATAATGACCGTACCGCCGGACGTGAGGCAAGTAATGTTCTATAAATATTTATGACGTGTTGTGAGTCACGCTATGGTCGTTGAAGTGCTTAGATTTATTTTGTATCAAAGGATGGTGGGCTATCTTCGTTATACTAGCGTTCCATTTAAGCATAAGGATGGTGTGCTATGTGCATTACATTCGGTTCTCACTTGCAGCCGTAAGCCACTGCCCGGCGAAAGCAGACGGAGCCGTTAATCCGTACTGCACCGCGCTGCAAGGTCAACTTTCACGACACGGCGAGCTGGATTTAGCTGTACTTTTAGAACGATGTTTAGAGAAAGGTTCTATATAGTTTGCATTTTATCACGGCAATGCAATATTGTACTTATATTTGAAAGTATGTTTTTATATTCATAGATGATCGCTTTGACTACCAAAAATTATAAGACGAAAACTATCTCTGTTTACCCCGATTTCAGTTGAAATTCTTGAAACATATATCTCACGTTAAAAAAATCTTCAATGTTTAAAATTGCATAAAATTCAGTATAAAAGCAAAGCAATAAATCTCACCAACTATTATTAAAATAGTACGAAATCATTCACACAAGAACATAAAGCATTAAATCGGGTCAAGAGATGTGTGCGCAGTACCCGTGGCACCTGCTTTGCCAATTTGATATCGATGCAGTCGATTTACATTTCGATTTGCATTTCAAACTAATAAATGCGGTTACATGCCAACGAGAAATAAAAAGTCTTGATAAATTCTCAGTAATGATATTTCGAACCGATTTTTGATTAGAACAAACCGGTATTAAATGAATCTGAGACGGTCTTACGAAATTGAGATGATGTATGCATATTATTGTGACCTTGTGGTCCGAGTACTCAATATCAAGTTGTATGTCTCTTGCAGGACGGTAATACTCTCCACCGGCCAATCGCGCCTATCACATCTATTTTTTGATCTAAAAGATACCGTGGGGCATTTGAGATATTTTTAATAGTCGATTTTGCACTCGTTGAATGATGATCAAGTTTGAGGCACACCCAAATTTGCAATTTAAAATTCAAAATTGCTGAGCGTTACAAAGCAATAATCACTGACCACCATAATCCTCTGGTTGAAAAATTAACCAAATGTGGCCGTAGAAGACAACTTAAAAGGGCCACTATAATGCAATAAAATAAGATTCGCTAGGGTCCAACGTTAAGGAAGAGGTTTCTTAATGAAGGAATTACTCTAACAATTCAAATCCACATCATATTTGTTTAAAGTTTGAATGACTGATCGCAAATAAAACATTATAAAAAAAAGAAGAAGATACGCTCAATTAAAATTATTTAACACACTAATTAAAAACGGCTTTACTCACGCGTGGTTCGGTGTATGTACCGACTAGTTTCGAGCCCATCGGGGGCTCTTCCTCAGGGTGAGTGGGGCTGGTATAGGTTCGCGGTCGCGGCGCGCCTCGCCTTATAGCCGAGCGTTAACTCTTTCCTTCCGAAATTACTGGACTGACGACGCGTACATTATTTTATATATTAAGATTATAGATGAGGTTAGTACTATGTTATGATGGATAGTTGTTTTATTTACAATCAGCTAATAGATATCCTTGGTCTTTAGTTTTGGTTTTTACTGTGTTTTTAAATTAGTATGCTTGTAATTATTCCACTAAAAATATACATTAATTCATCTAACAACGATGATATAGAGCAGTGGAAATGTCAACAACATCAAAAACTTAATTTTACTTTTCTACGGAAAACAATGAAGCGTTCGCTCGGTAATATACCGCTGTGTTTCGTAAAGTAATATCATTGTGAAACATTTGTGGTCTGGTAATTACTTAAGGTACGGATTTCCTCATTTCTCATATAGATTACTCTCTGCAAAAGGTAAAATTGTTACATATAATTATTTTTAACCCAAAACAACTAACTGAAATTCATTAGAATGAGACGTATGAAGACGTACTCCATAATTACACAGAAATTGTACTTTATCGCGGCGATAACAATTAAACAGCCGCGTCACCCCACTCCAGTACTGAATGGATTGTGATTCACTGCGAATTATTTTTAGTATGCCGCGGTATTCCTGTAATTTACTACGAATTACGTTCCGGCGCCCACGCATATTTTTTATACATTAGGTAACTGGTTTAATGCGTGCGTACGTCATACGATTAGCAGAAGCTATAATTTGCTGTAATGTAATAGCGCAATGCTATATTTATACCTATTAATTTATATTCACGTGCAATATTATATTTCATTTTTGAATAACGTATCTTATTTCGTACATAAAATTTGAATTATGAATAAAAAAAAATATCTCTCTTAATAAAATTGTCATTTTAAGACTTGACGTAGATGCAAATGAAAATACGTATCGTGAAATGCACTGACCTGGGTCCCTACTACAATTTTAAGCTTTAATTCTCTTTAGTTTTTTTTATGAACTGACTTGTTTTGCTAAAGCTGTACAAAATTTAGTAACAAAAATATGCACCTTAATATTAGATACATTCAGTCATCTTTCAATTTCTTATTGGAGATTTATTTAACTTTTATATTTTTAAATTATATGTCGGGTTGAATTTCGATTTCAAGAGTTATTCCTGCTATCTATCGGTGCAAAAATATTACAATGCAACTATAAAGAAAAGAAATTTTATTTATTTCTCTTCCACTGGAACGGCGTCCGTGAACCACTCTCTGAGCTGATAAAAATAAAAACGGCGCACTATCAGGCGCATATCCCTATCGAATGGGGGGTGTATTGTTCACTTTTTAACATGCATTATTCATGCGAGCACTATCCCACTTGTTCTCACATTGTCTACGCGTCTGCAATTATGAAATTTATGTGCAAAGCCTTTGGGCAGAGCAGATGACGGCATTAACGTTGACTCATCCGCGTCGCGCTTGAGCGAGCAAGGTTGTCCACTTGTGCACTGACCTGGTACTGATTTATTGGACCCCTATCGATATTGATCGATGTGTCTGGGAGCATGATAACATCAGCTGATCGAAAATATGTTTGACGTTAATGTTAGTTAACGCACTAACGATTATTTATTTGAATTAACCGGCAATTGTCCGGCGACATATGTTGATTTAGCGAAAGTGTACACTCAGGGAGAGTACTAATTGCACCGATTTCCTTGTAAAGACGGCTGAAAGTGCGAAAGGCGGAATTACATATGGTGGACTCATATAGACTGCAGATTAACGCCACATAAACATATTTAATTAAATAAATAAAATACAGAATTACTCGGTCCTTTTTATGGTAAGCGTTTCTACAGTCCTATATTAATTTTTGATAATTAAAATATATGGATATGTTGAAAATCCCTTCATGAAAATACTCGTTATCATTTCTTAGGTCTCCATCGTTACACAAGCGTAATAAGCTGTTATCTAACAGTCACATTCTGTTGACGTTTAATCCTTGAGGGGTCGAACCACCCAAATAACACAAATAGTCTAGGCTTGTACCCTAAGCCAGCGAAAGATAAGGGTCTTAGGTCACAATCCCTCATTCGATTGTTATCTATTGTGAACCGTATTATAATTGAATAATGAACACATTGTAATAAAGTCACTAACCTTCTGCGGGCAAAAACAAAACAGATAATTTTACAGAAACAAAAGCTTTCATTAAATATAATAGAAGATAATCTAAATACAATTTTAAATGAAAAGATGAAAGATATTTATTGTGACTGTTGGGTTTATTTAAAAACATTGTTTATTCAATGTTGTGAATCAACAATGGCATTCACCAGCTGTCTGTAATATCGTTTTGACACGCTTTAATTTAATAACTGTCCTTAATAATGACAGAACGAACACAGCTCCAAACACTGCGGTACGCAGTGCTGACAATAACTATGCAGTGGCGTTGCACCAGTTGAGCACAATTTTGTTTAAAAATTAGCCATGCACCTATTGTTATCTTTTCAACAATAAAAATACACCGTTGGTTATAATCGTACAAGGTCACTTTGTTTTTAGATCATATTTTAAGAAAATAACAGAAATATTTATTGGAATAGAAGGACTCATTCAAAACTATAGTGATTCTGATCGTAAATAAATAAGCTCCCGTGTCTTTTTTTTCAACTAAGATGCTTAGACGTAGTCACAATAAAAAAACTTTCCTTGTAACTTTAACGGTCTAAAGCGTCGTAGCGTAATGTAGTAAACAACTAGCTCATGACTCTATGTAGTATAGAAATAAACAGCCATTTATTTAGTTAAAATTGACAATAGTTTTTACAAACTCAACTATAACAGGTATAAAATCAGTTGGGTTGGACGAATGGAAATGGCACTGGAAGTTATTTGTAATCGATTCTAATATCATAAAATGAATGATTGGCAAAATGGGTTCTAATAACATAAATGATTATAAATTTTGCAAAACTTTCTTAAAAGTCTGTCAATCAAATTGTGAGTGAATAAAAGTTTTTGACTAGACTAAATAAATATCGTTTAGTCAATATTTATTTCCGTATTACGTTTGGCATTGTTTTATGTTATCGTAACGATCGTAAAGACGGTTAGCGGCGTCGTTCGTCTTCGGCTATAAATCAAACATTTAACAAACTGGGCGCGCTGTCGACTCAATAAAACGTTCCCGACCGCCCGCGAGATGTCGCCTCTTACATAATAACCACCACGCCATGCAATACTTCAAACAAACCGCAACCGTCATTATTTGTGTGTTAAGTAAACTTTCGTACAATTTCTTTCCCAACTTCAGTTTTTTATACACGTCTATTATTTATATTTTAAATAACTTCATAAAAAACGTCCCATCTTGGTGGTTACCACCACGGCTTATGTTTTTGCTCGAAAGTAGAACAAACTAAACGCATTGTGATTCGAATGGTTATTATTAAACTGTATTGTAAATACATTTTTTGAAATCAAATGAAAAAGTATAATCATTTATCTGGCAAAATAATGATTTTAACATTGTCTTGTGGTACGATTAAAATCAGCAATATTCATCGATGGGCATTCCTCATTCTATCCGTTATAAGTTCTTTGTAACCTAATGCATGTATTCTTATAAATAACTAAGTGATTAAGAAAAAAAATACGATAGTAAAACCTCGAACGATTTGTCACCATTATAAACAGACAACTCAAACACATTTAAATAAACAAGCCGATGATATTCAAAACATTTCGTTTATTCATAAGAAATAGATTTTTTAACTGTTTTTATTATCTTAAAGGCATAGTGTACAGTGCTGTATATCTCAAATCTATCTTAAAAACATAAAAACATGGTCTAATATCAACACCAGTATTGCTTCGCATTACACTATTAACGTGTGACATTCCTGTGTTAATGTTGCCATAAAAATGTAATGTCCGCAACAAAAAAATTACACTTAAAGGTTATCAGCTTAAGCCGGGACCGTATGCAAATAATTGCTTCGCTCTGAGGTGCTAAGAAAAGATTAAAAAACAAATATATACGTGATGAAAGTAATCGGAATAGTCTTGTTTTATGTATAACTGTAGTTTTTTATGAGACATTCGAATTTGTTTTTGCATTTTTGCTATAAAATGATCATAACGCGGAGGCTATGTACGGTAACAGATAAAATTTATCGTCGAATATTGATTGATTGTAAAGAGAAGGGAGACTTAACGAGTGACACAGCGAAAAGCTAGAGTCAAAAGACACGTCCACAAATTATCGTGTGGCGGCAAATTAAATTAGACGTGATGAGGTAGCATTTGCACGTAAATCGATGTGACAAAATATTACATAAACGATTTATAAAGTTTTAGTTATCTTACAAGTGAGAGGACAGACTACTGTCAGAAGTTCTGAGTAAATAGACTATTACAATACCTAACAATAACAATGACTTATACATAGTTTAAAACTAAATAAGTATTTTTAATTACCTACACTGACAAATTTGTCATTGATGATAATTAATACCTTTTTAAAAACTAATACCTTTTATTTCACTACAATGTACCAACATTATTAATTCTTAGCTATTATATAAATGTAGATTATGTACAAATTGTTAGCGGCAAAATTTATAAAAACAACTATAAAACATCGATAATGACTATTATAATGAAAAGTTTTGACCTTTAGACTAATATTAACTACTTCCTACAAATTTAAATATATATCATTTATACATACATATATGAATTTAATAATTTCCTCCTAAAATTAAATAAAATAAATCTATTCGGTCTAATGCTGAGTTTTATTAAGTATTCATGTAAATTTGTTGCATTTGAACAAAAAATAAAAATGTAAGGTACATAAATTTAATCACTTACATTTTCCTTAAAATTTACCGGGACGATTAATTCAAACAACGTTCATCATAACGTGTAATTATATTGTATATCATACATAATAAATTGCGTATGCAAATGTTGTTGAGGCGAGAGTAATCTGCGGCACCTGCGCCCGTGGGCTCTGTGCCCGACAAAAAACGATTTCCGTTTAATAATAATGAATCACGTAAGTACAGAGTTCGGCGGCAAAAAGTGTAATGCTCTCCGAACTTGTATCTTGTTGTATGAATAAAAAACTTAAAATTAATCTTCAGGGATGTTTATTCCAAAGTTTAAGCCTTTTGTCGTCTTAAGGTATTGTTATGAACTAATATAATTTTGAGAAAATAATTTTACTCGATATTTGGCTGGTAACAGGCATAAATTGATCCATGTCATATTTCGTATATAAAAATCTCAATAAAACACGAATGTTAAATTATTGATTCATAATTCTGTTTAATATATGGGATATTTCATAAAACCTTACGTCTCTTCATGTTTTAATGCCATTCAATGAATGTAGATTACTAGTTAAAATGTAAATTTTAAGATAAAAGTACAATTTAATACATATTAATGATATTTTAAGGTAGATTTATTCAAGTTATTTTTTATTTTTTAATATCTAAACAAGAGCTACTGAGAAACTATTATTAATAGGACGTGTGCGGTGTGACACAGTCGCCCTACATTCCGACGAGCGTTCGAAAGTTTTGCATTTACAATATTTGGTGTGTGCACGTATGTAAACATGTCCGCCGCCGCTGCACAGCGCCGTCGACGGGAATTTATTATTTACGTCGCCACCGTAGCGCGCCGGATGACATTTCACGGGTAATTACTCGAACATCAATAACAACCTGATTAATTATATGAAACTCAATAAATAAATGACGGAATCCCGGTGAGGTTCGACTCGCTTCATACATCATTTTAGCATTACGCATCACCTTTTAAAACAACCCGCGCATACGCCATCGGAAAGTATTCCATTGTTATGCAAACAATCGCGTAATTTCTAAAATTGAGACGGAATAGCTACCAAATGTGCAGACATAAACTGGAATTTACGACTGCAACAGTCTTTATAACAAAGTTTAGGTTATGAAAGAACACTCAAAACGATCTGAAATACGTCCGGGCATAAAAACAGGTGCGGGAATAAAAAATCTCGACCTTCGTCTTATTTATGCCGCCTACGGTCGTCGAGGAAAGTGAACGCTGCCTGCGACCGCCTGCTTCAACTGCTCTGAAAAAGTCAATTTTAAAACGTATTACCCTTTGTTCCCGAGCCCGCCCGAGGAGTGTTCACTTCGCCTTTATTGAGATTGTGACTTGAAGTGACGGCCGACCGCGGTGGCAACACGCACTCGCCTTTTGAAACAAGCTTTTTACTGGCAATTTCCCGCCGCACTGTTACGTATTTACCTGTAGGGAACTACAACACCTCTTGTTTTATGTGCCAAAGTAAATTAGCATAGTTTCACCAATTTACGTCGCATCTGTAAATTGGTGCGGTTGCATTATGTGGAGTGTTTAGAGCCGCGCTAACGTGACCTCTACTCGTCGATACTGTGGTACAGTTAGCGGCCCTTCGACACCAAAGATGCCAACTATTGTCCTCTACATTCAATATAATATGAATAATATGAGAGACAAGGAATTTTCATGTTACAAAAAGGTGCGGCAGTGTTGCTAAGAACTTCGATTTATAATCCTAATTGATCATGTTCTAAAAACGGGTACTATTGGGGCTAACCATAACCGTATGTGATGTGTACATAGATGCAACCTGTAAAAATGTTGAAGACATGAGATGGATTAGAATGGTGTAGGATTCTATATTTCTAGATCTGGGTCACGGGAATGAGGGTATTTATCTATCATCTTCACCACTAATAGGTCTTCGTTAAAGTTGAAACGTCAAATTGTTACTGCTTCTAATTGTATGGTTCATGCGACGTGAGATGTGAAAAAGATATAAATTTGACTTTATGTGGCGCGCCTGACACGCTTTGTTACTTAAATGTTATGAATAATTAGTTGGGCAACTTAAATATGTATGTTGTTCATACGGTATCATCAATATGGCCGCATAAAATTTAAAGATTTATTGCCCTCACACAATGTTGTTTGTACTTTTATATATCCCTACATTACGCATATTTTAAGTAAATTTGATTAAACATAAATGTCAAGATTTATAATATTAATCCGTGAAAAATATGCACTCATTAATAATCTCTTAGGTATTTTATAACTATGAGGGTAGTCAGATAATTGTGGAACTTAACAACTACCAAATTTAACAGTGGGAGTAGACCTATCGCTTTCGCCGTAAAATAAACTAAACTGAATGATACAACAAATGAATATTGCCTTATCTTGAAATAGAATCGTGGTTACATGGCATAATAGTAATTATATTTTGATCAATATAAAAAGTTGGTAGTATTTAAATGTTTATTCCGTCCAGAATAATAATGTTTGAATAATAATTACAAACAGATTTGTTGGTGTAAATTTAATTCGTTAGAATGCCTATTAGAAATTAAGGTATGCACCTATAATCCTGCCGAGTGAAGTGAAGTCGGGCGGTGGCAGCCTCGACTTCTGCAAGTCATTAAATATAGTATGCAGTAAAATTATTCCTAACTTTCTCCTGAGCCGGGCAGGATGCGAATGGACGGCAGAGCGATTTGTGGTAGGAAATTCTCCGCATGCCGCTGTTGTTTTGTTTTACGTCACATAAAAAGTGACTTTTATAACATTGCATCGAGCCAGAGAAAAGTTTTAGAAATATCAAGATTATCTATTCTGTATATTTGTTTTGACTACATCCTGAGAAAACATTTTTACCAGGACTCACAAGTTCTTAATGCTTTTACTGTTAAAAATCTCTGGGATCTAAATCTTGTACAGCTGAGATCTTAACAAACATCAGTAAATCCGTAAAAGTTACGGAGGCGAACTAAATAATAAGAAAATATTTTTTACTCAATGTAATTCGAAAAGTTGTTTTGTTTGTGCGAATCTAATTCAAGCTAGTATTTGGTGGAGTTAGTGCAAATCGTAATAGAGACGGCCTCGACACATTTCGGCGCAGCGCGACATCTAATTTAATGACATTGCGCTCTAGATATTTTCAACAGTACAATATTACACTACTGTTTACACGCACAAATCAGGATATCCATTTTAACACATTTAACATCTTCTTTTTATCTAAATCAGAAGATGAGAAAATGTCGAAAAATTTCAAAAATGTTACAAGAGACCTAATAATTCAGAACCGGTAACCAATATAGAGAGTCAAGTGCACTATTGTTCTACATAATATCTTTGAACAAACCATTTATATATTTTATTTTATAATATCTCAAAATATATAGATTGTATAATATTTAAATCTAAAATCAATGTAACTTTCCTGAAGCTTGTATCTGAATTAGATTCTAGTAAGTTACGTTACATTTGATTAATATGCTTGTAGTCCTTTATTGTTACGTAAGCAAATTCATCAAATTATCGGTCGGCAAACGAGCCTGACCCACAAAATGTCGCACAGACACGTTTAAACATCTAAAAATACACACTTTGTGACACATTCTGAACGTAAGCAAGATTACTACTCCTGTAATTACAACATTAGTGTGATGATGTTCTTCATAATGACGTCAATTGCATTTAATAAATCGTAAATTGCATACAGATTTATGTTACTGCAAATAAACCTCGTCACATTAGTTGTTTATTATTGTTTATATTTTCAACACGTAAACAAATACCGTGATAAGTATGACCAGTTCACGGTCGCCTTGGGCAATATTGAAGCAACAATTAATACCTATATACATAAAAGGTGATGTTTCTATGTATCTTATATGTACTGTATCTCTTTTTTTAAGCGTTGTATTTATAATATTCTTTGATAGTTAATTATTAATTAGTCAGCTCTACCTTTCTTTCTTATAACTCTCATTTGACTTTTTAAGAAATCCGCTTAGGTTAAGAGATCAAGTGCATACAGATTTGTATTTACAACTCGGAATCTTTTCATCTCATAGTAAACTATTAATAATTAAGAGGTTTCGATGAGAATAGGTAGTAAAGTACCAAACGCAGGCGCGTGCCCGCGTCAGACTGCTGTGATGTAATTGTTCCTCGCCCGCTCCTTGTCAGGGGCGAGCAAGCATTGATTAACCCTGATTCAATACTGACTCTCTGTTTTAATTTATTCTTTAGTCCACGCTATTTCGTTCTTCGCTACGTTTCCTACTTGCACTGCTTATTCCTATAAAATATTTTAAACTTGTGTTTCTAAAACCAGTCTCAAAACATAAAACTCAAAGTGTTTGTCAATAACTACGAAATATATATTTGTTATCATTATATCATATTTTTTTTAATTCACACGAGCAACCAGTATCATGATTACTGTTACTTTCTATTTCTGTAGCAGTGATAAATAATCAAAATATTTTAACGCTTTATCAGCCATTATAAATAATAATGGCTGTAAAAATATATTAACAACATAAAATTCTGTATTGTGAGTGCCGCGTTTTCTTTTATAGCAAAAAAATACTCGCTCTTTTATAGGAATCTTAAGATTAGTTAAGATAACTAAAAGACTAATGGCGTGAAAAAAGTGATATATTTAAAATCATCTCACAATTATTTTTCCTGTAATCGATTTTGAGATCTGTGCTATAACATAACATGGTTCTTTAAATAAAATGAGTGTGTACATTTTTAATTGATACAAATGACAAAATATATCATAAATTGCTACCAACACATAATTGACATCGAAGAGGTTTATATGAACACTATTTGTAGTACTAGGAGCAATTACTTTGATTACGGAAGTACTTGTGCTGGGTTCAGTAGGTGCGCTATGTGCATCGCAATTACCGCAATGTCAATTTACTGGCCGCCCGCTAATTGTCGGAGAACGCGTTGTTATTTTTTTATTGCTTTTAAATTATATTAATGCATGCGGCAACACATGTTAAATATTTACCACGCACGTCATTACGTCACTAACTGTCAGATATCAAACAATTTAATAGATGTGACATTTTTTAATCACTGATATTCAGGAATAATAGGGTTTTATGTAAAATAGTATTTTTAAAAAAAAGTTAAGAAGAAGTTAACTTTCTTACGAACGAATATAAAATATATGGATTAGTAAGTGAGGGTAAATGAATGAATGCATTTTAATTTTATTTTTAAATCAAATCACTTTAATTGTTAAGGATATTTCACACAGGTTCGTTACTTGTTTTCTTATGTTGGTAGGAACACACTTGTCACATTAGTTTCAATGATTTTATCAATATTTGATTCTACGCTGAAACCAGCTGTCTCTTTGACAACCAAGCTAACCCGATGTATAAGAGTCCCGACTCTTATTTTATATGCTCTTTGTTGTATTCTCTGTTCTGGGGAATGGTTGCGCATTGACATGACGTTTTTCGTGTAACCCTCAGTTTGATTTTACTCCTTACAAATTTTCCTACCCCGGGCTCAAATATGAAAATCTATCTTTAAAGAGTAGACTCCAAAAATCTAAAATATTTAACAAACTTTAAAGATATCATTATAAATGAAACTAAGTCAATATAAATGAATGAAGGAAAATTTAATATAGTTGTGAAGATATGATCCTATTAATTTTCTAGAATTAATGTAACGTTCAGAACATAATGTAACTAAATCTTTGAGCAGCCGGCAAACACGAAAGTAATGATCGTCAATTCCTTACTGTATCCATGGAAAAATCTACCAGCGTGAGTTTTACTCGTTAAGATATTAAAGCAAAATGTTAAATTTGTAACAAATAGCATGGTTATTACCTTAAACTCAATATTATCATACGTCGTAAGCCACGTGACAGCTGAGACGTACACTTGAATGGCTTGATAAGGCTAGACAAGAAAACACTATTTATATTACACTGTTCTTTCTCTCGTCCAATTATAGAATCTAGAAAATAGAAAATGTCTAAATAAGAAAGTTTCAGTCAAGAAACCTTCTCTTTACATCACGTACTAAAATAGACAACGCGGTCAACCATAATGTCCTGCAACGATGGTAAACATACTTAACCGTATCAAAGCCTTTGTTAATGTCAAAAACGTCACAAAAGCCAGTTCTTTTCCAATCTGCATATTTGGAGGATTTTGTGCTCTTTTAGGATAATTGATTTAAATGCCTCTACATAATCTAATAAAATCTTAGATAAGTGCTTTAAGTACCATTTAATACGATTTGTAGCAATCATTTTCATCATCAAGTGATTTTGCAAATTACATTTACTGCCTACAAATTCTCATCCTCCGTAATGAATGGCCAGGCACAATGATTATACGATTAGCCCTTCATGTTCGTAAACCAAAAAACCGGACTCGGCTCATTTACATGTTCAATTTGTAGCAACAA
Source organism: Papilio glaucus (assembly GCA_000931545.1). Lineage (NCBI taxonomy): Eukaryota > Metazoa > Arthropoda > Insecta > Lepidoptera > Papilionidae > Papilio > Papilio glaucus. The sequence continues at coordinate 376,684 of JWHW01060470.1, forward strand.
TTATTTATTTCAAAGCAACTTTCCCTGTCGAACATCTGTTAACACGCACTGCAAAAGCTATTAACGTCTTTTTTGTAGTTATGTTAAATGTTTTTTTTATAATCTGTTATATTTAGAATGTGGCTTTTAAGTAAATTATTAAACGTAAGAAGACATGTAAATAAAACTACATTATCTATTTTAGATTCACTTTTTTCTAGATATTTTTGGGTAAACTGAACTATTGGTTCTTTTAAATACCTTAATGAACCATTGAACGTTTTGGCTGTTAAGTTTAATTAATGATTCATTAAATCACAGAACATTATGGCTTTCTTACCGTAACTATATCTGAAATAGCTCTGGCACTCGACATGCTCGTACTTAAGCCGTCACTAAATAATAGGTCCGTGACACTGGACAGTGTATGATGCAATAATTTGGAAACTAGGTAACCGGATTTTCATGATAAGTCAATTCTACAATATATTTTTACAATGTGATGGTTCGTATTAACTTATCTTGCGTTCTAAAAGTATATTGACTGACATAGAGAATTTTTTTTAGTTTTTTTTTTATTTTTAGTTGTGGAAACAAGCCTACTATATCGAGACGACATTAGCATCTCGGTTTAAACTAATAAGGATCTTGTACAAACGAAAATATCACAACATACCCGTGTAAGAAAATAAGTCTCTGTATTAAGCTTAATGTAATGTTCTCGCGGTAGTGCCATGTTTATATTCGCGCAAAAAACAGTTTCATCCGAAAATGGCAACAAATTATTTTAATCGTGCAAACTTGGAGTGAAAATAAAAGGCTTTACCCGTCGTTGCCGTCATCGCACTGGTTGTAACTTCGAATTAGACTTTAAAATGAATTTAATGTTATAAAAAAGAGACGTGGGTCGGACTGGTCTCTAAACAAAGGTTTGCCTTGTGGACACATTTTTGTAACATTTCATTTGATTTGTAAATTTTACTGTTAAGCTCTGCTTTCAATGCTTTAAACTTTCCTTTGAAATTATACACAGAAGCGGCATTAGAAATACCTTCCTACGTGTGTATAATTTATAGAATCCAACCTATCTAAATGCTTCTTATAACGAAAAAGGTATTGGTTTATTTATATAAGTCCAAAAGTATCTACCCTAAAAGGCTAATATAGGATGAATCTGAGATGGCTTCCCACAAAAAAGACTGATCAGAATCCGAATTGAAAGAGTCCGTAGGATGAGGGTAATGAGGGGAGGTCATGTGACTCTGTATTGTTGCAGGCTACAAACTGTTCCCTATCTATCTTTGTGGCCTACGTATAACAGTGAACTTATGGCTGGGGATGATATCATCATCATCACCCCAATCATTGCCACGAAGATCGGTCCCATAGCGCCCTCTTCCACTTAACTCCTGCTACCTTGAAAAGATCGTCGGTCTCTCTTAACGATATGTACATTTATGTATTGTTCATTTATTTTATTTCAATGCCTATATTTAATAATAATCATATGTTATTTATTAGTTATTTACTATCCAGGATTCTTTTGACTCCCCAAAGGTTGTTGGTTAGAGAATTAAGTTCGTTCTTTGCATTACTTATGTTAAAGAGATATTATAATGATTTAATAAATATGCAAATAACTAATTGACATCATAATCAGGAAGGCATTAACACAAACTATGGGATTTTGAATTTCTTGTGTCGCTTTGAGACGTTTGATTATAAATTATTGAATTCGCCTTATCCAATTAATTATGAGCATCGTTAATATGTTAAATGGCACGAAATACAGCTGCCGGTATTCCATCATAAATCGTAATCACACGAGCTACCTCACCGTGAATCATGTTGCGTATTACTTCACGGTTGTTTAGCTCCACCAATTAATCAAAGATGTACTAAGTGTATGACTGATTTTGGAATTCAGAGAATTCCTTAGTTGATTGTTGTTGACTCATCTAACGATCTTATAATGTTTGTAGCTAAATATAATAGTAAGAATAAAAGGAAATGGTGAAATTAAGAATAATTTCATTATGTAACTAATTTTATTACAAATAACAAATATTATGGGTTAGAAATAATTGTTCAACTCACAGCGCAATTTCTTAAAGAGGATAAGGGCACATATGATACACAGTAACCACTACAACTTAACATAAGATCAACAGTAGATAG
>JWHW01060470.1:379119-397859 GCA_000931545.1 Papilio glaucus
CAACGCATCCGCAACACATTTTTGCTTGTTGCGGATGTCTATGGGTAGCGCTCACATAATATCAGGTGATCCGCTTGCTCGTTTGCCACCTTCTACCATAAAAAAAAAACATAAGATCAACAGTAGATAGTTTATCCAAAAAAAAATGGGATTTATGAAATAATTATAAAAATGAGAGGGAAAGAGAAAACTTTATTTTTATATTAACAACAGTTTCCTAATTTTCGATTCGGTCAATTGTGACATAACGATGTCGCTATAATCGATCTAACTTTACCGTTAACTACTTTAAACTGATTTCAAATGTCGGATATTTTAACACGTGCCTTCAGATTAGTATTATAAGATATATATACAATATGAAGATGGAACAAAAAGTATTATCGTTAAAAGACGAATAGTTTATAACTGTGATCAAGTAGTCTTAGCAAAGAAATAGCAATACGAGACGCAGGAAGTATATGAAGCAGTGACAAGCGCTGTGACCGCTCCTGTCAGATACCACATGTCTTCGGAATTCGTGCCAATACGAGTATGTCTCAAAATAGCCGAGCCGTTATTGATGTTAATGTTTGTATAATTGTAATGTGCAATTTAGACATTAAGACAATTTGTATTTGATTTTTATTTAAAATGCCATAAAGCATTTTTTATTTCGATTTTTAGTTAGTTGACATCAATCAAAAAACTAATTACTAAAATTAGTGTTATATGCCATAATAATATAACAGATACAAAAAGTAGCAGTTATGCCATTAGCGGTCGAAAAGTGAAGACCCGAAAACGTTCTAATTAAGATGCTTTTTCTGCTTACATCTGGCTTACGTCATGTGTTTACATTAACGCTTTTATTAACCTTAGGAAAACCTAATAAAAAAAATTCTATACCTCGGGAAGTTTTATTTTCGGCATAAATGGGTACGCGTGAAAGCGTTACAAATAAACAAACATACGTACTTATAATATTAGTAGTTAGGATTTAATTCACAACAGCTTTAATAAAAATATTATTACGAAGAAACATGGCCATACAATTATTGTTCATGGAATGAGTGACCGTGACAAAGGCTGATGTTTAGACTGTTCTGTCGGGAGTGTAATAGTTGTAATTAGGGCAATGGCATCTGTTCCGTTAAATTTTTCTTTAATATTATTGATAATATGTTGCTTGCATAATATGTTATAAAAGTTCTCTGCCATTCATATATATTTTTTAGTACATTTACCCAACTGATCTTATTTTCAATAATTCTTACAACATAGATTCTAAATAATTATGATGATGATGATTTAAATGTTACTTCTTTACCTAATTTTTTCCAAGAATTAGAGAATGCTGAGTATATGGATAAAAGGTATAGTCCGCAGCAAAAACTACGATAAAACTTTAAATCGAACAATCAGTGTTGGTTATAAATCAATACATATTAAATGTATTATAGTCGGTTTGTGATCACATCATTCGCTACGCCATGAAGTCCCAGAGCCGTACGCATTTGCGGCGGACAATAAAGCCGTTTGTTATTTTGCATTTGATGACTTGATAGTGCATTTCAATTTATGGCACCATTGAGTGCCTGTAACGTCGATCATTAGCCCAGTTTCTGCGACCGGTTCGTACGGTCACAATGCTGAATGCATCTTTTGTGTAGGAGAATCGAATAAAATAGGACGATAGTAGCTGTAGAATCGATTCCAGCGATTTTATTATCTGCGGCCGGCAGAGGTCTATTACCACGCCTGATTTGAATGCATCGCAAAAAAAAAACATGAAATACGATACTATCTATTGATAGATTTAGCACACGCAGTATTTGTGCTCGGTATCATTTGATGCAAAAACTTGGAAATGTTCTTTTTAATAGCGGATAAAAATAGACTTACTGCGTACCTTACCTATATCGCTTATGCATCGTAAGTTGTGTGCCCTGTCCGCCTTTATGGCTGCCAATAATTCATCGTAATTATCTTGACCAAATAAAAATATGTTTTTATATCCGGGATTTGTTCCGGGATCTCTAGTTTTGAAGGTCGATCGTTCAACCACTTTAAAAACGTGAACGTGCAAAATTACAATTTAGTATTTTGTCGTCCGAGCCGTTTTAAATGGACGTAATTAAAAAAGGCTTGTATATTTACGCTCATAAAAATCTGCGTGGCATTTCGTACGATAGCTCCGGGACAAGAATTCGCGTGACTGGCTGGTATATGTACATATTAACATTTCACAATAGCGTCATCGTGTAGTCATGTTGTCGGTGCGATTATAAAGGCGATATACATGTGTTATCTAGTTAATCTTATGCACCGACGTGCCTGTGCATACCTGTGTTATCGCGCCAGAAGCAAGGTCGCCATCTTGCTTGCACAGAACACAATGGATCTCTGACGAAACGAGGCGCGCAATACCATTTAGTGCATTCGTTTTCGTGCTTCATTTCATGTTATAACGTACATACCTACCTCAATCCTTCGTCGATTTGCTATTGTAACGCTTCTCGCATGTCGACTGCAATACAAAGGTCAATTTCATGCTGTAGCAGCGCGTTATATTTTTTAAGTAAGGTTATAATTTATTTATTTTTTCAAGATAAATTCTCCGCTGTTAAATTAATTAATGTTGTTTATAATTTAACTACAGCTAAAAGGTTTAGTACAAACCCGAACTTAGATAAACATAAATATTGCGGGAATATTTTCGTAGTTTTGCTGAACCCAAAAAATAGAACACCAAGATTCAAGAAATCTCAATTTGAAGTAAATAGTTTGTTATAAGCATCACTCAGAAGAGCAAAATATTGTACCGACCTAGCTCTGTTTATTACTATTTTATACTTCAATTCGCCCGACCGGCCGTTACCAAGAACATTACTTTCTCAGAGACGTGAAATAGAATCTCGGAATGGCTTAATGTTATATAAAATTCCTTTTCTCAGTAAGTCAGTAGTCATATTGGCTGACTATTTACACACGGATTGTGGATTTTATAACTTTTGTCTGAAGTACTAAACATTACAGTGCCATCAAATGTAGAGCGAATATAAAAATATATTTAAGGTTACTTATTCAATTTAAATACGTATACTACTTAAATTCTCGGGTCGTATGTTTCATATGACGAGATGTGATACGGAGACTGCTAAAGCTCCGTATCACAATGAGACATATCATTATCGCCTAGTATTAATTGATGACCGACACCCAGAACAACAACAACTGGAGATGTGTCGCCGGTCTTAAGGAAGGAATTAGCTCTGTATGTTATCATGAATTTTACAAATTGTAGAATACACTACTGTGATAGTGGAATGCGCTAGAGGAGGATACAAGTCTATAAAAGGATGTTCATAATTTAGGTATTTTGACGTAACACAGCATTACGATAGCTCGTAGCCATTGAATGGGAGGCGGGCTTGTGACCCACATTCCATCACTATGCCATTAACACACCCATTGGACTCCTTTGAATCCAGATACAACAATGAACAGAAATGTTTTTCCATTTGAAAACAGCGCCGTTGCGTAACTTATAAAGTAGGTTAGTTATATTGTGCACCTGTTTTAATCGCATTATTTGAATTTAAAAAAAAAACAACTAAAACCATTAAAGTTGTAATTACCATAATATTTTAATATTAAGACACTTTTTTAATATAAAACACTAGGGCATTGGGTTCGATAAGTAAAACCTTCACGTCACTAGAGAAAATTATTTAAAAGTAATCAATGATATTCTCTAATCTGTAGTTTGCATTTGAGCAATGTCAAGAACACGACACATACACAACTTAAAACGTCAACAAACATTCTAGAGCTCTACAAACATTTGCCTGACTGGTAATGGCGACTCTGACGTGGTTGTTACATCTAACTAAACAACACTAATTTTAATGCCATGATACCACTCAAAATTGGTTACATAGAATTTGTTGTTAAAAAGGTTCCATTAAATTTCATTGAAGTTCAATAACACGGCTCGTAGGAAAAAGCCCTTGTAACATAGCAGCCTGTCTTAAATACGCTTACGTCGGGTCGTTTAACAGTACTTAAGTGACATCTACTGGATAACGTACGAATTTGGTTTAAGATTAGACTTGAAAAGGTCGTGAAATTATTTCCCACAGTTTCAGCTTGGTAATCAGTAGGAGCTATTCTTACATCTCTTCCTGTTAAACCGGTATTAAATGAACACATTTACATGTATACGTCCCCGCCGACATTCATAAACACGACAAAGTTATGAAAGAATCCGCTCTCCCAGCACTTTTCCATTACGTGGAACCTCACATCAAACAGGCTATAAAATCGCCGCGTCCAGCGAACGTTTCGAATAGCTTCGTGTCGTCTGTCTGGGTGGGATACATTCCTCGAGTTCGACGTCTGCATCTCCAACGTGTAGGTGTTAGAAAACGTTTCAAGCACTACTCAAATATGCCGAGTTATCGCTTCATTTCAAGTCTTCTCTGACCCGTGTCTTATATCATTAAAGTTTATTAAATTGTACTCGTTTTTGGGAGTAGACAGTGAAAGCAATTTTTATCCTCCTTTCGCCAGGCTATAATATCTTATTTGCTCAGCTGAGATTTGAACTCGATACTTGCGTTGTACCAACTCGACTCTTACCGCAAGGCGACGATCTTGTCAAGATTATTTATCAAGTTATTTTAAAACAAACTTAAATCAACAGATAGTATACGAAGTGTTCATGTATCAATCGAAACTAATAGTGAAAGTGCTTATAAGATAGCTTAGTGTTATCATCTGAATACAAAATAAAATGCATTTTAATTCAGTCGTTTAATATTCTCTGTTACGTTCACGCCGCTTCTGTTCTACATGTTTGGTTTAAAGATATTTACGTTTTTGAAAGGTTGAATAATCACTATAAAAGTTTTATACGTAATATGAATTTAGAATTAATGTTTTACTTTGACGCAGTAGGTCAGTGAATGTGATATAGTTTCGATTTGTTTATATGAAGCAGTTATTTGTTAAGGTATACTTAATGTGATAAGTGCATTCGTTGGAATAAATGGGCCAAGCGGCGTGCGGCGTGCGGCGTGCGGCGTGCGGCGCGCGGTCGATCTGACTCGAGCTCTAATTATAATGCAGTTGGGCGTCGCGATATCCGATGCTCAATGAATTTAATTATTAGATATTAGAACGCACTTCAAACGGTGCGTTTCTAATTCTAATTCAACAGTCTGTTATCTAATAATAAATTAGTATATAGTTTATATGAGACAAAAGTTTGTTTAGTACGGGACAATTTAACATATTTCAATCCGTGGACGTTAAATTCCATTAATTAGGCTTCCATCTTCTTTGTCTGATGTCTAAAACTACATTTACACGTCCCAACAAACATTTTTGATTTTATTTACTCAATAATATCCTTTTATTTATAAAATAAAATATCGCAACATCAAGTTGAAGTAGAAACATATTAGCACTGTCAGAATAAATGTAACGAACAATCTACATTATTTTGCGCGACACATTTTGGGACTCGGCTGCCATTTTTCCTCCTCATGCGTGGACAGTGCAACGAACTTTTTCAAAAATAAAACGACAAATTTGGGCTCGATTTATCCACATGTCGTACAGTATATGTTTAAAGATTGTGTTATGTTATTTAGTGCGAACTGTACATAAAATTTTACATGCGTACTATGTGTAAAAATCCATGAAAAAGAGATAACGGGAAAGTAGTAACAATAAATATATATTGTTATATAAATTGATGGTAACAACAGGGTACGCTATTTTCTTGAAGTACCTTAAGTCGTATTGGTTTAAAAATATCGCTAGAGACAGATCGTTCAAAGTAATGTTATTTTCTTTAAATAGGCAAATTTTATATGCCTTTTTTAATTCAAATATCTTGCATTTCTCTTATTCGTATTAAAATATGAAAATACTGTCGCTAATAAATTTGTGTTAATCGTGCTATCGCATGTGAAAATCGCATATATTAGTTTGGTAACGAGATTATTTGAATGCTTGCCACATAAATAATTCTCGCAGTTTGTGTACACGTCTTTATGAAGGTACAGGCGAAGAACTTTATAATTGTCCGCAATAAAATTGACGTCGGATCACTTGGGTTTAATTGAAGCGATGCAGCGCTGCCATTTTTAGATGATTTTGGACATACGCCAGCGTTTGGTCTGAATCGACCGCTTGCACGGATTTTTGGTTCAACGGCGAGGTCAAGGTTACACAAGTGGGCGATAGCCGCTTAGCATGCCGCCCGTAACAGACGCTGCGGCCCTTGCCATTCTGAATTTACTGCGCATGTGTTAACGCACTCCAGTCATTTAATCCATCTGGGGTAGAAAGAGACAGCGCTGTAACCGTTTTAACCGAAAATAATGTGATATGACCTACGAATCATTATAAACACCTTTGAAATGTTGCAAATAATTATACCCAAGTTTATTTGAGCTCAAATAGATTTTCAATATGAGAGTGGACAGAGAGAAAAATCACTATGAGATTTTCAAAAACTGCTATAATTTCCGTAAAACTCTTCTGCTACTATTACTACTACTTAGCATTTATTAAGATTGAGGTAAAAGCGGTTTTTAAATTGTTTAACTGTCGCAGGTTCATACGTGATTGTGAATGATGGTTTGGAATTAGGAAGTCACTGCGTTTCTGAAAGTAGCGGCACGTAGTAAATCTGACTCGGTGCTAACTCTGGCTGCAATCCAGCTGTTTTATTATTGCTGGATGATTAAGAGTCTACACTTCTGAGCAGTCCGCCGAATCACTATTGGCATCTGTTAGTTTACGATAAATAATAAATAAACAAGGCAACTCTTTGTCGTTGCATTATTATTTATTTTTATTTGATTATACTCTTTCTTTTATGAGTTTTATGCATTTATCTTATACCTTTCTTCCGGTGTTAGGATAGCATATAAAATTTTTAACAAATACTTTGTACATAACACGACTTGGACGTAACTCTTATTGATAGTATTAGATATCACGTTGTTTGTGAAAAGTGTTCATGCCTTAAAAGAGATACTAGAGATGAGAGAGATTGGGCATATTGAAAGGACGAAGAAAGAGTAACAAAGTAAATTTATGTGGCAAAAGTGAGTATGAGACTACTAATCTTTGCGAAACCCTCTAGTAAATTTTGTTCATAAAATCCCTAAAAGTGTAAATTTCAAGCTCGTAGGTTGTAATAACCCCGCACTTTCAGATTGTAGGTATGTCAGAGGACACTGAATTCTCACAGCTTATAACGAAATTAACTTCATAAAAACTGTAAATATAAAAAAAAAACAGGAAACTAATGAATGCAAAAATATTGAACATAAGTTGATAACTAATAAAATGATTAAGCAAATATTTGCTCGTTCTTATCAAGACAGATCACGAATTACGTGCCGTAGAGAATGTAAACAGGTCGATAACAAAAAAATGGAATGCAGGTAAACAATCCATTACGCTAAACTTACACGTAGGCAACCTTGGCCGACTGGATGGCCTGGCTAGTGTTCACTGCAGGATGTTTACGTAAGACATCATTACTATGATGAGCGATGTTAGGGTGTGGCCAGATCTCTACGCGCCGCGATTCGCGAAAAGCTCGCGAACTGCTCGCTCGCATTTTCTAATTCTTGCTGCTCTCGCACTAGTCAAGAGCCGCGCGCATGCCTTCTTTGCGCCGCTAGTGAACAGCTCGCATACAGCTTCCTCCGCCATCGCCTGCCTTCATCTCTTGTAAACTGCTCACTAATATAGTAGCCGTTGCTGCAGTAATTATGGTAGCATTCGTATAATCGTACACCATTGTCTAAAAAAACAATGAATTGACCTGCATGCAGCACGCAAACTGCACAAAGTTGCAGTAGTAGCACGCACACGGCACGCATGTAGCGCATTCGCCGCGTATTGGCCAGATGTGTACGCACCCTTACGACCTCGTAATTTCAGCTAGGTTTTACCGAAACTCGAGCGGCATTGGAACGCGGAGCAATTACGTTTTGGCGTACTAAATTTAATGATGGTGTGTAGTTTACAATATATATCAGTATAAATTACCTTCAAATATAATAAAAATAGCAAGCATATTAAATATCAGATGAGCGTTCGAGTTTATGAGATATCACTTGTGTTAATTGAAAAGAAATAAAACTAGAAGCAAAGTTTATTCTACTTAACCTTGACGATAGCGAATGAAATAATAAAAGTCGGCTGTCGTTGGTGTTGTGCTGTAATAGATACGTCTTTTTGTGTTGATTACGTCATCTATTATCTGACCGCTTGCCGGACTGTGACTCCGTCTACATTTCTCAGCTCATTCCAACACTGCTAGTACCATCAACAAAACAATGCTTAATGGTTTTAATACAAAATAAAATTAAACTAAAATAATAAAAGAACCCTAATAAATTCTGAGGAATATTCAGGATTACCACTTAAGGCCATTTAAATTCTATTAGAATGAAATTTTATTCATAACTTCATTATTTTTTCCTTCACATCAATGTATATTTAAAACGTACTTTTAGTTGATATGGCTGTTCGTTTTCGATTATTTCTTCTTACGGGTAGATTGGTGAATTTCTGAACATAATAAAAATAAATTTGTAATCCTTTTCGTTAATCCTATGACGAATAGCTTTAAATATTATAAATAGTATTAAACTAAGCATTGTTACGATAAATATGAATAGAAATATTTTTTAATGTTCATGAAGATGTTTTGTTTTAAATTAAGTACTGATATATTTATTCTATCCGTCATGTTTACATCTTGTTTTCTTAAAATGTAAAACATAACTACATTGTTGAGTCACATTGTCAGCAAAACAATAATATTATGGTAATAAATTGAATTAATTCATAATAAGGTGAATATTTATTTTAAGATTGTTATAGATATATTAAATTATAACATACAGTAGTATAATATAGAAATAAATTGAGAACACATTAATTAAGGTGCTCCCTCACCGGGAGCATTCCGTTACAATACAAGCAGTATTGATCTAACGAACATTCGCCTGTAATGGATTTTTTTTATTCCATTTTAAGCGTTATTACAAGTTGTATTAAAATATTACAGATTGTATTTATATAGATATTGTGACTGTAATGGTTCTCCTGCCTTACTGATCGTCAGTCGAATATGTAACGTTACATTACAGACTGCCCCCGGTGAGGGAGCACCTTTATATAATCTTTATAGCGTTAACATAAACGCGCCTTAAATTTGTATTGAATGCCGTGACAATGCGCAGCTTATAATTTTTTCTGTCAAATCGGATCACATTCGATTCGTTCGAATAACTTCGGCGTTTACTTATAGGATTAAATATGTAAAAATGATAGTCCGTTTTTATTCTGAATTTATGTGAGTTAGCTGCAACAATATATGTATGACGCCTTTACGAAATCATCATTGGTCACGTTTATTTCGGGTCTGGCAACATTACCGACCAGCAACGTATTTTACAACGACACAAGTACAATCTCTTCGGCCCTTTTATTTATTTTACGACGGGCGATATACGTTTGATGTAACGTTCCGAATACCCTAAATTATCGGTTTAATATTTAGTTTTTTTAATTTATTGAATTGAAGTAGTTTTTTATATAATAGTTACAAATACCTGAAGTTATTGGTATAATATTGTGTTTATTTACAGAACTTCTTTAGGCTCGTTAGGTGATTTTAAGTAGGTAAAATAATCGTAATAATGGTGTTATATCTGTTGTTGTGGGCTTGTCATATAAGTAACCATAGGTTTACACTGCCGAAGACATTGACATAAAACATATTGTCATCTCAGTTTTTTTCAGAGAGAAAGATATAGAAAAACCACGGTTAGTTTGACATGTTGCGCATGATCATCAATGGAAGCATCGATTATACTTGCGAAAAATATATAATCATTTATTTCATATTATTACGTTTTCTCTTTTCTGTTAGTTCGCAATGTTTTTCGGTTATATTTTATTCATTAGTCTATTGCAACATTTTAACTCAAAAAGTAAATATAGTCGCCCGTACAGTTTGAATAGAATTCGTAAAGCAACAAATATATGTTTTAGCTCTCCAATTAATAAGTTTCATTTGAAATAAGAAGCTGCAATGTCGGGCATATTTATTTCTATAAAATTTATCAACATTTATTAACTCAAGCCAGTTCGGTCGTGCTAATAAAATAATCGCATAAAAAACACACACATATGTACAATATCATTTATGGCACATCAACAAACACCAACGTCAAGTGGAATTATATTCTTATTCATTAAACTGCAATTATTTTTTATTCATCTCGACATATTTACTTCAAGAACTTTATGTGTTTAGGGTTAAAAAGCATTAAAATCGTGTCATGTGTCGTTGACGACAACGAAATATTAATAATTCGGTCAATTAAATATTAAAATCAGCAAGGGTTAAATATCGGGCAAAGTACAATCGGTGTATTATTTATTCATACATGCAATATTACAACTTACGCCGACACAAAATGCAGCGTTTATAAAATTTGAGTCGGACTGTAATTATTGTGGCGATCGTGTAACGGCGCGGTAATTCCCAGGCTATTGTATAATAAGGTGCACAGAATACGTTATCGAGCATTATTCAATAAAATACAATGACTGGTTCTAAGAAACTTGGTGGCCCTTGCAGGGGACGTCAAGTTTCCAGCACAATATCGTTAGTGCAAAACATTCTTATTGCCATTGGATCTGAAGATCCCTAGCTAAAGAAATTTAAGGCCAAAGAAAACCTGTTTCTATGTTTCTAGAGTGATAAAATGCAAATGATTCTACGCAGGATTTTATGTAATTTTAAATCTCGCAAATTATGGTCGTAGATATGGGCACCATATTAAGGGAACGCCACATCTTGTTACTGAATAAAATGTATTGAGAAACATACTTTTTATCAACCATAATGCAGAATATTGTAAGCTTTGTTACTAATACGAAAAAATATTCTTGTCTGTAATTATTAAACACTGGAACTACTCTATCTACTTCTAATCTACTAAATAAAATGTTTCTAATGATTAACTGAGAACATTGACAATAACATTCTTGTGACTATAGAAATACTAGCGTTGGTAATAAAATATAACAATATCCGTATTAAGCTTTCTTGTGCTCGTTGCGTGATTTTACAGAGCGTAAGTGATAATGCGACCTACGCCGGACTTGCGGACCCGTTCGTGTTTACACACATAGCGTTTAGTTGTGTTTATGATTGTACTCGTTCGATAATTTAAACGAAACGCACATGTTGTGGTTTTTACCAGATGACGTCATCTGATTGAGACTAACAAGCTAAAGTATTAACTGTTTATTAAAGATATTAACAGTTTGGTGTAAATTGTAAGTCGGATGTAATCGAATGCACAATGTACAAATCTCGAATGATACAACAAACCTTGTCCTACCTGAGTTTTTGAATTACGTCACGTGTGTTATGTGTAAGTAGCCAGTTATATTAAAATAATGATAAGTATGAAGTCTTTATTATTAACATGAGAAGTATTTACGTAGACCAAAAATCTACCAAAAATTCTTTTCTTCTTAAAAACACAAAGCTCTAGTTAAGTTAGCTAAAAATTTTCAATTTTTATCCTTCCGATTTTAACCAGGTTATTAGGACGCTATAAATAAATTGACATTGGTCCTAAATGACAAAATGATAAAAATAAAGCTGAAGAAAGTTATACATAAGTTATAGAAATATATTTAAATTTTGAACCGCCTAATCTTTTAATCCTGGCACGAAGAGAGACGCGGGTCGGGTTGTCCCGTCTATCAGGAGTCCTATTAACGAGAGGCATGTCAGAGTCTGGGAGTACGCTGAGGCTAGGCATCTCGTATTACCGTTAGCGTTGGCGCCACGTACTATGTAGAGCACGAGGTGCGTTGATCGTAGCCTATTGAAATGCAAATTGAACGCCACAGCTGGCCGGCCTAACATTTTCTACGCTTCGAAACTCACTGAATCCTTTAACCGTGACTTGAATTAAGATTTATTGTTACGTAATCGTCATTATAAACTTTAAATATTTTTATTACGTGTACGAGCAAAAAAGTATTTAAGGTTTTAATTTGTTTTATATTTTTTGTCTTACAATTAATGTCTATGATCAACAGTCATGACAAGCGAAGAGAATATGCGACTGAATTATTAAAGGTCAGAAATAATTTAGATTGGATTCGGATCAACAACTTCGGATTTTCTTGTCCAATAAGATGATTTGACGGGGTAACCATCAAAATTGCCACTCAAAAAACGTTGGTGACAAAAGTTGCCGCGATTTAATTTATTTATGCCTAGTAAGTCCTTATTAGGATAAACTTAGTTTAATGATTGTGACCAATGTAATATTGCCAAATAACAACTACGAATCTTGTTCACATGCTGTAATAAATGTTATAAAGACGGACAGGCTTATATTATTTCTAAAGACCATAAAGATACCTTAAAAGTAGTTATGCCAATGGGACGTGAGCAAGGGCCGGCGCCTTGATTCTTAACTGACAAATAAATCGTCTGTCCACGTGGGCGGACGCGATTGTCGGGTACTTCAGATAAGCCATGACCCGCGGGAAATCCTACAGGACTCCCAACTAGAATAGTAATTACGTGCGTAAAACCCGCCTTAGCTGTTCTTAGAATGGAAGATCGTACGTTTATAACAATTGGTTACGTAACCTACTTTTTGTATTTCTCAGAAAAGTTTTTAATGTTATTTATTTTCGAATAATTTACCCGAGTGTGTGTTTACATTAGATTCTGAGATTGCGCAACAAGCATATTTCGCACATCGCTAACACATTCACGGCTACCTATCTATTTGTCATATACATTTATAGAAATTTATAAAACGAGAAGCACTCACTAACAAATTATAGTAAACTAAGTAGTGTTAACTGTTACTTTACAAATTCGTTCACAGTCAACCCCCCCCCCCAACTTATATTCCTTTATCCTACTTTAGACCTTTAGAGGATGAATTTAAAAAAATCCTTTTTTCAGTGCTCATCTACGTTTAACAGAAATCTATGTACAAAGTTTGGGTTGTGCCTTAATATATCAGTCGGTCAGTTTCTTCTTTTGTGTATACAGATATAAACAGGACCGATTTGTATGCTCTAATGGGTTAACTTCGGAACTATTTAACCAATTTTATGAATTCTTAGACCATTAGAAAGCGACACTATCCAGAAGCAGCAAGTTTTTATTATTATTGCGAAACATTGAAATCCACTTTGGCAAAACCTCACATCGAGTAAATTTATATGTGACACAATTTAATTTGTAAGTATAATATTTAATCATAATACAAACAGGCTTCTGCGTCATTTAGATTACCTAACAATAACGAAGAGGTTAAAACGGCGCGTGTCCCAGATCCTTGCGCGCTGTAATGAAACACTCTTTACACAGCGCGCAAATGACACAATCCGCATGCGTCGTATAGATGCCATTTCGGTGCAACCAACTTACTCATAAACTTTATTTTTATGGACTTCATGAACAATAACTGCGTATGTACCTTGAAATGGGTTATTTGAAGTTTACAATAACCCACATAGGCTTCGTAAGCCCACTGGATAAAGACATCTCCAAACGGAAGTTTATAATACCGTCAATGTGTTTGGGCAAGTCCGCATTGATGATTTCGATTTGACATATTTTTTTTAAAGGAATGTTGGTGTCGATGGGAACTTTTAATATTTTATTTGTAACGGTGTTCTGTATCAATTTTCAGTTCTATTCGAATTAGTGTAAGCCTATTTCTAGTTTCTTGTCTATTTTGACCGGACTAATTTATATTATTTGATTTCTGTAAGCATAGCTATTTTTGGCTACAACGACGAAATAATGATTGTTGAAATATCGACTGGATATCTGTAAACAATAGCGTACGCCAACAGCTTTCGTCACCTGCGTCGGGAAGGACAAATTGTTTTCGTTCCAGCGACGTAAGGCGATCGCTCCACTAAAGTTGCGACTGATCGTGGGTCTCAAGGCAGCTCTTCCTGCTATATAACGAAAACGTATAGAGTTACACTAGGCACAAAACAAATTGCAATCGTTATCTACTCTCACCGAGGTCATAAGGTCTCAAATGTGACAGGGACAGGCCTATCGCAAAACATTGGGAGTAGTTCAAAGCCTAAAAGAAACAACTGTAATTTATTAAAACACAGGAATAAGGATTGCCGGCAGAAGTAAAAACTCAAAAAAGGTAGAAAGGCGTGACAACAGGAAAAAATAAAATAGAATAATAAATAAGAACCATCAACAAATTGAATACCAGAAAAATAAATTAAAAAAATTAAATGAGCATGTTGCTGATGTATGTTGCATGTTGTTCACGCCCCTGGTATGTTTTCACTTAAAAAAACAGTATAAAAATTTGTTTTTATCGCGAACCTAAGACCCGAGAAGCAGCTAGGGACTCCAACCGACATTAACTTATGTTTAAAAGTAAGATAAAATATCTTGTAACATTTGAAGCCAGCCATACGAGTATACTTTCCTTTACGTTTGTTCATGAGCTCGGTCGATAAACACCGCAGCCCGCAGCTTTGAATTAAGATAACAATTTTATTTCTCTCTAATTCGATCCATGGAATGGGTTTTTCATAGACACGGAAAGAGTCGGGGTTCTGGCGCTTTTCTAGCAAACAAACACTGAACGAAAGGAGTATTCGAAAGTTATTTTTAAGTGTGTTTACCTAATGCCAACGGAGAAAGCCAGGTTTTGTAGTAGGAGCTAACACGTTCTAGCTTACAATTACATAACATAATTGAGATAACGATGCATAAAGAAATTTTATATGAAAACAAAAAAAAAATTCTTAGTGTTTGATAAACATTAGTTATTGTGGCGAAATATAATTCAAGAAGTTCAAGTATATAAAATCAAAATATTCTTCTGTATAATTTTCGAGGGTATGTTTATAGCAACGCTATCATGTTACGCAGCTTTAAATTAAACGGATTTAACATAATTTTAAAGCATATATTTCCCGCTAATGTCGAAACAAAAATTATATCTAATATTTAAAAATATATTTTTTATTGAAAAAATTACTTTAATGTACTATATGTGACATAATTTTCGTCGATGGGCATAAAAGAAGACATTCTACAATTGTAATATAATGATCGTTATCTAATTACTTAACGAAAAGAATTCCATGTACTATCGTTACTATTCGAAATATTCGCACGGGTCAGCCAGTCAATGAGTAGCGTCAAGTTGAATAACCTAACATTTACTTTCCCATCTCAAGCCTGCCCGTCAACCGAGCCGGGGAACGCCAATCATTGCGCATACGCATCGTATATGAACTTGGCCGCTCGCTCAACGGGATTGGGTCACCGAGATATTTGTGCACTGCGCCTTTATAACATTAGAACAATTAACAAAGTTCAATAAACAGATTTGTCTATTTTAAAACCAGCGCTTTGATTGACGTCTGATTGTTTAAACTGTGAATTGAATTGAGACTGCCACAATTAACAGCGGTCGAGTTAACGACGGTGCGTGTTTAAGTGGGATTGTTATAAATTACTAGCGACCTGTCCCGGCGTTGCATTTGTAGTTTTCTACATATCGTATATTCCATTGTATTACTTTTGTTGTAATGTCCTATTACAACTTCAACAATAATTTTAGCTAATTTACACAAACCGTAATAAATAATATACCTAAAAACCTTTTTAATCACTACGTCTATTGATGAAAACCGAATAAAAATCCGTTCAGTAGTTTTTGACTTAATATCGTTAAAACAGACAAACACTGCGAGGGACTTAATTTTATAATATGTAGTGATAGAGAATATAGTTGTGTTATGGTGGTACGCGGTAATGTTATTAGTAAAGACATGTGGACGCTTGAGCACAATTTATGTTGCTGTCGACGTAACTCTCGTAAGCTTAGACTGGACACTTGGGCACAGTCTTCCGTGTACAGGGTCAATAATCAAGGGTCATGCTCGCTCCGACGCCAACTCTAATAATCAAGGAGTCAGTTACCGTAAGATGTTGTGGGAACGGGTAACTTTCTTCTATTGAAGGTCATAGCATAACTTTTGTAACATCGATTATATATAAACACGAATAATGCCGTAGAAAAATTGTAATAATTCGGAATTTAAATACTTAATATCAATTTGTAAAATAAATTGTTTTGATTAAAAAAATATATTCGTGTGAAAGGATAGTTATTAATTTATAATATAACTAAAATATACCCATACAATGTACTATTTTGTAGATTACAATCATAACATAAATAGTCAACGCTACCAAACGATTCCCTCCAATGTACCCATTATGCAATAAAGCTATTTGATTTGTTAATGGAGCTGAGTGGATCCTGCCACCACATTCGTCTAACGACGCACTTCCTTCAGCATCAATTCTATTACGTAGCATCCTCATACTCATGAGAAGATTCTCTTGAAGAACTTTTTATAAAACTTTAATTTAAGACTAACAAATTCCATATTTATAAACGTTAGATTAATCAAAACTGTATTTCTAATCCTAGCATTAATTAATCTCTGTTCTGTATCAGAATTTGCTAACAAAACGCTAGCGATGTTTACAACAAGTGTCACGTTCGACGAGCGATACTTAGTTGCAATCAACAACTGAGCGAATAGCCGTGACATAAGACACCTTTCATCTAGTTTCAGTTCTTTTAAATACGTCAATGTGCACATGTTGAGATTAAAAAGTATCGTGAGATGTATTTACATTTTCTAATTGTAGATCAAATGGGTTAAACAGACGTGTATGTTCAAACACGCAGCGATAACAGGCCACATCATGATCGCAATAAACCTAATAGAAATCAAGGTAAACAAATGCACCTGCACTCGTAGAATTTTCAGCGTTTCAGTGTAATTTTGGACAGTTCATCCGACTGGTGATCAACGGCGACTTTAGCACGGGTTCGTATTTTATTTATTCTTAAATTGTCGAACGTTGTTTATTATCGCGTAAAATGCGTACTCGCACAGTACCGGCTTCGGAGTGCAAACGACACGCGCACTTCGACTGACACTCGGCGACTGACTGGCGCTCGCCGCCGGACCAGTTATTAACTTATTATGCCGTGTTGCCGACGATAACTTGGGCAACACGTGGGCCCCGGTATGTGCTGTGTGCGATATCACACGGCGCAGGATACGAAGCTTATCGGTGCATCGACGGTAAAAGCTTGTGATTCATCAAAATTAGGTTTCGCGAGTGACATCATCAGCGCGTTATGCGCTCGATGTAAACACGAGACGCCTCGAGCTCGCACAATAACTAATTTAAAATTCATTCTCGAGAAATAATCTACTATTATGGCCATCATATTACGATCACATCGCCATTTAATCCAAAGTGAAATAGTTGGTCGAGTCTTCTTATAAATTAAGGAAAAAGTGGAAGGAAAGTGTATTTTTACAAACAACTCATAAAATAATACAAAATTAGGCGTCAAAAAATAAATGTTTTAAAAAATTTCAAACAGAGTAGTGAAGTTAGTATCGTTAATGTAATAGATGGGTATTGCAATTTCTAGGCTACGAATGTTTTAGGTTTTATATCGTAAAAAATAATAAACACTGACACGCCTGTCGCGCGTGGGAACACGAACATGACGCGAACTTTTTTGTTTTGACTTTTAAATTAAGTGATTTAAAAGGGACAAACGAATCTTAAACGGACTGATGTTAATCCTGCATATTTATCTTGCTTTAATGAACACGTCTTTTATTTCGTTTCATTTTTAATTTTTGTATTTCTTAATTTGGCAATCGTTATTTTGAAGTGAAATAAAGAGCGTGATCTGTAATTAAAATGGGTAACGAAATGTATTTAAATTGATTAAAGCAAATCATACGAGCCTTGGAAAAATGGTAAGGCATTGAATTTCAATTTAACGGTTTTCGGTTTAATTTAGTTAGGTATTATTAGAGTAAAGTTCATTTCTCGGATCTGGATGTTCAGTTTCATATTGTTTCAGAGTGAGCATGTTCTACAGTTAATTTAAAACATGAAAGCTTATATAAATAAAAGTATTTTATAAACGAACATTAGTAAAGGTTATATGGTTAATAATTCCTTAGTGTTTTGTAGAAGTTGGTACACAAGGAATTAATAATCTCGGACATTTAAAGTTATTAATTTGTGTTAATAACATGTTTAACTATATGTATACAAAAACATCTGTTGTTTATGTAAGTTGTCGCAACAAAAGTCGCATGCAGGTTCGAATCTACAACTTCGAATTTCAAATATTATAAGATCCAAACGTATAATTTTTTTCCGAATTCTCTTTACTTAGATGAGACTTTGTATGTAACATTGTCTGTCAAAATGTTTACATGTGCTGCATGAGAACAATTATATGGAAACCTACAAAGTCATCCAGGCGCACAAATATGGTGTGAGTGTCGGTGCGGTTTAGTTAGGCCGATACGGAGTTACCGCGAAAGATGTTGCATAAGGTTTCCTCGACGTTACTCAATGCCAATTTAAACATTAAAATTCATAATACAATTGACAATTATGATCGTATTCAAGATTTAGACCCCGGTATGTCCTCAAATTACGACCAGAACTTTCTTTTTAATAATAACTTAATGAGTTTGTTTCAAGTTCTGATGAACGCACATTTTTATTAGGAATTCTTTTGCTTTTATTTAAAAATATTTTTTTTATT
>JWHW01060470.1:415656-433658 GCA_000931545.1 Papilio glaucus
AATAAGTATTAACAACATATTTAGATTGAGGAAATGTTTCCATGTTAAACATATTTTAATTTTCCCGTAATGTGTAATAAGACACGATCTCTATAACTATTGTTAACGTAGATTTTACAACGAAATATATGTGTGTTAATAGAAATAAAATTAAAGCATTAAAAGTATAGAATAATGAAGTTGAACATTGTTTATCTTAGTTTAAATATAACTTCAATATGTTATTGGAATCGATTTTTTATCATTCTGCTAATGTGACTTTGTCGTCATCTGTACCTGGCAAACTTAGTGTTTAGTACGTAAATGCACCATTAGCTAGTTTCCGACACACAACCCTTTAGATTTGATGACTAAGAAAGGAGCCATTAGAGAAGTCACCGTGTTTACCGCAGTAGTACAAGTTGTTATGTAAATATAAGTTTGAATTTGTTTAGCGAGTTATTTAGTTTTGGATTTTGACCGTACTATTTACTTTCTTAGTTTATTGTGCGTTAAATAAATGTTAGGATAATTATACACGTAAACATTAATTATAAACGCTGTTGTTGTTGTTGCTACGAGTTATACAAATATGTAACCATAGATATTAATGCCGGACGGGTCGCGATAAAAATTAGTGCATTTCAATCGTTGGTACGATGTCAGAACTGCGCTGTTTATCGCGATCGATCTTTTTAAACACTATATACTGGTAATAATCAGATACATTGTGTGTCACGTTTAAAAAAAAAATTACAAACATATATAACGACTCCATTACTTTTTTCATTCATGAACGTCGTGAATGATATTTTTTTTTATAAAAAATATATTTTTAATTATATTTATAATATTCCCTCTCTCGGAGAGGAGGCCTGTGCCCCTGCAGTGGGGAACATTCTAGAAAAGGCTGATTTATTATTATTTATTTTATATTTATAATTGTCATGTATACAATTTTAATTTTATTAAGATATAATACGATTTAAATAAGTGGTATTCGTAATACACCGCTTTTTCATATTTTGTTTGTAAATGCACACTTAGAATCACGACCTAAAATAAACACGCAGAACATATATATCTAATTGTTCTGCGCGTTTATTTTTGTTATGTTTGTAGGCTTAAGCATTTTAAATTGTCCTCATAAACGTGACACACGTGTTCGTTCGAATGTACTGTTTTAATGGAATTTGAATGCATGTTAATCTATATTATAATAAATACCTCTTTTGGTAACTCAACTATAATATTGGATTTTTATTTACTTAACGCAAGGAACGAGCCACTTCGCTTTCTATATCTGCAAACCCATACGATAAAGGAGGGTAGTGGAAATCCATTCTATAAGGGATGACCCATACGATGAGACTACAGAGATGAGGATAGGCAGAAACGTAATAATACATTTGACAAATAAAAGGTCTATAAGGTATGGCACTAATATTCTTTAATAACAAGATATTTATCCAAACAATAGTATAATTTTCTAAACTATAAAGCAAGTAATATTAAACCTTGTCAATAATGTCAAAAAAAGTTTCATCAGTGTTAATAAATCACGGCCTGTAATAACATTAAGAGTACCCTGCAGGATCCATGCCGGTGTTGAGGCTGTAGTTACGGTACATGCCGGCGGCCGCGAGGAGGTTCGTAAAGGTCTGGCCCGCGGGGTGGAACACCGAAGGCACGGAGTGTACTCCTGCAAGTCAACGACAGTAATTTAGCCCATACAGTGGGTACGACCGCTATTACCCAGAGAGACAGGGTAGTTCCACATAACGATGGTAGAATTCATGCAACAATGAATAGGCCATAAAAGTGTTTTAATACAACGACCTGTTAGGATATTAAATTATATTCGGGCATGTTGAAATGATGAATGAAGAGAGAATATCGAAAAAAAAATATTTAGCAAAAGTGTTGGTAGGGGACGCACTAGGATAACTGATATCGATCATATTAGTGGCTTACTAAAAAGGCCGATATAAGGAGCACCCATAACCGACGAGCATGTATGCGTAGATGTATGAATGTGGAAGAATGCGAGAGAGGTGTGCCAGGATCGCGCCAAATGGAAATACATGAGAAATCTGCCTACCCCTTTGGGTTACGGGCGTGAGATTTATTCTGTTAGAATACTGTAGTCAACCACCGTAGATGTATTCAGGACAACTTACTATGCACTGTAAGGCACCTATTGTAATATACTTGTACGTACTATGTATATGTACGTATGTTTATTGGCAGCGGTTACATCACAGGCTCGTTTGCAAACTTTTGCCGTAAGAAATCAACTTGATAGTATATTATACAATAATTAAAATATTTTTAAAATTAAACTCATCGATATTCCCGAGGAGGGTTTTTTTATAAGAGAAGCAAACGACCCGCGGGAACACCGAGGTAATCAACGACGCCCATGGACACCTGCAAAGCCAGAGGAACTGCAGATGCGTTGCCTGCCTGAGAAAAAGATAGGCTCGCTTCTTGAGAACCCTACGGTACGTCAGGCAGGTAAAAACTGTAGCCAAAACCTATACAGTATGGTTTACTATCATACTGTGCCGACCCCACGTGAGTGGGAAAAGGGCAGGGAGATGATGATGATGAATTAAAACTCATCGATGGGTATTATTAACTTTATTTCACATAATATACAATAAATGCGTAACACTAATAACTACAAAAATAACAAGCCGTCTTAACAACTGATAGTGTAACATCGCAATCGCAAGGAATTAACTAAAAGTTGTAAGATTTTGCAACTGTTCGGATTATTTACATTTTTATATTAATAATAAATTTTACGTGTCATGAATAGATTTCATATACATTCTTAGCTGTCAAAACGGGCCTGCTACACTTTGACAAAAATAACATTAAATTACAATCCTCCGATATAACTTAAAGTAAACTTTTCTTATCTTTAAAATAAAGATAATTTCCACGTATATTTGCAGTAGATGAGTTTGTTCACATGTTTAAGGAATAGTTGCGGTACATGCCGGCGCTCCCCATAATATTAGAGAAGTCCTGACTCTTCGGGTAGTACGCTAGCGGTACGGAGTGAACACCTAGAATGCATCGTCACCTTCAGCTCTTTTTACGCTACGGAATTATTGTGTTCTTATTTCAAAGTTTTTAAATGCATCATTTTACACAAATTATACAAAACAATGATATAAAGTTTACACTAAAACAAATTATACCCAAATGTAAAACAAATTGCACGTGTCTCACCGATTGCGAAATTTGTCCGTTTAAAAACCGATTAGGCATATTATAAACAGCCAGCAAATTGTGAACTGAACGAATCATTGACAATTTGACGTATGACGCCAAACGCACTAAACCTTTTTTTCTTTGATAATCTTCTTTTTAAGATATTATTTTATACATAACTATGACGATGTTAAGATAATACTAGTTATCTTCCATTCTTACTTAAACTTTAACTTAAAACGTAAGGAATGTACCAATTTCACGATTTGACTTCGACGGTTTATAAACTGTCCAGAAATGGCGCGACAAATTGTGGATTGTTCGTTTAGTTTACAACATGCTGTCAATTTATAATATTCCTAGTTGATTGACACCATTATACATTGACACATCCGTTACATAATCGTATTAGTATTGTAATTTTACGTGTCATAGTAAGTTAAAAGATATCCTTAACTCTACCCCTTTTTTGATACCCAAAGACTAACAATGCATTCGGGGTCCAAACTCTAGTTATTGTCGTTTCAAATGTTGTCGGCTTTAATGTTGGAGGTATGTTACACGAACACGAAGTTTACCATTCTCACAAGTGTTTAGAGTCTGAAGTGAATATACTCCACTCAATCAAAATGTTCTTAATGCATAAATTAATTCGTTTTAGCCTTGATTTTGGATGATCCAGGTTTTTATAATAAAGTTATCAACCACTTTAGGAAAAAATAACGTTAGAGTGCACTTCCACTACAGTGAAGTGAAAACAATTTGTAGGAATGGAATCTTGAAATTATTAATAAGCGATGTCATCATAGTAATTGTGATAGGAAATTAGTGATTGATTCGGAAAACCCTCAGCGAACGAATATCAGCCACAAAAGAGCTGAGCATACATGCAAGTATACTTCTACATCCTGGAACAACTTACTTCTTCTAAATAAATATACACACGCCATACATATTATATCACATCTATACACGCTCTTCGGTTACGGGTATTCCTAATATTGCTTTTCTTTAGTACGTCGATAATCTGACGACATAAGGTTATTTAAGACGACCCTCGCTACTCTGCAATCATATTTGCAACATAGCCCTGCCTTTTCTTCCACCGACTTCAGTGGAAACAAACACTTATGCTAATATGCGGGACTCGCCTACAGAAAGAGTCGATCCATTTGAAAGAAACTAATCAAGTTGTATAAATGGGTCAATGGTTACCTGGGGGATACCATCCGTATTCGCTGGATGAAGTCCGGTACAATGGATGCTGGTTGCTTTTCTGACATCCGTAGCCATTGAACCAATCTATTAACAATGTACAATTTTAAAATGCTTTATTCTTGCACCAAATAAATGATCATTAATACTAATTATTTATATAATTAACATATTATACAAATTGCAAATATGTAAGATACAGACTAAGACATTCCATTAACTACTCATATACAGAGATGAAACCTGTATAAGATGACGTCATAGCGGCATCGTGTGTGGGCAAAGTGAAATTGTGTAATATGGATAGCTAATGTTATAAGGTAAGAGAAGAAAATGGTTTTTTGAAAATATTTTGGAATTTACGATTTTTTTCGTAAAACCCTTTTAATTACAAAAATAACATCTTGCTGTGTAACAAAATATATGTAGAAAATAAAGAAAGGCGATATTAAGAGTATGTACCCGTAACCGACTAGCATATATGCGTAGATGTACAAGCGAGAGAGGAGTGTGACAAATGGAAATTCGCATTTTTTCTATAAATACGGGTAGAGTCGTGTCGTTGATCCTGTCTTACTTACCATTACATGCGGGTAAAATCTATCGATTAGTTTCAATTACATTAGTATGCATCACAAGTTGATCAGGAGTTATATAATACACTATAAGCATCATGTCTTCTGGCCCCCTTAAGTCATTAAGAAGATGAAAACTTCAAGGTGATAAGTACTTAAAGGTACTCCAATTGTAATGCTATATTTTCATTTACAATAATAACAGGAGAGAGCAGAGAGGAATCACAGTAATCAAATAGCAGCGGAGAGAGTTGAACGATTTTATTTTTGTCCCAGACCAGAAAAAATAATTCAAGGTGATTTTGATAGATGATGAGAACAAACTTGTTATTACTAAGACCTACATAGTCTAATACGTAATTGAATTACGTTATATAGTAAATAGCATAAGTATTTATACACATAAATTGTGGCATATCACAAGCAGGTAAAGGGAGATGTAGTATACAGTAGTGGTATATACATTTCGGCTTACAAATAAAATAACACACATATTTCTACTCACGAGGGTGTTCGTATCTCTTTGGTAGATTACATGTAACGAATAAATCAGATGTTTTTACTTCAGGTTTCTTAATTTCATTCTGTAAGCAAAGTTTATCAGTACATGTCGCCGAACAAAATCCCGCTTCCTTTTGACTGTGGGATATTCCAGACTTTTGACCACCACTCATTGTTAAACAGTTATTTTTTTTAATGAATTACTTGTTTTAATAATAGGTAGATATAACACCAGCCTTTAGATAGATTCTCCAGGGCACTCGTACGTAGAAAAATGTCGGACGAATAATATTTTTCGTTTCCTAGGCAACGCTTTCAATACATTTTAGATATGTTTCGTATATGGAAACAATTTAAAAATTAACAGTCTTAGACTTTCAAAAGGATCACAAAGTGTTCAAATATAATTTTATACTTTTTAAACTAATAAAATACATGATCTAATTTCTTAGATGCGTCGAAATTAAAGACCAGGAAATTTCCAGGTTGTACGTAATATATTGTCTCAGTAAAGCAACTAAACTATTTAGGCTAACGGAAATAGAAATAAGTGTTGTAGTATTATTTTCCATAATTCTATTTAAAACGAGTTATAGTATCGGAAGCACGGTATGTACCTTTAACAACACTTAGTATTTAAAGATCAACGCATCCAAAAGGATTATTCAATATATTATTGATAATTCGAATTCAGAAAGACAGTTTCTAAAATATTACATTTTAATTTTAGTTCCTGTTATGATAGATATCGTCATATCTATCTATTTATATCAGAGTCGATGTATGTATGTTCCTTATACACTGCGAAACGGCTCGCCGATTTCTATGAAATTTTCAGGAAATGTTCAGATTGGCCTAGCGGGTGTGGTGTACCTGTAAGTTTGATAGCGATCGGACCAACATAATAAGTGCTAACAGTGCGAACCTGGCCGATTACTGGTTGTACTAGTCTCGCGTTGAAAATAAAAGTTTTACTAACCTGACCGGGTGAAAATAAAAGCTTTTACTTGCCTGACCGGGCGAAAATAATTACTTTTACTGACGGTAAGAGCAGATATATGGGGTTTAAACTGGTTTTGTTTTAAAACATGTAAATCAATTTATACGATTATCTGATAAATAAAATCTTAAAAATTATATTTTAAAGCTTTTACTAGCCTGACCGGGCGAAAATAATTACTTTTACTGACGGTAAGAGCAGATATATGGGGTTTAAACTAGTTTTGTTTTAAAACATGTAAATCAATTTATACGATTATCTGATAAATAAAATCGAGAAAGGTGTGCTTCGGTAGTTCGGGCATGTTGAAAGGATAAATGAAGAGAGCGTAACTATAGTAAAGAATTAACATTGCAATTGCATCCAGGTAAATATTGAATTAAAATTTTATATTTTAAGAAATGAGCAGTTCCAGCTTTATTTTTATTTTCGTACGCGTTGAGCTTTAACTCATTGAGCATGCATTCGCTTGAATATATTAAAGCGTTATCAGTGGTATCAGGACGAACAGACAATAAACGAGTGGGTGTCTATCGCACGCCTTCCTGGGCCACCATCGGTTTAGTTTTTAATTATATTTAACTCCGACTTTACGTATATGCACAACAATTCATATTTCATTTAAAAATAAATTCTGTCACTTCATTGACATTACTGTCACTTTATGACAACAATTTTTATAAATAACAATAATAGGTGAAAATTTAAATGATAACAACACATAATGAAAACAATTATTATAAATGAACCGATTAACTTAAGAGTAGTGAAGTACGAGTTAAATTTTGATTTGTTAAATACGACGGACACAAAAAAGGGACCAAATAAGAAGAAACCAAAGGAAATTCGTATACCCAAAGTTGAACAGAAAAAGCAACACACAATACCAGCACCGCCTCCAATTAAGAGTCCGCACCAGGTAATTTATTGGAATAATATTATCAAAGTAACAATTATTTGATTCAAATTGGAACTCTTCACAAGATTAA
This sequence comes from Papilio glaucus, assembly GCA_000931545.1. Classification (NCBI taxonomy): domain Eukaryota; kingdom Metazoa; phylum Arthropoda; class Insecta; order Lepidoptera; family Papilionidae; genus Papilio; species Papilio glaucus. Next base: position 423,141 of record JWHW01060470.1, read on the forward strand.
CGTCATAAAAATATTTATAGATAAGTTAAAAATGCTTTGAAAGAAAACCTTGAAAGTGTTTTTTTTCAAATACCCACGCAATTTTGTGTTAACGTTTACACGTGGGAGCACACCGGCAATTTACCTTGTGAACTAGTTTTATACTATTGTAGTTCCGTTATAATGGTTTACTTAAAACGAATTGAAATGTCGATTTACGCATTACAATTTATCATTCTGTCAATCTAACGCTTTATAAATTATTTGTTGTTGTTTCTGAAATACTCATGTTGTTTGTTGATACTTGCCTTATAGTTAGAATTAAATTATAATAATTGCACCTTTAATGAACAGAGATGATATACAGAAAAAGGATATTTCCTTTTTTTATCCATACCTTCCCCCGTCAATATATCTAATATAAATCCTATTCTCCATTCTATCCTTTCCTTATTAGAAAGGATAAATAAAAGAATTAGGTTTCCTTAAACTCACTCATCAGACGAAACGCAGGAAACTTCTACTTCACGCCAGTCTTCTGTGAGATCGTGGTATTTCATCCGCTGGGCCGGCAACAGGTATTGTTGTTACAGGCTCTACCACTATTAATGTAACAAAGTTAGGGACTACATTCGAATTCTATTAAATGCGAAAATATATGGGTAAAAGTGAGAGAGGATCGGATGGAAATCCGTAATCTCTGCCTACCCTGAGTTACAAAGAAGCTTTATTCAGTACTTGCGTCTTCCTAATAATGATTTCATTTATAAATTATAGAAACCAGATGTTAAAGAACTAGTTGAAAAATTACTCGATGAACTGTACACTGATCAACGTGAATGGAGTCGAAACAGCGTCGTTGGTTACAGTCAAAGGTATGAAAGTAATAAAACTCACAATGGCTTACTAAGTGTGGATTATGAATGAATTGAGTTCGCATTTATTAATAAATATTCTAGTTAAGAGCGCCACGCCACTCATAAACAAATGAGGATGTTGTGGGATACCGTAACAAGGTTTAACCTTAACCAAAATAGGAAGTATCGTTCACGTTTACGTTCAATGTATCAGTATATTGCAATTTGTTTAGTGCTTATTAAAATATCTTTAAATTGATTTGATTTATAAATCTGATAATGAACATTTTTCAGCTTGACAACTGCAGCGTCTATAGCGTCATCTCATTCCAACTGTGACGATCAAACTGATGCGATTGAACGAATTTATCTAGAGGACTTAGGTAATTAAAAAAAAATACCAAAAATGATTATAAAATACACACTTTAAGGATCGGTAATTTCTCTCTTCTTACTCATTATTTAGATGACCGGTGGTGAGCTAACGAATAGTAATAATACATTTTATTTCTTTAACGTGTCTAAAGCAGACAGAGACATCGATCAAATTTCAACTACGTTTAATGAGTAAATTATTTAGTTTTTCTTTTGGTTACGAACTAAAAAAGGAAAGAAAAAATACAAAAAGCTAGAATGAAAAAGTAAAGTATTAAACTAACTGATTTTAGTAAAGGAGAAGTTTAGGTCTTTATAAAGGTGGAGTGTAGTACCAACCATTAGAAATACCTTTTGATTTGCTTTTTTAAAGATGAGTGACTAAAAAGTGAAGTGATAACTTTAACTTAAGTTTATATAAAAAACATAAACGCCTTCAACGAAAGGAGAACAACATATATCGTTTTCTGAAAATAGTATCACCATAATTTTAGTACCTATGTCCCCCGCGAACCATAAAACTTTAATGTAAACTCGCCAACTAACACAAATATCTGACAATTATTGCTCTACTACAAGGAGATGCAGTGAAGTTAGTCAAGTACCCATAGTACGTCTTTTACTTGCGTGAAAATATACATTTATAAAATTGCTTTTTTATTTTATGTCACAGGAAAAGACGAACTACAGGAGCAATTGGACGAATGGATGGGCAGATTCCAGGCAGCTGGAGAAAGACTGGCAAAATATCTAAGGGCTCGCGATCGCCTAAAACGGGAACAGAAGAAACTATGCGCGGCGTTTACTGTCCTACTGAGGCATATTAGTATGTTGGATATGCTTAAAATAATTAAGATATTAAATTTAACGATCATCTACTACTTATCAAATATATTTTGGAATACCGCCTCCATCGTTCTATAACTTATAATAATTTTAACCAGCGCTTTCATCATTGTCTTATTAAGATCGATTATCCTTTAATTTTAGATCGATTATATTAGTTATAACTCAACTTACTGTATGTTAGTACTTATAAGCTGATAGTAGAAACATTACAATATATCATTGTCCCTCTCCTGGAGTCCTATCCATATTATAATTCACCTTTTAAGACATCTCAGAGAACTACACGGTCATAGCAATACATTGTCTAGTAACAACGTTCCGATTTATTAATTCATGCAAAACATAATTGACAATTACGAATACATAGTGAAAAAAATTGGTTCAGTTTTCAATTGCATTTGTAATACTATTTAGTAATATTTCCTATCAATAAATTCCAGTATTAAATAAAGCGTTGTACTTAAGTAAATAAAATCCAACTATCTGTTCGACTACAGACTAATAGAAACTAGCAATTCTATTCAAGGAAGCTTAAAATAACGTTACGCACATCTAAGTAAGCTCGGAGCTACTTAGCGAGCTGTCTATGTCTGAAACTGACGTACACAGGGGCACGAAATCGATATGCGACGCACACAAGCGCCTAGAGTGAAACCAATGGCGCATGCTCGGAGGACCCTACCACGACACCTCGTATCGGTTGTTTACCTCACTCTGGCATCGCTGCTGTCTTACCATCGGTTCGGTTTGAATATCCGCGCGATATTATAGTAGAGGGTGGCCAGCCCCGGCGCTTCCTTTCGCGACTTCCCCAGTAAACATCGCATCAGCTGGTCGAATATGCCTTGCTGAACGCTGTGAAGATATGTATTTGCATTTGCGATCTTTTCCAATGACTTTGTTACGTGTTTCACTGACGCATTTCGTTATATCCTTGATGTAATGCCGTCGTGGTCACTACATTGTGTATTTGCCCGCAGTGTGACTGCGTCGAAGTAATGTCAAGTGATTAACTAGTGCTTAGTCCAGTAAGATATGCATTTATTGTCAAATATTGTGCGCCCCGTCCTGGACAGATGAGTGCAATCCTAAACTCCCTCAGGAACTTAGCCGGTTCTTCGAGGGCGAATCCAGGTACAGACACTTAGACCTACTATACACATAAATATAGGCGATTAAATGTTCCTTTGCAGTTTGCTTCATTTTTATCATTTGAGAACACGATTAGCAGCCATACAGAGTAATTTAGTTCCGATGTTTGATTATAATACAACTGATTTAGATTTACGGCAAGCAAATTGGATTAAGAAACCTTCTTGATGATAAATTTAATATAAAAGTAGATCTTGTTTACACGGACGAATGTTGGCGATCGACCACAATAACCTTTTGTTAGATGTATTGCGTTTATCCGGGGTTTTATACATCTGAGCGTCTTTTACGATACAACTTGGCCCTGAGTTTTTCTTATTTAAATTTTTACGATTATATCTTTGTTGTAAATGTTATTTTCGTTCTAAATGTTTTAAAAGAAACTTATTTATTCTATTTTTCTATTTCTATCTCACGTAATTTCTTTCATTATTAGCTGGAGATTCGAACGCGCGTTTTGGGTTGGCGCCGAGCGGTAGCGAGGGCCCCGGCGAGGGAGGATTTGCGGAATGGCTGCACGCCATGAAACTGGTTGCCCGGCTCCCAGCTGGTGTTCCACAGCACTTTCGACGAAAGGTATTCTTTTTATTTATTTTGGATAGACAGACAGACAGAACAGTGGTACAGCACAGCTCCACTGTGACGACATAATGGCTGTCGTGTATGAAACGGCTTGCCTAGAAAAGTGGTATTTTATGCGTTTCATCTGACTAATGAGGTACCGGAGATCCCCTTCCCATCACCATCCCATCCTTTCTTCTCCTTCTTATGTACCCTTTCTTCCTTTGTCCTAAATAAGGTCAGCAAAACATTGCGATTAGCTGACACATTTTGTTCTTGCGGATGTTCATGGGTAGCAGTAATCACTTAATATCAGGTCATTCCGTATATTAATTGAATTCAGATTTTAATATATTACTACAATTACTACTAAACTATCTTTCCAAATATTTTTAACTAGCTTCTCGTCCAGCTTACAGAAAAAAAAATATATCCTATGTTACTCGCTGATAGAAGAACTTTCTATCAGTGAAAAAATTTTGGAAATCTGTATAGTAGATTTTGTGGTTAATCGCTACAAACATACAAAAACACAAATATTTCCTCTTTGTGATATTAGTGTAGATATGTATATTTCTGGTCCAAATCTGGTACAAAGTTGAAATTATCCCACGATACAAAAAAAAAAGAAAAGGAAGAGATACTTTTATTCAAAAACAAACAAAAATTAAAAAAGGACCGCGAGACGCATCTCGGATTTTTAAGGGTTACAGGTAGCGGCCGCAACTCGGTACCTGTTCCAACAATAGCATGTCTGCGTAGATGTATGTAAGGATCTAGATGAAGCAAGGGAGGTGTGCTAGGATAGTGCTAAATGGAAATCCGTGATCTCTTCCAATGCTTATATATATATATGTATTCATATACATGTTTATATATACATATGTTCCCTATTTCTTCAATTGTTTTTAAATATGAATATTGTACCTAAGACCGAATCACCCAATATTCCTTTATTGCGATGACAACCATTGGACGACTTTGCTGTACAACTCTCACATGATATATTTAAGATGATATTTGTAAATTTTAGATCAGAAATTGTTAAATCTTCAGCTCTTGGCGTTATGTTTTTAATTTGTCTGTGATACATAAAATACTAGACTTCCAGAATGTAATTAAACAAATATTGTAGAGTAATAAAATCATTTGCGTATCGTGTCTTCTTTTGTAAGGATCTGTAGCGACGTCACCTCCGCGCCGACTTGCCGCCCACGTAGCTCGTATTAGATCATTAGGTACTATCGGATATTATTTGACTATGACATGCAAGTGTTGGCCACGGTCCGCTTTATCTTTATGTGACGGATAGCTTTTGGTGGCGCAAGTGTTTCGCATCATCAACCAATGTTACATCACTCGTGTACATTAACAAACTAGATAAAGTTTTATCGCAACGGTTTTAATTATCATATATTGTCCTCAATCACCGATTAGTTTTTTTATGGTTTTCGGTGTCGATTCTCGATCTATGTCAGTATTTATGCTTGGTTAAATACTCTCCGTTCGTCACGGCATTTATGATCTTTTAAACAACGAGTATCTTTCTGCTTTGTTAACAATGCCAGTGACCTCGTATCTGTGCATTTCTGTATTACGGAGACACAGATTTATTAATAAGTAGCTGACCCGGCGCGTTGTGTTGCCTTAGTAGCTGTATTAATTTCTGGATGGGTTATACCCGGGTCAACCCCTGTATTGAAAGCACATTGAGCACTGTGGGCGACAGCAAGAGCCGCGGCGCGGCGGAGACCCGCGCTTGATTTTATTTTCGCGCGCATAGGTTTTCTTTTGCTATAATTCCTAAGACAATTATTATAATTATATGGTGTAAAGGATTATCATAATGTACATTAAATGCTTAAAGTAAGTAAAGCATTTCTTAGAAGTTAAAATGGGAATAGTAAGTCCTTAAAAGCCATCGCTGCCTTTTTTTTAGATCTTTTTAAGGTTTACAATTCCGGAGTACATTATTTTGATTTATCTCTTAAGATTTGACCAGAGTTTGCGATGTAATATGTTTTTACGACAAATCTTTGTGGTTTTCTGCTTTTTTTCTATGTATGCACCTATATATTAACTTTTTTATTGCATCGCTCTGTCTATTGATAAATATTGCATTAAATCCGTTGCGGGGTTTGAACGATCTAAGAGAACAGACAGCCGAAATGACTTTTGTTTTATACTATGTAAAGATTAAGCTCAAAGACCGACAATAGTACAAATTATGCATTGCAATAAACAAAAAGTATACTCTGAAACAGCAACTAATACCAACTTCATACCATAAGTCGTATCAATAAATTATATAAATTTACATACTCCTCAACACTATAAAACGCTCTCTTATTTAGTCACGGTTTTAATTAATTTTTTAAAGCTGGGACCTGTCATCCATTCATATCAATGTGTTTCTACTGCTATACAAACCTCTGCAAACGATGAGCGCTTTGTTAACCGCAGAAAGAGGATTCTTCTAGTATGAAGTTATATACATATTTATACAATATACATACATTAATGAAAAACATATCATATTTGAATATTAGCACTGGTAGGAAAAACGTATTATTTTCTAAATCTGTATTAATTTCGACACAGGTCTTTCTCAACTCAATTGTACAAGTACAAAAATAACTAAAGCCCTGCAAACAAAGTTGTTTGACGTCTAAGCTTAAGAAAGTTAAAATTTTCACATTCATTTTCATACTATTAATAGACATGAAACTGTTATGACGTATGATGTGTTTGCTTTTAATAGAATATATAAAATGGTGAGCGATTTCTTTGACCGGTATTCGTCGACAACAATTTGTTTACCCCCTTCCCCCTCATCTCCTTATACTAATATAATAAATATAAAAATAAAATAAATGTTTATTTGACCGCGTTAATCTCATAACCTACCAACTGGATATACAAAATTATTTTTGCATTTAACAGTTCAATTAATACGAAATGCAAATCTCGCTACTAACCTTAGGAGCCGAGCAAACTGAAAAGACCGCTAGACGAGAAAAAGATCTATTGTTTATTGGTTTCGTTGCTTATAACGTTTAAATGTGCTGACTATACGTTGTCTTAGTTGCCTAGTTCACGTTGTGGCAAAAATCAAATTATAACGAAGATCGAAGATAATTAACAATGGTAGAGCCCGCAACAACATCTGTTTGTATGAACGGGCCGGCTCGAAATACCACGATCCCACAGAAGACAGGCGTGAAGTAGATGTCTCTCTGACGAGTGAAGTGCTGGAGGCCTAAATCTCTTTTTGTTTATTTGTTGTTTTCTTTTCCTTTACTCATAAGGAAAGAATGGGATGAATGGGATGAATGGGATGAAATGAGGATTTTACAGTGTAGGTGAAGGATAGGAAAAGGAAATAGCTTTTTTACTTTTTATCTCATCACGTGTCCGTTAAAGGTATGCATTAGTATCTCATGAGATACTAATGCCTACCTTGTTGCAGATGCAAATGTTGTTTATTACGATTGACTGATTCTGTACAAATCGGTAAACGATTTCGTTTTAACGGCACGGCGAGTGAAATCGCCAGGCACACCTAGAACTATTATAAGGAAGGAAGAAACCTTAGCTTGTAATGGATAAACTGAAATTATAGAACCGATATTTATCCTATACCGTTAGAAAGTTAAATTATTCATTTCATAAGCGATATTTTTATTAAAACTCACGATATTAAGTTGACGATAATTGGCTCTTGATTTTCTTTGCTCGCTATCCAGAAATTAATTTGCTTAGCTGTTAAAAGTCAGTGCTTGTTTATACTAAAATACAGGTTAATTAATACAAAATGCTAGAGAAAACCTGAATAAAAAGTTATAAGCCGCGAGGTTCGCCAAAAAGACAAATACGTATTTTGTGAAGGTCGACACTTGAAATCTCTTTATGATAAAAAGACTGTCAATAGCGACGAACCTATTGACCCTCTTTCTTTAAGAAACCCTTCAGATGACAACTCTTGTGATTTAATTGCCCAAATAGAAGCTCGTCCATGGTATTGATCATTTCTCATTCTTATGAGAGGAGATACTACATTTATTTGAAACGAAGCTCCGGTTTTTATTTTAAGCCAACATTAAATCCTAACTAATAGTATAAACGTGAATGTGAGTTTGCTAGTTAGAATATAAAAATTCATTGATACAACTTAAGACGGAACTTATCGAACAATTACTACAATATGAGTCATATTAAACCACTATGAAGTTACACTTTTACAAGTACTGTATACAATAAGCCGTTGGACAGTTTCTAGACCAGTCTTTCGCCAAGAGGTTTAGCGCTCTTCCCCCTCGATACGCTAACGAAGTACTATCCCCTGACTCTGTCGAAGCATGGCCTTTGAACGCTTCCGTCCCATTATCAACCGAAGTCAAATTGATGTCCGTGCTATGCACATCCTCCACATTTCATGCCATTGACATCCTCTTCACTTCGCGGTATTGACATTCTCTACTCTTCGTACTATTAACATCTTTGATTTATATAAGTAATTGTAGAATATTACGATTGACTGCGTGATACTAAGTGTTTCATACATTAAGTCACATTCAGGATTTCATTAATTATCTAGATGTTGATTTAATTCCTTGAAATTTTTATGGAAATAAATACGCCTTAACTTTTGAAAAATATTGAGACTGGTCAGAGTGTCTAGATGATATATGAGGATCTTCAGTCGATGCAATATTATGTATATAGTTTTTAAAAAACATCGACGATAATGATCGATTGCACGTCTTATATTGGAACTCAAAAGTTTTTAGCCTAATCATTATTCCACGTACTTGCCATTTTTGTTGTGTAGTTTATTTAATTAATCTTTATATCAATACCCCAGCTGTGGCTAACGCTGTCGGAGCGGTACTTGTCGTCGCGCAAAATCGAGTGGGCGGCGGCGGAGCGCGCCTGCTTCCGCGGCACCGCGCAGCCCGATGACACAGAGCTCGGCGCGCAAATCCTGAAGGTAACCTTCTAATACACGCTTCCCTTAGATTTTAATGTAAATAAATATTCACTCACGCCCAAATCCAGAGACTCCTCTGGATTGGGCGAGAGATTTATAAAGGGTGACTTCGAGGCGTGGCGAGTGAAGTGGGACACAGACTTCTAAAACTTCGAAGATTTATTTCGTACAGCACAGAGTACAAGTTAGTAACTAATAACACTAACAACTGACAAGCAACCAACAAATCACTTGTTTCACAAAGCTGGAAGCAGTGACATGGATAGCTCAGAAAACTCCTATTGAACACTGTATAAGCACAGATACAATTTTTTTTGTGACTGAAATGTCACTGTTTGCCTTGGAGGCATTTACACCGGGCTCGAGGCGGCAGCGCGCAGCAGGCGCCTAGCCTAAAGCCTGTTCAAGAGTAACTTAGCTCGAGAGCTCCCTCCGTAGAGGGAGCCTCGGCTCGGGGCGTTACTTTATCATTCTTACCTGATCGGTCTCACAGTTACAAAGATGACCATAGAATTTATCCTAATGCACATAACAATTCTATAACGCGTCCTAAAACACTAATGGTGCCATCTAGTCGACTTTTATACACTAAACACTTTGATGGCTCAATCTACTTCACTTAGCACACTTCCACACCTTTTCGGCGTTACAGATTTCAAATTGACGATCACACCCTGTCTCTATCTCTCTCGGGCTTTCTACATACATACATTTACGCGTACATTTAATACCGCCTTTAGTATGTCGGTTGGTCTAAGTTCCCTCTAACTCTGCCACTCTCTTTTGCAACATAAATTTGCCTTTTTTTATTCATTCTTATAAGATGCTCGGACCTTTTTAATACATCATTTATTTATTTTCTTAATATCAATTTTTATCCTTAAATCAATATTTATTCTTAGTGATAGTTGGTGTACACACGACGAGAAGCTGACTTCGACCCGGTGAATCAAAAATGTAACTAGTATTAGTACACTTTTAACTATCAGACAATTATGGTTATAACTTATCAATATTTTAATCTTTATAGTTTATGTATTCAATTTCTATATTAGAAAAGCTATATTTATTTCTTTATTGTGTTCCCATTACAGGACTTACATCGTACGGGTTGCTCACTTTTCTGTGGAACTGAGGGTAGAGAAAATCAAGCAATGCTTAGAAGAGTTTTATTAGCTTACGCCAGGTAAGGTACATTTGAATTTATGACAAATTTCAATTTTAACATTCGAAGATCTTTTCTACTTATCTATTTGTATGTTGCAGATGGAATAAGGACGTAGGATATTGTCAAGGCTTCAATATGTTAGCAGCTATTATCTTAGAAGTAATGGAAAAATCAGAATCCGACGCTTTAAAGGTAATATTTTAGATGTTTAACATCTTTCCTCTCTCTCGCTTACCTGCAATCTGAGGGAGTGATCTCGTCAAAAGGGACGGAAGTGTGTAACAGGAAGCCGAGGAAGCGCCTGCTTTTAATGTAGTAATGCTAGTATTAATGTTACTTAGGTTAATCTCAGTTGTTGCACATCATATATGTGAATACTGTAAGGCTAACTCGTTTTTTTATTTCCCTTTCACGGACTCTTTCTAGGAGTCTACTTTCGTGGCGTCTTTACGTCGGCGGCGTGCATGTTTCATATGTGCGTTCCATAATTACTTCATGTATCCTTAACGGCTTGATCGATTTCGAAGAATGAGGTGTCATTCGATTCGTAATTTTCCCAGAGTGTCATTGTGCATATATCGTCAGCA
>JWHW01060470.1:440394-461044 GCA_000931545.1 Papilio glaucus
AAGGCTATTTCATAATCAAAACTAGCTTGAGATTAAACTTTTGAAAATTGTATCTACGTTTTTTCCTTGTTTCTACTTAGCAACTGAAGACTGAAGAAGTAAATTTTTAAACGCCAACTGAACATCCGATGTACGATCCGAAGACTTAAAGTTTGAATTCCACTATGCCGATGTAAAAAAATGTTTCGTAGTTAACTTGGTTGATAATAATAACTACCTGCCCTATCACATTTGAACAAACTAATAAACTCGTTAAATATACTAGAGATTTATACACTGATCCTCCCTAAATAAGTTAAACTACTTTAATTACTAGGTTAAATATTAATTTTATTTTTCTTTCATTTCAGTTGGCGTTCCCACGTCGCCGACATCGCTTACAGTGAATAACCTTTTATTAGGAAAAAGTGCTATTGTAAGTTCAAGAGGCCGAAGACTTGGTCCTCCACCTGGCGCTATACCTCCGTCTAGAGCTTCCTCATCAAACCATGAGAAATCTAATGTAAAACCACGCGTTGTGCCAAATGACACGATCAGTTGGAAAGAAGAAAAAAGTCGAAAATCTATCAACAGGCGCAACTCACTTAAGTGGAAAGATGTTAAAAAAGAAAGAGCAACACATAAAAGTAGAAAAACCTCAATTGATTTAGATGAAGCCGGTGATGGGGTCATAGTGTCTGAAATAGAAGCTAGCGAAATGATTGCTTCTTTACGATCACGAAGTTCTAGCGAATCATCTACTTACTCATCGCATTCCGCGTCCAGCACAGATACCAGTCTATGCGATGAGAACGAAAGAGCCAGTGAATCCGATCAAGATTTAACAAGCGATGACTCCAATAGAATAAGTGCAACTGTAATACACAAAGTACAAAAAACTATATCTAAACCCGTAGCAAAACAAGAAGCTCAAACACAAACATCAATCCAGGATACTAAGTATCCTGCTCCAACGAAACCTGTAAAAAGTATTAACGATTACCTTGATTCAGATGCAGGAGAGCCCCTTCGTACTTATATCGATGGCTTCGATACAAAACTTAAAAATGTTCCAAGTTGTGAAAATTTTAGTAATAAGCTTAGTACACCGTTTGGTCCCGCAATAACTTTATCCTCCCATGTCAACTCTGAGAGAAATGGCGTATTGGAAAGGTTAACAAAATCAAATTACGGTGAAATTTCAAAAAGTCGAGAATTTAAAACAAACTTATCAAAGAGTACAAATTTTACAGAACTGAGTCCAATTGATATATCGCCATGTAACTGCGATTTCGAATGTATATCCCCTTATGGTTATGATTTTGAATCAAATTTTAATAGAATATCACCTTCGAAAATTGAGTTGAATTCAAGGCAACCTGATATCATTGACAGTTTGACAATGTATCCTAATTTTGTCCCTGATATAGATTTATCAGACAAAAATGTGTCAGACTTTGACAGTCCTCCGCGAAGTTCTGGCGAAGAAAGTATTATTGTTAGCGAAGACGAACCTCCAATACCACTTAAAATTGACAAATATTTTGAATACAGTCCAGAGTTTTTTGGGGCACGAGTAACTGATCCTAATAATTCGGATATTCCAAATAGGAGGGCTACAAAAAGACAACTACGACAACCTAAAAAACCAGATTCACTGACACTACAATCTAATCATAACGAGAAAACATTAAAAGATGCTGTCGAAAGGGCATCTTCTTTACCCCAAAGTAAAAGTTTTCGAAAACTCGAAAATCCTAGTCCGATTTTAACCCCAGAAATTAAAACCAAATTCAGTATTGATAGCTCAAATATGAATATAAAAAGCAGCAGCAACGACAAAACTCCTGACAAAACAGAAGAAAAATCCTCAAAAGTCTCTGATGATATTTCACCTAAAGAAAGTTTTGTAAGATGTGGTAGAAAAAACAGTGAAAGAGCACTACAAATAATTCAAGAAAATTCTCAAATCTTGAGTCGTATTTTAACAAAACAAAACATAAGTGCTAATCAAAACGAAACAAAGAAAAATAGTGTAGATTTGACACATAAGCAAGAAAATGTAACACCAATAATTTATGAAAAAATCACAGATAATAGACAAATCGATTCTCCATTGTTAAAAGAATCAACATCTGATTCCTTAATTGGATGCATTAAAAGACACCCTAAAATAGAAGCTACTGAAAGAAATGATTTTCAGAGAGTCAGGCCAATTTCTATCGACGACCCTTTTTCATTTGAATTGCGAAATGTTGTAAGCAGAAATGAAGAACTAACGGTTAAAAGTAGCAAAACACCTAGTAGTGAATGTCTTGGTAATAAAACTGATTTATACGGTTGGGAAAACAAAGGATTTCTAGCGAAGTGTGAATTGAAGAACTTTCCCGCAAAGTCTGAATATAATTTTGATACTTTTCCAACAAAACAAGGTAATTCCCCTGTTAAACATACCTTTCCCCGGGATTTAAAATCAATGGAATCCCGGTGGGCACGCCATTCCTTTTCCGAAGACTCAAAAACGGCATTAACGTTACCTTCATCAGACTCGAAGGATATATCTCCTTACGAACGTCGGTTCACTTCAGATGACTACAATTACAGTTTTTCAAGTAAATACAATGACCTCCTGAGTAAAACTAGTGATATTTGTAGCAAAACAGTTGACAAAATTCCAAAAGCTAGTGAAAATGTACTAAAAAGTGATAACAGTCAAGTAAGTGATTTTTCTCACGTCGTTACCTCATCTATTAGTTTTACATGTGAACCTTCTATAGACGAAGATTCACCAATTGGCGCTAATAGCAATTCAAGCGATACATTATGCCAGATAACATCCCTAGATCAGATTTCTACTCCTATATCTCCCAAAATATTTCCAAATCGGGAAACACCAACTTATCAAAAGGATTATATTGAAAAGAGCGAAAAATCGAGAATGGAGTCAGATGACACTTGCAGTGCAATCACTTCGATAGTAGATACCGATACATTATCTTCATTATCTTACCCACGAAGCCCATCGACTGGTTCGTATCATCCGTTTCCTACGAGACACTCAACAAGATTACCGAAGGAATTAGGAGTAAGATTAGGTATGTATCCTAGAGAGACGATTGGTTCTCCGCAAAAATAAACTTAAAAGATAAATTTATATCACTCTCTTAAAATGGTATAAAATAATTTTTGTTAAGTGTGTTTTGTAAATATGTTTTGTTGGTATGGATTTAAACTATCTTTTAGACACAGTAACATTTTGTGTTTTATAGACTTTTGTTAAATATATTTTTACTGATCAAGTTTAATAAGACTAATCGACATGACCTTTACAATGTTTAGTTTTCAACAATATTAAATGTATGATTTTAAGATGGAAACGCGGAAAGCTTTATAAATAATTCTAAAAATATTGTTGCCACATTGACTTATTATAAATTTTAAGCTAACTGTATTCTATTTTCTATACGTAGGAACACTACAAACAAGTTGCCTTTAAGATGTTTAAATGTTATATGAAATATCGAAATATATGTAAGTGTAGTTAGTAAACTAATTTAAACACGATCTAAATTTGGCAATCATTTGTGTGGGGCTATATATAGGAAAAGAAAAATTATCTTTGCAAAATAAAAAGATTTTGTTGTTAGAAGACATTTATTCTATGACAATATTGACAAAATATACATTTATGCAGTAATTGTTGGTTTGTTTTATTTTCTAACATCAGAAGTCGTCGAGCACTGGAGGGCAGGTGCACACGAGATGTTTGTCTCCGTACATGTCGTCAATACGCGACACAGTGGGCCAAATCTTTGTCTCTCCCTTAACGAAAGGCTGGAAATTAAATAAAATAACAAATTGTCCGTTAACTTGCCTTGCTATGCTATACACTACTATACAATTACAGATTTATTTAACGAACGACAGCAAACACGTGACCCTACTAATGTGCGATTGCATAGTACTGCCTTATTAACTAATTAGATACTCACCGCTGGGAATGCAGCTTGCTGCCTTGTATAGGGTCTATTCCAGTCTTCTTTTATAACTTCTTCTTGCGTATGAGGCGACATCTAAATTAAATAAAATAAAACATTACCATTTGAACACAAACACAAACTATCGCTATGAATTCTCTTAACAAAACCTACATACACAATAAGAGACAAAATCGTAATACGAATATTGCGGAGAACTGTGCTTTCAGAATATTGTAACTCTTAAAATGACATGCAGAACTCTAGTGTTTTTACTAAAATAAACTCACAGGGGCGGAACTACAATAGTTTTGGCCGCAGTACAGGGCCCCGGAGATATAGGGGCCCCCACGTATAATAAAACTTTTTTTCGTTCTCCGATTACTCTTTTCTCTTTTTTTATAAAGTATTGTTACCCTAGCGCCCCATAATCTCAAGGCCGCCATCTTGTTTGCTTGTAAACTCATCATTTAATTTGGAACTCCAAGGCGGTTATCGTTAAAATTAATTTAAATAAAGCAACAATTATTTTTGGCAAGAATAATTTTTTCGTTGGCTGCAAAAATCAGTACGTGAAGCTACCATTAAAAAAATATTTTACCTTTAAAGGATTCAATCGTTTATCAATAACACCGTCTTCTATATCCTTGATTTCTTTTCGAATGGAAATAAGAGCTTCGCAGAATCTTTCCAACTCCTGAAGGTCTTCTGACTCGGTCGGCTCTATCATTAGTGTGCCAGGTACGGGCCACGACATAGTCGGAGCGTGGAAACCTAAGACAAACGTGTAGTGCGCTTAGTGAAATAACAGCAAAATCAGCAACGCCGCGCTATTTTGGTGTTGTGAATAAAAGCAATGTTTAAGCGATAATCAACAATTTCGCTTCACCTTTGCACCCTTAGACCCCATTTTCACTAAGCGACTAGCATAGATTCCTATTCCTACAAGCAATGTAGGTACCATTTTCACTGGCGCGAGTCGCGGCTCAATATCTAGAAAACATGTTTCGAATACACGGCGCGACTCACCGGCGGGATTTTGTTGTCATTACGCAGCACCGTGAATTGAATGAAGATGTATTTTGCCAAAGTTTATCATAGAATGAATAAAATGCATCTTTAAAAGTACGTTCCCTTAAAAATTGATGTAGTAATGAAAGTGTTAACAGGGAAAAACATATTATTTCTTCGACGTCCGTTATAAAATGATCTAACTCGGTCGCGCGCGTTTGTTCGCGCATTCAGTCGCTCCATCATATAGTTGAACTAGTTAAACTAAATTAACTAATATAATATACAAATATACTATACGTCTGGCAATACACAATGCTGTACTAGTCCCCACTTTAATGTATGGAAGTGAAAACTGGGTTTGGCAGGAAAAGCATATTAGTAGCATAGAAAAGCATATAGTAATGCTGTTGAAATGCGATCCTTAAGAAGTATGTTAGGCGTTACTGAATAATATGATTAAGAATAGCGTTATAAGGGAAAAGTGTGGCTTAAAAGAGGATGTTGTGACTAGAATTGAGAAAGGTATGCTTCGGTGGTTCGGGCATGTTGAAAAGATGAATGAAGGGTGAGTAGCGAAACAATGTCATGTTGCAAAAGTGAGTCGCAGTGTTGGTAGGAGACGTCCTAGGAGAACTTATATCGATCTGATTAGTAACATACCAAAGAAGGGCGTACCAACGATAACCAACGAGCTTGTATGCGTAGATGCATGGATGTAGAAGAAGCGAGAGAAGTGTACCAGGATTGCGCCAAATGGAAATCCGTGGTCTCTGCCTACCCCTCTGGGTTACGGGCGTGAGCGTATATTTATTTAATTTATTTTATTTACAAACCATAGTCCATAAGGCGCTTGGCGATATCACCGGGTTCAATGTTAGCAGTCTTCTTAAGGTCTCGCACGTCGATTATAAATTCATGCGCGACGAGGCCCCTCTCGCCTTTGTACAATGTTTTGTAGTGCCCTTCCAATCTTTTTGACATGTAGTTCGCATTTAAAATGGCCACTTGCGTCGCCCGCTTTAGTCCTTTCGGTCCCATCATCTGAATAGAATATGTAAGTGTTAAAACTGTTTCTCGTCTTTTTTAGAAGAACGCTTAAACTAGATACGAAATGAAGTTTACTTCGGTTCGGTATCTGTTGGTCTGTAGTGTGTCACTAAATACAAAGATTTACTGGTAATTACTAATTATAAAAAACAAGTAAAAGTAAATATACAGTATTTTACAAATGACACTGTCGTTTTTTCTGATCCATCGCAACTACACGTAATGTAAACTACACTACTTTATTGTAGTGATGCTGTTATGTTATGTTAAAAATAACGTGTTGCTAAAATTCCGTTTGTGCAGCTCATCGTCATGCCTTGGGCTTTTGGATGAATTGACTAACTCATACGCCGGCAATTTGTTTTCGTTTCATGTAGTTATTGTTTAATAACTCACTTTTATGTACGCCCAAGAGATCGGTAAAATTGCAGAGGATCCGAAAGGCGCAGCACTGACTGATCCGAAGCTGTGCGCCGCCTCTCCTAAATCAGCCAATGGATCCACAACTGGATGCGATGGTAGGAATGGCGCAAGATGAGCTTTACTGGAACCGAATTATTTGTTTTTTTTTTATAGACTGCCAATCCAGAATCATGAATTGTACTTTAATCTAATATTATTAATAAGATAATTTAGAATATTGAGTTTATTGATTTCACCGTGTAACTAACTACATTTTATGTTGTAATTTTGACTACAGGATTAGTCATCGTGCTCGAACTATGATAATGTTTGCCACTATAAAATGAAATTAAGCAATAAAATTGTACCTCAATGGTAAAATTATACTTACACGCCAATTGGTCCCATTCCTGGTCCGCCCCCGCCATGGGGAATGCAAAAGGTTTTGTGTAAATTCAAATGGGACACGTCACTGCCGTAGTCTCCCGGCCGACATAGCCCCACCTATATAAACATAGACAATTTCATAAGATATTACTCACTTACAGATATACATTTTACTTACCTTTGCAAGATATTTTAAGCTCTGTAGATAATCTCGTGTGCACTGCGTTTTTTTTAGGTCCTGTGCTACCCTTCTATTTCCATCTTAAGCCGCGGCCAAAAATGTTGTGCGCGGTACATACTCCAGATTCTCCAGAAATCTCCCATTTGGGCATTGTCATATTTCGAAGACCTGCTGCGGTCACCAGTACTTACCAAGTTATAGCTTGGAATTGCCTAAGACTAATGAATAAATAGAATGGATAGGATAATCGTCAATGTAAAAGTAAGAAAAGACTAGTTTAGTTTTACTAGTTAAAGATCAATCAATGGAAGGGATCATCATTCAATTCAATTCAGGAAATCAATAGTTAATAGTTTAATCGTCAGAATAAAAGTGGTGGCTCACCTGGGCGTTCATGTTGGCGCCGTCGAGGTAGACCTGACCACCGTGCGCGTGCACCAGCGCGCACACGTCCGCCGCGCGCTCCTCGAACACACCGAACGTGCTCGGGTACGTCAGCATCAGGCACGACAGCTTCGCACTGTGCTCCTCCACCTGTAAGTATCAAGCAAAAAAAAATATTTCATCTAAGAAAATAATTTTACAATTTTGTGATTGCATTAATTTCCAGTTCATTACTTTTACGGTGTATGACCGTTTTAGTATTTTATTTATCTGCCTCAGCTGTCACATCGAGCCTTTTTATATTGTGATGACTAAATATGCTGTAAAAATTAATTTAAATTAGAGAACAGGACGGTTTTAAATAAACTGGGAGCCGAGATTCCCCCGAGTTAGTCGTATGATATTGCTGGCATACCTACATTTGTATTTATATTGCGTTCGTACTAACTTGATTTTTTCGTTAAAAGCACATATGAGTTTCTCAGCCAAACTAATGGTTAACGCTTAACAAGGGCCGTGAAGATGCGGCGTTCGTCCACAAAGGATTAAACGAAAGAGACTCCATACCAAATCTTTCAAATGTTCCATATCGATCTCGCCGGCAGTGTTGACGCGCACTGCGCACACGCGCATGCCGGCCATGTGCGCGGAGGCGGGGTTAGTGCCGTGCGCGCTGACGGGTATCAGGCAGATGTGCCGACCCGTGTCGCCGCGGAACTCGTGGTACCGCTTAATCGTCCGCAAACCAGCGTATTCGCCTTGCGCGCCGCTGAAGACATTAAGTATTAAGATATTCTATTAGAACATATTGAACTGTAATGGGTTAAGCTTTAGATCCTTGTATCAATGAAATTACAGAACTTCATACCACCATCAGGTGCCCAATCATTACTTCTCATAGGCCATCTCCAGTGCCTTCCACAATATGTGGAAATCCCACTTTAAATATCCAACCATTTCCTGCCGTCTTCACGAGGTCGTCGGTTCACTTTACAGGACATTTATTCTATGCACATTTTCTAGAAGTCATATGAAATAATGACACCTTGTTGGGTTAGACTTAGTAAGGTTAGGTTAGATTTGCTACAACTACAAATACAATTTAACGATAAAAATAATGACGAACCTGTTAGGTTGAAACGAGACCCGATCGTAGCCAGTAATAGCGCAAAGGTCTTTGGCCAGCTCCTCGAATAACGTGTGGTATCCCTGGCACTGATCGAGCGGCGCGAACGGGTGGATATCCGTGAAGTGGCGGAACGAGCACGGCATCATCTCAGTCGTAGAGTTCAGCTTCATTGTACACGAGCCCTGGCATAAATTAAAAGGCATTTAGCATAATTTTATACCATATAATGTCTTACAAATGAAGAATGGTAGAGCCCACAACAACAACATCTGTTCACGAATGGCCCAAATCGAGTCCTCTTCCCCTTTCCATTCTTTTCTAATAAGGAAAGGATGGGAAGGGGATTTGACGGGCGAGGTTATAGACTGGAAAGGAAATATCCTTTCTCCTGTCTATTAAAGGCAAGCAACGGATCTGCAACTTAGCTTGCTTGTTGCAGTTGCCTAGGGGTAGCGGTGACTTAATATCAGATGACCCGCTTGCTCGTTTGCCATATTCTTCTATAAAAAAGTATTGACAAAGTACCGAAGTGAGCTACACCGGTTGCATGTATGGGCCACTTCGAATGTACCAAGACTTTATATAATACGGACGTAAAGTAGAGGAATTTATATATTAGTAAAGTAGAGGGATTTTTAAGATTAGGCGAGCAAAGGGAGCCAGCCCTTTGCTGCTTATGCTTAAACTATCAACAAAATTACATTTAACTCAGTAAATCCTATTGTTTCGATTCAACATTCGTTTGTACATACTCAACTGAATATGCTTATTTCTTTTTTTTCCTTTTTCCCTCCAATATATTTATGTCAATAAAGTTGAAATGATTTATTTATTCTAACCAATGGTATCATCGAATGAACAAGCGAGATGTCTTTATTTTCCAATCTCTTCATGTAGCGCACGATTCTTGTTTCAGAATGGTGCATGTTGAACACCGGATGAGTGAGGTACGGAGAAGTTCTTCGGAAGGGCCCTTTCAAGAGGCTCTTGGAGGTTGCGTTACCCGTTTGAAGAACCTGAAAAGTAAATATGAGTTGCAAAAATTACGATCTTACATATTTACCTCTTTCCGATATCTATATCCATAAACGTTTTATTAAATTGAACGATGAAATATAAAACTAGAGGGTAGAATGCTTAAGCCGTTAGTTCTTTGCTAAGCCTCACAACCTTGGCAACCTTTTCAAGCTACCAAAAGTATCATGATCTTGCTAATAGATGTAGGCTTCTTCCATTTGATTCGCGTACAACGAAGAGCGACCCGAATCATCAACGACCGAGCTCTTACTGATCGGCTTGACCCACTGGCATTGCGAAGGGACGTCAGTTCCCTTTGCATTTTTTATCGTCTTTACCATGGGGAGTGTTCCGAAGAATTGTTTAGAACAATTCCGGCCCCTGAGTTTCGTCATCGCTAAACTCTACAGAAGTCCATCTTCTCACCATCCTCACCATCTTGATGGTTGGCATTCCACTACCGTGCGGTTTGCGCGTAATTTCCTGCTTCGCACTGCCGCGTTGTGGAATGATCTGTCGCCAGGGGTATTTCCAAACCAATACGACTGAGGGTCCTTCAAGAAAAGGGCGAACTCCTTCCTTAAAGGCCGGCAACGCATCTTCAACGTTCCTCTGGTGTTACGGGTGTTCATGGGCGGCGGTGATCACTTAGTTTTAGGCGACCCGTTGATCGTTTCCCCCTTTATCGTATAAAAAAAAATATGCGGTCCACCGCTTTCTATATTCAGCCATATCAAAAATAAGCTACGATTTTAATTGTGTGATCATTGTATTCAAATGTCTGAATAGGTAAATATTGTTACAGTACGATTATTTTGCTTATTTTTCTAATATAAAATATAACATATTCTTATCGTTAACATCGTAATAAAATATGCGCAATATATTATTGTACAACTTTCGTTATTGACCTTTCCTGATCTCGACATGCCTTGACCTAATTCAATGATAACGTTTACACAATCAAAACTATTTGTACTACAAGTGCACAATAACAGAAGACTCGCAGGGCATGCGACGCACCCCTTCACTTCTCACCACGCCGCATTCTCTAATGTTTCTACAGGGAGTGACTCTACCATGTCACTGTGACATCATCAAACCTAAGTCTCATATTAATGTGCGTGAGTAGTATGTAAAGAGAATGAGAATAAAGAACAAGCGGCCAACCTCCGTTTCGAGATATTGTTATAAGAAGTAAATGTACTCACTTCATCGACATTATTGCAGTCAAATATCCACAATAGATCTTGGACATCTTCCATTGTTGTCGTTTCGTCTAGCGCGACACCGACCGCGCCGTCCTCGAAGTATCGCAGGTTGATCTTCTTCTGCTGCGCACGTACCTTGATAGCGCTCGCGTCGTGCTCGGGAAGAGGCACAACGTGTAATGTGTCGAAGTATACGTCATTGGACTGCTTGTGACCACGACCTCTAATACCTGGTGTACAATTTACGCACAGATATTGCTTATTTCCAGCAGAAATTAGAAGAAGATTTTTGTACCCAAGAATGCACAAATAGAAAACTGTAGTTGGGACCTGGTTGGAAATCAATCTACCACTAGTATTGAAGAATGTTTTTATAAATATTATGTCCTCGAACATTTATTTCCTCACTGTTAATATACGTCTTTCTAATTTCTTATCGCTACTCTATTCCGTCCCATTTCTTTCAAATAATTTAAAATTCAAATCCAATGTTTTCATTGGGTTATCATCCCATTTAGTCGGGAGACGTTCATCATAGCTCTTACAAAACATAATCGCCCTCGGAGCGCCTGTCTTTCTTGAAAATTGTCTAAGAACAACTTGACCTCAATAATCATCATTACTTAAATCTAAGAGCTGTAATGTTTACCATTGCTTATTCAAGGAAGAGTCTTTTATAAGTTTAATAATTACGAAGTTACCGTTAATTATGTTTACCGTGATCCAACACAAGTGTGGCGTTATGCACCCTGGTCGCGATGTCCCTGAGACCCTGAGGTCCGTGGTAGACTGCGAACATGGCAGACATGTTGGCGAGCAGCGCCTGCGCCGTGCAGATGTTGGAGGTAGCTTTATCACGTCGTATGTGCTGCTCTCTCGTTTGGAGAGCCAATCTGATAAAATAATATATAAGGAAGAAGATACATTTTTTATATAAGGCAGCTTAAGTTATATATCTAGCATTATATTCATGTATTACAATTTAACAAAAGTAAAAAAAAATTACAACGCATAAATGATTGTACTATTTCAATCGATTACAAATTGTATTAAAAATGTTGACTCAATATTTTAAAAGGTTAGTGGAAAAATGAAAAGAACTAATAATAAGTAAGTCCTTGGTTGGTAATATAACCAAATAATTTTTTCAGTACTACGTAATAATAGAAAATAATAGTTATTATTTTATAATAAAAATAGCGATTATTGTTCCTTTCATTACTTGTTTAGTAATTGCGAGAATACATTTCAGCAAAGCATCTCAAGAATTTTCAATCAATAACTTTAACACAATACAAAAAGCTCAAAGATATATCCAACAAATAAAAGTTGAGACATTCTTGGTAATTTTCCGTTAGCCGGGTGCAATCGATAAATCATAAATTTTATATTTTGGAAGCAGAAATTTGAGTGAGAGGAGGGGAGGGGGAAGTGGTTAGG
This sequence comes from Papilio glaucus, assembly GCA_000931545.1. Lineage (NCBI taxonomy): Eukaryota > Metazoa > Arthropoda > Insecta > Lepidoptera > Papilionidae > Papilio > Papilio glaucus. The sequence goes on from JWHW01060470.1 coordinate 452,563, forward strand.
TTGTCTCCCTCTCCCACGATACCAGTCCCATTGATGCCCATGCACAGTTTCTGAGAAAAGGGAAAAAAAACTATAATGCCCTTATTACAAACGCTCCTGGCTTGGCTTCAGGCTCAGTGCGATGTAAGAGGGTTCCGGGATCTCCAAAGAATGAACAAAAATGGTCCTATTTGGAACGAGCGATAAAAAATTTTCAGGATTTTCTTGCTATTTTCTCGCTTGCCAGCAGAAAAGTACCAATTTTGTATTAACTAGTTATTATAAAAGTTATGCTAAGACTGACCTGTACGCATCTCTTCCAGAGGCGTCTCTGGTCACTCCTACCATGCGACCCGGCATCAGCCGGACCAGCGCGTGTTCTGCCGCGAAGAACCCGGCATGGGGACCCCCGTAGCCCAGGGGAACTCCCAGTCTCTGAGACGTACCCACAGCGAGGTTAGCGCCGCACTCCGCCGGCGGCCGCAGCAGCGCCATTGCCAGGAGATCCGTCGCAACTACCACTAAAGTCTAAATACAAGAATTTTATATTTTGAAAATTATTCGCTTATATTTCGGACCCAATAAGCTTCGTAAATAGCTTAGCCATAACTTTGTCATCCCCATTCGTATACGATGGCCTTATGAATGTCAGGATTAAATAAAAATTAAAATATTGTGTATAACAAAATTTTATATAGATGTGGATTTATAATATTATAAAATTCAAGAAAGGAAAAGATTTGAATTTTTTCTCTGAGATCCTCCTTGAAATCGCAAATTATCACTCTAATGTGACCCGTGTGTCAATGCATGTCAGACCTTATTATTTGTTGTCAAAACAAAAAATTCGGTTTCTATTTTGATACACCGATCAACGCTGAAGATTCAGTTTCGATTGGAAATCCTATTTCAGTCAGTACTTTTAAGCTTATTCAAATCAAACTAATTAAACCAACCCCGTGTTCATGCGCTGTAGCCGCTAGTCCAGAATAATCATAGACCAATCCTCTGGTATCGGGACACTGTAAGAGAACAGCTGAAATGTCCCTCTGGGCGAAGTCAACGGAGCGCACGTCCGGCACCACTGTGACTTCGAGCCCCAGCGCGTCCAGCCGTGTTTGCACCACCGCTAGTGTTTGCGGATGCAGACGCTCTGATACCACGAACTTTGTCCTTTTGTTGTGTCTAGAAAATGAAACGCTTGATTTAAAATGACGTTCAATTTAACATCTCATTAATTAAATATAGGTAAAATGACGTTTCACGATAACTTAGTTGGAACTTAATTACTATTTTAAACTACTATTTTTATATGATTCACAGATTTTTTTCAGTAGCATGTGGATAAAATTGTTTATCCTAAAGTGATCAATTATTGAGCAATTCTTGTCACAAAGACTAGAATCTAAATAAGGAAAATACGTTTGGAAGTAGTAGTATTGTATTGATATACATTTTAAAGACATTATCACTTAACATTCCAACTATGCTAAAACTCATAAAAATGTGCTTCGAAATACAAACGCACCCAAACTTAACTTTGTAATTACCTATAAGGTTCTTTTTAAACTAAATATTTTAGACATAATACATTATAATAATGTTTATATAACAACCATTTTAAATTTTAGTATTTCCGCCATTACCAATATAATTTCCAAGCACCCTCAATGGAACCCAAGGGTACGCGTACTACAGGTTCGGAATCGCTGTATTAGGCTATTGACGATTCAGTAGTGATTTCTAAATTACCTGTGGCAAAGAGACAATGCCTCAGCGGCTGCCGTGCCCTCGTCCAACAGTGATGCATTTGCAACGTCCAAACCGGTGAGGTCACTGACCATTGTCTGGTAATTGAGGAGCCCTTCTAGTCTTCCCTGAGCCACCTCTGGCTGGTACGGTGTGTATTGTGTGGTCCTATAATGGATGTCTAGCGTTAGTTAGGTGCTTGTCTGTTTTGCAGGGATAGGACAACAATAAAAAAAGAAAGGCAATCATCAGGATTGTTCACAGAATTGAAAACTCAAAACAAGGGGAAAGGTGCGACAATAGTTCAAGAATAAATAAATAATTTAGAAAGGCATACTTCCAGTATTGGCTGTAATGAATGTGAATGAATAAAATCTAAACAAGATGCCTTTAGGGCTTACTTTAATAAAATTTAATAATCCTTACCATCCCGGATTCTCAAATAAATTACGCATTATTGTATGCGGGACACAGCAGTTGTGGTACCCCATACCAATATAAGAACGCCATATCTGATTTTTCTCTGCAATCTTTCTTACTCGTTCAATAAGGTCATATTCACCTGTAAGTATTTTTATGTTTATAATAAGATAAACTGTAGATATTTCAATAAAATGTTTCCTAAATGTATTCGTATAAACGTTAGGAGAGAAGGCAAGCAACCAAACATTTTTCATGATGTTGTTAAGTGACCACCGCAAACTTAATAAATAACAAGAAAGAGCATACAAATCGGGGTCGAAAATAAATTATATGCACGTTGCAAAAAGTTCTCTAAAGCGGATAAACTTAACACCGCCACGTACATTCAGCGGCGGCCCAATGGCGAAAGGAGCGGTCGCTCTAGGCACCGCTAGTAAGGGTCGCCAAAATTCCGAGACAAGAGACGCCAGAACGAGATTAACTTTCGACACCCTAGTTTTTTTTGTCATGCAGACTGAAAACTATATTTCAGGATCGACGAAAAAAAAAGACGCCGAAAGACAATCTCGCTCTACTTCGGTTGAAGGCTACGGCCGGCGCTGCGTATAGTTGCAAATAAATAAATAAGCTCTCGTCTATAATATTACTGAAGATATAACTCGCCCTGCATTTCCCAGCAGAGATAAGGTTTGTGTGATGAATTTTAAAGATATGAGAATACGATACAATACGATACGAATCTTATGTGCCGGTGTAAAGTGACAGACTCACTCCGTCACGTTTAAATAATAGTATACCTCGTTCCACAGTAAGATGTGATTTTTGTAAACAAAGGTTTTTATGTTAAAATTCCAAACTATTTTCGAAAAACAACTTTTTCTCATATTACCTTATATTACCATTAGTTATCCATAATAAACTATTTTACTTCACTTCATCTCACGATTTCCACAAAATTACAACATTTCCGATGAAAGTATAAAAAGTCTAATGGCCACCAGGTGAGGTAAATGACGATTGTTTGTTTACAACAATCATATCTTGCAATGAAACACGGTATAGGTTTACAGCTAGTAGATAGCTAGCTTGGTCGGCGATTTGATTTAATATATACATATAAGAGCTTATTCTTGTATTACCAATATATACTCACTCATAGGTGCATCGATGTTCATGAGGCCTTGTAACTGGATTTTTTTGGGCACCGCATTATTTGTCAGCTGATCTAAACTCTAAATTTGATATCATTAGAAAAAAACACTCAAGTTTCTCATCAAAAACATACCATAAACAGCTTAGTTCGTACATACTTTATACCCAAGTAAATCCAGCATTGTGACTACATCCTGATCTCTAGGGCCGATGTGTCTGCTGGGAAAGTCTACCCTTTCGGGGAAAAGGTTTTCTGACCCTATATTATGTAAGGAAACAACACATCTTTGCACGTTTGTCCGACAATTTTTGTGACCGTTCAATAGTTTCTTAACAATTGCGACGTCGGAAATTGATTTGCTTGTCCAAATTTTATACATTTTGGATAAGTTTTAATTTAATTTATAACACCACTTTAATAAGCATATTATTGTCTTACTTAATTAAGAGTCAGAAACGTACTGATAGTAGGGTCATGGCGCACTTTGCTATTCTCTGATAAGACACACTAATAAACACAATCATCCATATTGCGTGCAGCAACTTTATGATTGTTCTAAATGACCTATTATCATTAGGTCTGTGCTCTCACTTTCAACGTATTATGTGTTTATACTTATTTTAAGAAATGCTTATAACATTTCTTAAAAAATGTATAGTCAAGTCATATTTCATGTGAGTATACAGACGGTATGATAACTTCATCTAAATAAAGTATTAATTACATTTTAATTGGCTTATTATTATTTCTTTTTTGTTTCATATTATCTAATCTTTAAAAATATAACTATATTAAATGCTAAATAAAATAAAGGAAGCGTCGCGATTTTAAGAAATTGGATATTGTTTAATGAAAAAATTACATTCATATATCCATGAGTTTACACTGCCGAGAACGTTCACATAAAACATATCGTCATCTCAGTTTTTCAGAAAAAGAGTTTCTGTCTTTCTTGTATTTTACGCCAGTGGAAACCCACAGTTAAATGTAACTCTATAGTTTAGAGTTACATTTAACTTTAGTTGTGCAATTTTGCAAAAATCAAATTTCACTTTTTCCGGTAATCCCCAAGAAATGAGTTTGCAACGTTTCGTTTTATTACGTTCTTAATAAACTACAATTTATTAAATAAAAAACTTTTTTGTTAATTACAAATAATTTTCGTTTATTTTTTTTTGGTTTTTATTGTTTTATTGCTTACAAGATTTATACAAAACAGAGGAGTTGTCATGGATAGTGTAAAAAAATTAAAAATTTCCTCCAGATATTATTTATGTGAAACGAATCGCGAACCATTTTTGTGCTGCTGTCAGTCAGTGTCATCGAATTGTCATTTCAGGGTTTATTACCATATTACCCTAGCTTTTTAAAAATATATTATTATTTTGTTTATGGGTTTTTATCAGGAATTTATCCTTGGTTTTAGTAAATTTTATAAACTGAGACTTTAACATACACTAGAAAATGACTCTAACTGATTATTCTCATCTTAAACAACAAATAATTTTAAGTGCAGGTCAAAGTGAAAAACATAGTCAAATATTAGATGTACTAAAGGAATATTACAAAGATGAAATTGACTCACCAAGAAGATATGAGAAAATAAATACTATAGGAGAATTAATGAGGGTATTGGAAATAAGAGATATTTTATCGGAAGATAACGTCATGCCCTTAAAAGAAGTAGCTTCCAGACTTTCAAACAGAGAACTTTTACGTAAAGTTGATGAATATGAATCGACTCATTTACCGCAGGGATACATCAACCAATATGGTAAATAATACTTTACATACTTTACAGATGAAATATTTCTGCATTTAGTTTTTGTTTTGCATTACCATATGGCGTCAAAAAAAAGTAATATTTAATATTGTATATTACAAATTTTTAATAAACATTTCAGTGGTAGACCAACATCATAATCATAGCATATCCAAAACTAAGGCAGTTGAGACTATAAACAATAATCCACTGGGAACTATGAGTAAACGGAAAAAGGAAAGAATAATTGAAACAATAACAGAGGAGATTGGAATTTTTTGGCGTGACCTAGCAAGAAATCTTAAGATTCGTGAATGTGTTATAGATGAAATTGATTTAAATAACAAGAATCTTTCAGTGAAGGCAGCAAAGCTCTTAGATGTTTATGAACACAGAGCTGATCCTCAGCGATGGTTTTTCTTCTTGTGTGAAGCATTAGAAAAAGCCCGTAGAAAAGACATCAGTAGGTCATTACAGGATATAATGTCAATGAACATATAATTTATACCCCACTGTGATTTTTGCAATACAAAATTATAACAGATTGTAGTTTTTAACAGTAGAGCCCACAACAACAACATCTGTTGCACAAATGGGCCGGCTCAACCAGTGAAATACCACAACCTCACAGAAGACAGGCATGAAGTAGATGTACTCTATGTTTCATCTGATGAGTGAGGTGCCGGAGGCCCTATTTCAGTCCTGTTCCCCTTCCCACACTTTCTGCATAAGGATAGGATGGTAACGAGAAGAGGATTGGATGGGGAGGGGGTTAATGGGGAAAAGGCAATATCCTTTTTCATGTCTATGGATAGTGCTCACTTAACATCAGCTGATCCGCATGGTTGTTTGCCACCTTCTTCCATTTAAAAAAATCGTTTTAACTGCTTATGTATTAATTATAACCACATTTATGTGTTCCCTTAGACAATAAAGATCCCCGTGCAATAGACCAATGCATTTGCTACTAGTACAGTTCTTTATAAGGGTTTATTTTCAATTTTAATTTGCTGAGAAGGCATTTTAATGCATGGCAATTAAAAATAGAAATTTAATATTTGACCATAATACAATATTCATTCTGATAAGATGGCTTCCTACATATGATGGGTAACACCTACTCTGAAACCACTTCCCATCACAGCTTTCTTGGATGAGTAGTATTGGATGGTTAACTAACCAAAAAAAAGTGATGGGATCAAACTAATTTACGATTTACATCATGGTGCAGTAGACCAAAATATGATTTCTTAAGGCATTTGCAATCTTAATTTAGAAATGTTCAAATTTATATATTCATAAAATGTGTGATAACTTATATCTACCCATGACAGCTTATTTTAATAACATTAATTTTTGTGTGCTCGTATCTATCTAGATTTCTAGATAATCTAATTATTGTTGAAAAATGGGGAAAATAATATTTTTTTGTACAAATTATGTGTAATCTGATAATAGCTATTGATCGAGCCGGCACCTCCTGCATCCTCGAGCCCAATTGACAAGTCACAATCACAAAAAAAAAAACAAATTATGTATGTGTGTTAAACAAACACCAAAATTAACATAAAAAATATGTTTTATTATCTCAATCATGTTAAATATTTTTATGTATTTTAAAATCTATTTTTTTACTGCATAATAAGACTACAATTTAAATGTATCTTAAATGGTAGTACTACTACTTTTTAATTTTATATTCAAGTTATCTAGTATTAATAAATTTTTTAGAGGATAAACTCTTTCCCTTTACATCAGGGGTTCTTAACCTTTTAAGTGTGCAGCAACTCTTTTAATCTTAAAATGGGTCTCTGCAACCCATTGTTGTTTTTAGTTTAGAAAAAAATCATTTTTTTTTTAGTTTATATACGCTATAGCAATAAAAATCCCATTTTATTAGTTTCGGCATATTTGCTTTTCCATTTCATATTGCAAAAGCCGGTGGCAATCTGATCTTCATTTTATAAAACCTGCAACTTTCTCGGTGTATGCCCCTATACAGATAAAAATGAACCCTGAGTATGAAGCCTGCACCACGGTAGCTAGGTATGTAATAAATTTACGTCGTTACTATCACAAAACTAACAGTGAATGCGGAATTTGGACGTCCTTCACCGAGACTGGTACAGACCTATCCAAGACCAAAGCGTGTGATATTCCACAGGTATCGGGCTCCATATTGAAACACAGAAGTCGAAGTACTTTAACGAAGTTAAGGTGCAATTTTATACACCTTTGCTATCTAATATCTTAGAAATCTACCGTGATCCAAACTTCAATACTCGGCGATAGTTTTATGTATATTTGGGACATACACAGATTAACTTTTAGGTTTTATAAAGTGACGAAGGTCAGATCGGCGCCGGCTCTTGTTCTACCATAACCCTAATTTTTATACGAGCTTCAATACCTATTTTAATAATGCAGTCCTGACTTTCGCATTTTGTTTGATTTTGTACTTTTTAGATGATTTTTTAGATCACTTTTCAAATCTTTAGTATCTAAAATTTAATAAATGATATTGAATAATTAATTATATTGTTAGAGGCTTCTTCCGCAATCCCTAAAGGACCTTTCCGCACCCCCAAGAGTGCGCGAGCCTGGTTAGGACTCACTGCTTTACACGTTAAAGATTTCGTTTTATTTTTTCATATATATTTTGTACAATCTAGACATGCCTCCCTTTTTTCAAATTTATAGTGTTATCAGTCTGGTTGACACAATGATTTCTTACATTTACGCGATTAAAAATTAAACTGATTTTACTACTTTTATCGAGTTTATTTAATGTGTTTATCCTCGGCGTTTCGAGTGTTGCTAAGCTAAGAATTTTACCTATTGGAGAAGGCCTAAGATCAATCGATTTCTTCTCCAGCGCTTCTCTAATCTTACTTATGTGGTAAAGTGCGGAGTCTGTAGATTTTCCCGTGCTATATACATGTTGTATAAAGCACGGGCAGAAGGCAGTATTTTAGGACTGTCTCTTCAATGTGTCTCTATAAACCTTCCGAAGGATGTAAAACTTATTGGTCTGAGTGATTTTCCGTTGGTGTAATCTCCTTTACAGGTTTGCGTATGAAGACGAATTTATCTTCCCTCCATCCTTTGGTTACTTACTTAATGCTGAACACATTCTCATTAGCTTTCTCAGTCTCCGGTTTAGCAAGTATTCGCCCCATTGCAGTAGACCTGAAAAAAGTTGGAGGGGGCATTTGCGTCGGTGCCTATCACAATCTCCCAGCCTAACAGAAGCTCTTCGGTCTAACGAGGTCAGTCGGAGGTAGATCTTCCGTCGTCGATGGCGCAGTTGCCGGCACAGAAATCTGATTCATTTCAGATTTGTAACAAAGTAGAGCTCACCCTTTAAATTAGATTACATCTTACGTCTTTCCGCTTTCGCAACTGAGCCGTAGCAG